>JANVCC010000017.1:938591-1073960 GCA_025345505.1 Todiramphus chloris collaris
CACCCAATCGGCAGAGGGAAGGGGTGAGGCTCACCCAATCGGCAGAGACTCGCCAAGGAAGTGTCCTCGGATGGTGTGTCCAAGGGGAGGGTCCGACTGCCAGGCCTGCTGCTCTGCGAAGAACCGACTCTTCTGGCTCTTAGGCAGGACCCCAGTTATACCCTCATCGAGGGTGCACTGTGCTCACTCTGGTTGGTTGAGGGGACAAGCCAAGACAAAGCACAGACAAGCACAGCCCCTGAGCCTGTTTACTAAGGGGTCCAGACCCTGAGGTGCCAGTTAAGCATTGTGAAGTGCAGCTTCATGGCTGAAGTGACAGACTGCTCCAGCAGACCCTGTTTGTTTCATCTGTAGTGGAGGCTGCACATGCCACAAATACACACCCAAGACACAGGAGAGAATGACCTATTCCTTCCCACTATCAATAAATTTAGATTTTATTATACTATACCTTTCCTCTTCACAAGATTTCTACCTGTCTAGATAGAAGCATGCAGGATACACTTGTTCTAGTAGTATTTAGCAGCTATAGCTTTAGAACTTTTTTTAAACTAATACAGCACTCCAACAATAATACTCCACCACACATTCATGGTGTAATACACAGGGAATACATTAGTCTATTTTAAGTCTTCATCTCTCCTTTATTAACAATGTTCTGGTTAGGGACCGCAGCCAGAGCATTTGCAACAAAAAAAGCAAGCCTTTCCCTCCTCTACTAGAATCCCACTTACTAGAGAATACCCAACCACCCACTACTTTCAATCACTCCGGTACTACTACAGCCCATGCTTTCTCTTTTACAATATTGTTCAGAGTTTTCTGTTTCCAGTAGTATCAACAGCTACCATCATGCTATTTTTGGGATGCTGTCTGGCAACTAGGGCTAACATGTCAAGTGCCCAGCTGTCAGTTTAGGCTGCTGTTAAACATGCTACGCAAAAGTAGTCGGTGCTAAAGTTGGAATTTTACTCATACGCATTGTTAATTTCAACAAGTTGCATCAAGTTCTGACAGGAACCTCAAGTCCATATGATGGAGCTGCAAGTCCAGCTCTGGGGTACACAGGAGTGGCACATGCACCCTAGAGGCAGGTGCACCTGCTGCAGCATCCTCTGAAGGCAGAGGAAAACCTTCTCAGAAGATTAGGCTCAGTGTGAACATGAGGTAGTGTTGGATTTGATCAGCAAATGGCCATCCACATTTGAAACACAGTGCAGATTCATCTTGCTCCCTTACAAGTAGCCTTTTTCACTCTGGAAAGCAAAGAGGCTGTCTTTTTTAAACTTAGAACCTGAAGGTTTTCAGGTATTTTCTATAGACCTATATTAAGTAGAAGGTTCCCCATCAGTCCCTGTTACAGATGTACTGGCAAGCAATCCCAAGCTTAACTGAAGCTGGGCTCCCTATTACACAGCTGCAGCTCTTGAGGAGCCTCACTTTTCTTACTTAAGAATATTTGTTATTGCAAAAGTTATTTCAGTTTCAAAAAGAATGAAGAATCCTCCTTTCTGCCAGCTGTTCGAGGTACTGATGAAAGAAAGCATGAGTTAAATATGGTATCTCTGTAGTTTGACTGACATATAGCCCTACCTATTTAAAATGTTAGAAGGTATAACATTTTGGAACAAGGAGCATTAGGCTCATCTTTCATAATGAAATTGGGATTTCGCAGTGTTTATACAGATTCATATTTGAATCCCCTTTCATTATTATAAATTATGTATTGAGTAATTTTCAAAACAGTTTTGGGAAGTTAATAGATTAAAAAGCAGAAGTATTTTTCAAATTACAACAGCTACAAGAGGTAAAAAAAAAAGATTGTTAATATCAATTAAGTAGAAATAATTGCTTTTAAAAGCCTACTCCCCAAAATACACTGCTTTCATAAAACTTAAGCTCTGGAGCTTTTAAAACTATTCTAGATTTCCAAATGCTTTAAACACTTCCTCGTGAGTGCTTACGTGTTGAATATGAATTAGTTGTTTGACAGCAGTAGTCATGTGTCTATGCAGTGTACCTTCTCTTCTTTCCCACAACAGATGATTGAAATCCTGACACATCACTAAGAAGTTTCCAGCAGAGTATTTTACATAAATCTAAATGAGTCATTCAGGGATATTTTTTTTTTAGAGAAGCAACTTCTAAGGGGGAGTTCAGGGTGTGGAAATGTACTGTAGCTGATTTTTCCTCAAAGTATCCTGAGGGACCTTGCATTAAGAGTTTGAAGAATGGAACTGGCTTTGGTATTCTGTTCCCAATTGCTAATTTATTATCTAGAGGAAGTCACATGAGTCTTGAAAAAAAATCTTGATGAAAAGGGATCTGTCTTAGCTGCATGGGGTTTAATTGACTTCTCAGTCTTGCATGAAGAATTCATTAGTATTATCTGCGCCTATGTTTAACCATCAGCCAAATGGCAATCATTGTGATGAATTAATTTCATACACTGCCATGCAAATCATAACCTCACTCTCCTTTTGCGGACTCATTTCTCTGTTCAGCAGGACATCTAGTAGAAACCCCTAAGACCACAATTCTAGAGGTCACCTGGGATAGCTCAGCAGGAAGGCAGAAAACTGCTTAAGGGTCATCACATTTACTTATATAGTTATAGTCAAACAAATAGTTCTCAGCTTTTTTTCTCCCCATGGGGGCAGGGGAAGTTGAGCAACTTCTACTGTAAGCCATTATATGCAATTAGTAGACTGTTTCCTTTAATTATCTCTAATGAACCAGGTTTTCTGATTACTTAGAGTCTGGAAGTGCAGGAGCCCACCTCATCAAGAAGCAGCTTCAGGTTACATCCACACTAGCTCTGATCAAGCCAGCAGACAGATACTGAGCAAGCAGCATATTTCCGTGCAATATTACCAGGCCTCAATCTGTAGCTCTTTTCTGCGCTACTGATAAACTTTACAAATACGAAAAGCTAACAAAGAACACAGCAATCATCCCAGAAGACAGGGCATTTTCCAACTTTACTGCTATTATTGCTGTCACCAGCCATCAGCATCCTGAGGAGGAAAATAAATAAAAATACTGCATTAACATAAATTTAACAAGTCCAAGATGGATTGGGAAGCAGACCAGAAAGTTTCTTCACACAGTAGAACTGTTCTTCACCATCTGTTGGGTACAGGAACATGTAGGGAAAGAATCCCAACCAAGAAGTAAATCCTCTGCAGACACAGGATTGGTTTTTGTGGGTTTTTGTTTTTGGTTTTTTTTTTTTTTTTGTAACACACTGACATTTCAGTCAAGGTGGAGACCAGAAGAAAACAGTAAGACTTTTCCAGAGTTGCACGGCTATGAAGTTATCATTGTTTAAATCCATGCAGCTTGATTTCCACAACCATAAATCCTTCTGAGGAGGCTAGAAGTCAGATGAAGAATTTAGTATTTTGCAAGTGCACTTTGTCAATACTTAGTTATTTCCCCTCTAGTGTTGAGCAAAACATTACACTCGAGATAAAAGGGGAAGATCACATAAAGCCCAATTGAATTAGCCTAATTATTGTGATCAGAAAAAAATAACATAGAAGCAAAACTGCTATATAGAAGATCTTTTTTTTCCTAGTTGATAGAGGTTTTTCCTCAAGAATGTATGTGCTTACTATGATGCTACGTAGTCTAAAGCAAGGATGCCCCCAGAATTGTTAGGCACACTTGGAACTAAAGAAATAGATTTAGGCTGTAGGTGTAACAGATTTATGCCTCACATGTTAAAGGCAGCCTGCAAGGCTGAAGACCATTGAAAAAGACGGTTCACAGCAGATGTGAGCCATCAAGAACAAAAATAGTACTGAATGTAAGTTTATTACACAGCCTCTGTTATACTGGCCTACTTCCACTGATCTTATGACATAAAGTTGAAATGTCCTATTAAACCATTCGTAAGCAGTTTGATAAATTCCAAACAACAAAAATAACAAACTTGCCTTGGCGTTAGAGAAAGTGAAAAGGGCAGACTCCATCATCTAGAAAAAAGTTAACGTCACAAAGTCATGAAATCATAGCTAACAGTTTTGCTTCAATGATTGCTTCTAATATACTACCTCAAAACAAGAGTCAGATTTTTTTTTTTCCCCCTAAAACTATGCCTTGACTTTTGAGTAAAGCTATTCCAGACACTCTTTTCAGCAAGCTTATTTGGGACCACAGCTTATTCAGAAGTTTTCACTAATTCACATTCCTTATAGTTCCTTCTCACCTCCATCACTATTTTAAACTGAGGTAGAACACTAAGTTTAGGGAAACTCATTGGCCTTGTTTTTTTTCTCTCTCCTTTTTTCCTCATACAGCAAGGCACAAATAAAAATTGCTAGGCAGGACAAACATCCTAAATAATTTGACAGGAGCGCACTTCCTGTTTGATAAGGACTACATACATACACTGAACAAGAAATGCAAACAGCTTTTGCAAGCTACTAACAAAATATAAACTTGCTTTAGTTAGTGTATTTCTTACAATTCAATCTTCCAAACAGTAAAATAAACCAGTGAGTTAACCAGTATATTATCTGCCTAAAACAGGTTGATAGTTAAAAATGATGACTCAAACTATGGCTTCAATATTCAAGCCAAAGTGCATTTTAGAAGCAGCCCAGCAAATACTTCCAAGACTTTATGTAGGTAATACTATTTATGGTATCCGAGTGCATGCTGCAGAATAACTCAATCACATTATGCTCTTTGTATCAATCATATAGGATAAGGACAGCATAAAATTAACCTTGGAATTCAGTACAATACTTCTGACAGATTACACAATATAGCACACTGACAATCTAAATCCAGAATAAAGAGGTGGGGTTTTATTTTACATAATTACATAGATCCAACAATGAAGGGAGCAGTGTATGGATCTTCTGGCTCATAGTTCATAAGCAAGTTTCAGTGTCATCTGGTACATGCAGTCAATTTGCAGGGGCTGAGGGAAGGGGAGATGTGCAGGCAACTCAGCTTTGATTTGCCCATCTGGGGCCCTATCTATGCAGGGGAGCTGTGTAGATGGCTCAGCCTTGAGTTGTCCATAAGCCTCAGGTCAAACAGGGTAATGCTGCACCACACAAAGAACTGAAACCTGAGCTGAGGCAGTTCCTCAACAAATGGTATGTCCTGAGTCTCAATTCAAACCACTACCCGGTTTTCTGAGAAAATAAGATAAGGAGAACCTGGAGGGCTTCAGCTGTGGTTTCAGCCGACAACTGTTGTGTCTCCAAATGGAATAATTCAATACCTGGAGGATTTCAGCCACAACCTTGTGTATTCAAACTACATAACCAGTCATGTAAACCTGGGGATAGAAGTTCTAAGGTTTACCTTAGATTTTTGGGAGTCTCCTCTCCGATGCTCACCTGTATGGAGACCCTTCGCCCTTGATCAGGACAGTGGCCAAGGTGACTTTTCTAAGATTACTAGCCCTTACCTGGGGTGCTAAGGAAATATTTAGCATGCTCTGACTTTACAAACACAGGTGATTAATACATGTATACTATTTAGCGTGCTTTCTAATTTGTTGTAGTGTATTCTTGCTTTTAAGTTGTAACAGCGCATTCTTCTACTGTATCCATAAAAATCTGCATTACCTGTGTATTAGAGTTCAAACAGATGGTTTGCTTGGGCTTTACAGTTAAACCTGTGAGTTCAAATAAATCTTTTTGTTAAATGTCACAGTCCAGTCTTTTTTTTTGCCACAAGCACCACACAGCCAGACATTGTTACACGGTAGAAGATAGGTTAACTTTCACAAGGAAGACATTCATTGTTCAAAGTTACTTAATGCTGGGGTGATTTATTTGCCCCCCACTGCTAATGAGCACAAACAAGCCACCACTTCATTCAAGCCAGTGGTGATTCCTACTTTAAAAGAAAAGAAGTGTTGAATTGAATTCTCTCTGAGATTCAAAATTGCAGGATACCCTTTTAATGAAAATAAACCCATTACCTTTAATGTCCAGCCAGTCTTATAGTTAATTACTAGATGTGGGTACTTATCCACAAGGATAGAATCAACTGTAGTACACAAGAAAGAACCCACATACCTATACTGTACCAGCTAAAAATGCTAGTTGTTTACAGATGTTGCAGTTCTAAAGCTAGTTTAAGAAGCCTATGATGTTTCTTTAAATTTACATTTGAAATATCAGAACTTCTTAGCATAAAAAAATATTATTGCAGAGGCAACAATATACTGAAGGCAGGCAATTAAAAACCACAGATATTAAACTTAGTATCTTGCTCTTTAAATAAGTTAACTGCAGTTTAAATGACCTTTTACCACTGAAATAAAAAAAAAAAACCCGCTCACTTCTAAGAGTACCGCTTGTCAGGAGTTCAAGTTCTGAGCCATTTTGGTAATATTTATAGCAGCAATTTCCCTCCTCATCCAGTTCTGTTTAGAATGAAATGACAGAGTACTAACAGAAGCTGCAAGTGATCAGCACTTCTGAACATACTAGACCCCATACTTCTTAAATGTTAAGATAGGAGAGGAAAAAATCCACTAACTACTCCAAAATACAATTTTTTTCACACTAAAGAGTAAGGCATCCACTATACCAAGATGAGGAGATCATATGCTGCATGGTTAGATTATCCTGATAAAAAGTCAAAGGCTGACAAGTATAATAAAAATAATGGAAATATCTCATAATGGAAGAAAAACGACACAAGCTGGAAACTTCATTCCAGCAAGAGAAACAATCTAATTTTCTTTGGACAAAAAGACAAAAGATTGATTTGAGTACAATAGTGTAAAGCACAGGATGAAGTCCTGAACTCAGCAAAATCATTTTGATTTCAGTGATGAAATTTTTATACATCTAAACCACATACTTAAAAATATACCTCCTAAAGAGGGACATTTACAGGGTACGATTGCAAACATTATCAGACACGTCTAGTTTCACCAAAAGTGAATATTTAGGATAACATCAGCAGTTCATTCTACTTATTGGATTCAGCAAATCTACATCCTGAAGAGGGATGAACAAGAACAGGAGGATATTACTACCACACCACTAGCAGCTTTTGTCCTACAATTGCTTTCCGTGCTACAAGAGTCCCACAAAACCATGGCTGAATGGGCAAGACTAGGAATTAATCTGAACAGTTTATATCCACACTTTAGTTCTATGTCATCCAGATCTATCGGCACAGTTTTCTCTTAAGTGATATGGAAGTATATACATCCAAAGCCAAAATTTTTATGTAAAGATATTTATGCATAAATAATCCTGTAAGGTTTATTTTAACACATGGATATGCTTTATGACCACAGGCCCTGTACTTTGCTCTTGTAAAGAAGCTTGGTTCTGACCCTAAATCTGTACTGGACAAGATGCATTGTTCCCACACGCTGCACTTTCAGCAATAGAGATATCACATACAAGTCTTCCCTTACTTCACAAAGCACTAGGTGTGATTCAGAGCCAAATCTCCGCCTTCAACAGCCATGAAGGTATTTATTTTATTTTTGAAAGGGATCCAACTCTTTGCAGCTGGGATAGCAATGCCACACCAGCACACCACTACAGTTCAGACAAATTCAGCAGGGATACCACTTTTATCTTCTTTCCCCAGAAGCACTCCATGAATGCCATTTCAACACTCAGACAATGAGCAGCACACACTTTTGGGCACAGTGAGGGCTCAATCCCAGCCCCCTGGCACTCCCACATTGAGGTGTGCAGCACAGCAGAGCTGCTCTGGCAGACAAGGTTCCCCTGATCAGCAAGCTACTACACTTCAGATACAGCATATACACTTTGTTATGCAAAAATGCTTCTCAATTCATCTGTTTTCCCATCAGACATACTGCTGACATTCACCAGGCAGCATTGTGTGGAGGGGGAGTGTGACATGTGCTGCAGCCAAAGAGGCAGAGCACATCCTATGCTGTTCCCTCTGCACTAACAAACCCCACGAACTCTCAAGTTTCCTGATACTTGAGGGAGGAGTGAAGCATCCACTCAAGTTACCCAATTTGGGTTGTGTCCTAAGAGCTCTAGTCACATAGTTTCCACACCAGTGAAGCTGGGGGAGGGCAAGGGGAGCAAGGAGAAGAAAGCAAGCAGAAGAAAGACTATATTTCACCATCTGTATCACCTTTTAATGGCACTGAAGTACAAAAGGAGAGCAAGTATGTATTCTGGACACTTTTTAGGAATTGCCACTAAGCAGTATTAACCAACTACCATTGTGTATACAAAGACCAGAACAGTTGTCTTCTAGTCAAAACCTCAAGTCATGCAATTTAGCAGAAGGAAACCTGGAGAGGATCAAGTCCTTACTCACAAACCCTGAACCATGCCAAATCATTCTGGAGCAGCTTGCTCCAGATCAGTGTAATTTTGTGCTAGAAGTTAAAAAACAAATGAGGTCTTAAGTCCTTTTTCTGAAGGCCGTGTCTGAATTGAAGGAATTAGAAACAACTTTGTTACTAATCATGACTACAACTTCAAACTTCTGCAATAGTAATAATAAAATCTAACTCTTCATTAAAGTGATAAGAAAGTATTTATGGCATGCAGATTTTTTGTTGTTGCAGAAAGCCACTCTGCTTTGAGCTGTATTTACATTGGTTTTAAAAACAATTCTTCTTTTAATGTAGCAAGCATCCAAGCACATTTGAGACTTGGTGGTATTTTACCAGGAAAGAAATTCTGGGCAATGGAAACCATGTCGTCTTCAGAGAAATTAAATGACAAAGACAGGTTTTATTAAGCTCTGCAACATCCACTTCCCCAAGCATTGTCTCCCTGTGTTCGACAAGAGTGACATGTATGATACATTCAATACTCACACGTACTAGACTGGCATGTTTAATAATGGTTTGGGAAGTGACTTCAACTTGTAACATGTTCACATGTTCAGTTGGTTTATGCTGCTTTTTTGCTAATACTAACTTAACAGCTGTCAGGATCAATCTTAGCCAACCAGCCCTGAGATCCAGACAGACTTGCGTTTAGCACCAATATTTTAAGAACTGCCAGTGCCCCCACACAGGACAAAGGGAGGATGCTTAGCCTAAGTATCACACCAGCAAAGAGCAGGGTGGTCCATCGGGTCAGGGGAAGGCCCAGTTTAGATGGCAAGCATTACACTGAAGAGCCAGGTAGAAAATGTCCTTCTATTAAAAGAAAATTCACAAATGAATACTGTTACAGCCAGAAGGCATCATGAGACAGATGACTGGACTGATGATTTACAACAGGCTTTTCAGTATTGAGTGCAGTGTCTTACATTTGGATAAAGTTCAACTTAGAAAGAAGTACCAAGTGCTGGATCAAACACATCTAGAGATGGAGGCTCTATCCCCAGAGGTTAACTCTCTTCCCTACTCAAGATGTCACATGCTCTAATTTGAATTTGTTAGTTTTCATTTCTTTCTTGTTTGTGCCTTTCCCTGATACATCTTCAGCATCCAGGATTTTCTGCCTATACTCAAAGTTATTTCTATAACTGTAAAAAAACCAAAACATAAAAATTACTGGATGAGCTCCATAGATATTCACCTTGCATCACAACTTTTTTTTTTAAACACATTTTTCATACTAGAATTAGGCATGCCATATACAAGAGTCATAAATAACTTTCCTACATGTATTTCCCTATGTCATCACATTACAAGCATATGCTGAATAGAGCCCCTGCAAGTGACTAAATTCTTCTCTAGTGCAGTCCCTCTCTGGCAGCACAGCTTACATTCCTCACTTTTAAGCTCTGCATTTGCGTCAATCTTCTTCGAACACCCAGGGAGCCCAAACCGTGCCATATGAGTGGCAGTGAAAAATGATGAGTTAGTGTTGGAGCGAGTAATTATCCCCATGGAGTTGCAACAGGGAAAACCCAATTCCATTACAATTACCTGGTGGCAACTTTTGGATACAACCATTTTGTGGTTTTCAAAAAAAAATTACTAGGCATTTTACCGCTAGTACTTTTTTTGATGTAATATACTGTGAGAAATCACTTTATGAAGAAAACGTTAAAAGTGTTTGACAGAGCCTGCTGTCCCTTAAAATTGTGCTAACAAGTTTTAATTTTAAGATTTTATTTTGTCTTTACATTAAGTGAATCCTCATCACTTCTTCCAATTATTTTACCTAGAATTGACAGCAGGATGCCCAGACAACATTTATCTGCATCAGTCTATTCACCACCTTAAATTATTTGTGCTCTAAGCTTTTGAATAAGACCTCAAAAAGTAAGTGTGGAATATTTTTGTATGTTAGTATATCAGCATATTCTACCTTATCTTTTCTCTAGTTTCAGGAAAAGGCAAAACCTGCACCTACCAGAGGTCAAGTTTTTTAGCCAGGAAGGCAAGTTTCCTGCACACCATGACAGAACACAGTAAACCCCAGAAGCATGAAGTTACTATAGACTGAAAAACAAGTGGAATACAATCTCTTTTAAAGCTCCTTCGGTATCCGATGGCCTGAATCTCTAAGGATGTACTGTACTAGCTTCACTTTTAGTCACCAAGAACTTTCCTACTCGATCACAAAATGTTTTCTACTCCTCTTCTCCTGAGAAGAATTTAACCTCCTTATCAGTACTAAATAGTTAAGGAGGCTGTGCCAACATTTCATTCCAAAGAAACCCTTCTAAAACTTCCCATCCAAAATTGTTCAAGGTGAATGTATGTCCAATTAAATGGAGCATCACAACTCCAGAAACACCTCACATAGACAATAGGTTACAGAAAACCCCAAATGAAAATGAGCCTACACACAGGCTTGCAAACACAACCTCACCAAGTTCTTCTTGGCTTACTTGTGCTAATAGCTGTGTTAATTTGTTATATAATATTTCTCCCCAAATATAGAGTCAGATTTTAAGCAATGCATTTCACAGTTGGATGATAAAGATGAAAGATAAGCAGGAGTAAGAGATCACTGTGAGGTATATTACTGAAAAAAGTCTACCTGTGATGAATATCACCATGGAAATTGAATTTTCTTATCTCTTCAGGCTTATAAACATCTGGGGCAATTCTGTGATTTTTTTTTTTTTTAACCTGCTCCTCTTTGTTATTCATCATAAAGAATAGACCAGGAAATTGTGTCCCATTAAGAAGCACAAATGTTTTCTCCATGTCTAGTGCAAACATCTAAATTCTCATACTACTTCATAAGAGGAAACTGGAAAAACTTTAGAGCCATTTGAGATCTTACACTTACTATGATAACATACACCTAACATATTGCCACCAAAGTTAGAAACAGACTTTCCAAGTGAAACAGAATCCAAGGGATAATTAGGAAGTGCATAGGTAAGCCTGACTGCCTAGCTTTTCATAGAGTGTCTGTTCTCAGTTATGAATTTTAGAAATGGGAAATCAAACTGAACATTGAAAGTAGTTACAAGCTATAGGGGGAAAAAAAAAGGGGGGGGGAGAAAAAGCACTCTTGACTCAGAGTTCTAGGCACCTAACAATAAAGTTACTAACTGTAACCTCACTTTCTGGAAGTCATGTAGACCTGAAGATACTGTTCCTGTTCAAGTTCTCACTTCCAACCAGCAACTGCCCCAATACACCATTATACACTAACAGAACAACCCTTTAAATGAAGAGGGCTTTTCTTTCTGTTGTACTCACCCTGCATTTTATACCCTCTAAAGTGAGCTAAGTATGGAACAGGGAACATATGCTGCTATAAGAGGTAACACAACCAGCCCAACCAGGAATGACTATGGAGACAGCTCACCAGATACTTCTTTCACATTCTCCTCATGCTACAGAAAGTTAAATAAAAAGACATAACATGGGAGTCAAAAGCAGGTCTTGGAAAAAACACCTGAACAGCCACTCAACCCCACCACTTCCTACTCCCACTAGGGCAATATCCATCCGTTTAAGTGCCAAACCGAAGGAGAAGCAGTTAGTATCAGAATTGCAGTAGTCTGGTAACATTAGAAGAAACACTTAGCTACAACGGCAAAAGATTTTTAACCCAGGAACTGCACCACAGAGACGTCAGTGGGAAAGCACCAAACACTGCTGCAAGAGAGTCCTTAGGCTTCCAGAATAAAAACAACATTAAGAAAATCTGTCACAAAGTTCTACTTACTATCACCCGAACACTTTCAAAGTTAAATTTCCCATAAATTTCATACTCTTACTATTCCATAATACATGGTAAGTGCTTTGTTGCTATTTCTTAAAACAAGTATTACACGGATCATTTTAAAAAGTGATTGAACTGTACAAGGACACCATTATTTTAAGGCTTGTTTACTGGGCTACAACATACAGCTTCAAGAAGAGTTAATCTAATTTGTAGCTCCACATGCACTTGGTACTGCAAATGAGTAAAGGCTGAATGGTCTATAAATACCTTTACTACCAAGGATTTGGTTTCTTTCCAGGACTAAGCAAAAAGAGCCCAGGCACCTGAAACTTTATCCTCAGGGGGAGCGTTATAGCTGCTTCCATAAACAGCTTTAACGACCTGCCCCACTAACACAAGCGGTAAATCCACACTGTCCATTTACCGCAGACAAAGGTAGGGGACATCGCGGGGGAGAAGGGGGCCAGGAAGGCACACGGCAACACTCAAATATCAGGAGAGGGACAGAAACGTCACCTCTGTTCACACTGCGATGCGCGAAACGCCCAGCGAGCCGGCGGGCAAACCCCCTTCTCTTCTGCACAGCACGAGGAAAAGTTGGGCTAACACCAAATAATTTGTAATAGCACCGAGAAACGCTAATCACCGCCCCCACCCTCCCCCAAACCACAGCTCCGCGCTACCCCCGACAGAGCTGCGCCCGCTCCCGCCTCCCTTCACGCTGACGCCCCATCAACGAGACCCCCGCCCGCCCCGCAACGAGCCCAGCCCGGGCGAGCCCCATGCCCCCAGCCCCACCGGGAGGAGAGGAGCGCGGAGCGGCGCTTACCTGACCGGCTGCGGATAATATCGCGGAACTCGTCAGCAGCAGCTTCGCCGCCGGCAGCGGGGCCGGGGTGTCCCGCCTCAGACATACCCGAGGAGCGCGGAGCCGAGGAAGGGAGAAAGCGAGAAAGGCAGAGAGCGCAGCCTGAGCAAGAGGAGAGGAAGCCTGGGACGGGCCGAGACAGGTGCAGCGCTGCCCGCCCTCCCGCCCTGAAATAGCGCCGGGGCGGTGGCTCCGGCCCCCACTTTCGCCCCCGCCCCGCGCGCGGTCGATGAAGATAAGAGCAATTAGCGAGCAAATGGCCCTACCCGGGGCAAGAATGACTGAGCAGCACCCCCCGCACCGTCTGCCTGGCGGTAGGGGGAGGGAGGGTGGCAGGACGAACGGGGACTGAGTCACTGTGTCTCTCTGGGGTGGCGGGAGTTTCAACTTTGGGGATGAGACCCACAGACTCCTCTGCGCTGACACTCGCAGAGGAGTCCTCCGGCAGAGCGGTGGAAGAGTTTAAGGGAAGCATGTTGCCTAGTGTGGGCTGCCGGGTACCGGCCCCGTACCCTGCGGCCGTGCAGGGGGAGTCCCCCGTGCTCCGCAGCCCTTGCGTTCGCAGGAAGCGACATTGCCTGCCCTACCGGGCCGGCGGGGCCGGGAGCCCTGTCTCGGGGAACAAGTGAAAAACGTGCCAGAGTTTGTTTTCTTCCCCCTCCCTTATAATTCATCCTTGGAGGGGTGAAGGTCCTGCGCACGTAATCAAGTGGCAATGATCTGAAGCCACCTGAGTAATGGCCCATTGATACCTACGGGCCTGACAAATCTTTCATCCTTCTTTAGGGAAAGAGGACAGAGAATACAGTTCCTCCTTGTGTTTGATTCAGAAACAGGGCAGCTTAGTCCCCTGTCATCCCAGTCAAGGGACAAAACACTTCCCGCTGACGTTGCTTCTTTGTGCCCTTCCATTAAATGTCAATTTGGTTGTCTGCCTCCAGCCCAGTGTTAGTCCTTTCTCTTCAGTTTTGTCTCCAAACCGATATTCAGGACTTGCCTTTTATGCTCAGTTTCCCTCACCTCACCAGGCCCCCAAATAGCTTGCATCACCTCATGGGGGAAGCAGCCAGGCATAGGAAATAAATGTGCTGGGATGTATCCATTCTCCCTGTGACAGAAACCCAAGCTCTTCAAATCTGTGCTTGAGAATATGGACACTTCTAAGAAGACAGATAATCACCTGGTTTTATTTGTTAATTTATAGGACTACAGTGTGGCATATTTAATACAAATTTAGCCTAACTGCTGCTCAGTTTTGACACCAATTCATAGATAATTCATAAACAGATACAGAGGGACAGGAATTAAGGATAAGCTGTAGAAAGGATGTCTGCTTCTATTTTGTGTAGATAAAAGACTTGAATGTCCATGTACACCAGAGTATATCAGAAGAAATTTACTTGTCTGTAGATAACAGAGTTAAACAGAATAAAGCAGAATAAAACTAGGTAAGAAAACCAGGTCAGAGACAATGAAGTGAGAGGAAGACTTTTTATAGACAGCAAAGCACATGGTGGTAGTCAGATCCTGAGAAAGGGGCTTGTCCCCATGGGAAGCAGTAGGGCACACCCTCCCCACAGGTGTTGTCTCATGGCTGGCTTCTACCCTCTTGTTGTTCGTAGGAGATGAAGTAGGTGGGGGGTTTTGCACAGTCTGGTATTTCCAAAAGTATTTTTCAGTGTCGTGTGTGACAATCGGTGTTTATTACTCTAACAAAGTGAGTGGGAAAAGAATGAAGTATTGACAGCCTTAAATAACAAGAAAACAAAAAAAAAGCATTACTCAGACGCAGAAAAGGCATGAAATTGTCCTCGGATTATTCAGGGGAGAGATATCATATTTCTTTGTCCGTTTTCCCATTTTCAATTCCTTCTGGTCACCCCTGGTGTGTGCCAAATCTCACAAACTTCCAGTGATGCAATTTTGGCTCCCACCACAGGGGTTATTGCTAGAAAACCTGACTGAGATCAAATTGCAGGCGGGGTTGCAGCGCTACAGCTAGCGAGGAGAGTCTGTAGTTTCTCTGCCAATATCACCATTCTGTTTATTACCCTGTTATCGCCCACCCTCAAGTTTTTCCCAAGATACTAGCTAGATTCTCCTACTCCCACAGCAATCCAGACATTTGGTAATTTGTGTCTGGCCCCCTAAGTCTTGTTTTCTTGACCTCCACCTCTCATTTTTAAGTGGACTTTGCTTTTATTATTCTGATGCTTTAGGGAAGACAGCAGTTTGCACATGCCTTCCTTTCCCTCCTAATATGCATAGCATTGCAGATTTTAAAATGGGATTCATGCGTTCCTCAGCAGCTGATCCAAAGCCTCCCAAACTTTGTCTGTTCTGGCTTTAAAACCCTCATGGTGAGAAGGTATAGCTGCTTCTCTCTTCTTACTCCAGCTTGTCTTTTGAATGTTCCTGAGGGCAAAATGGAGGGAAGAAAATTCTCTCTCTTTATGGCCAAGTTGTGATCTCTGTTCTTCCATAAGATGAACATAGAAGGAAGCAGTTAAGGACAGAGACAAAAAATTCATGACATACTTCTGACACTCCAGACTGCCTGTATCAGTAGCCAAAATCTCATTACTGTAATTTGACAACAGTAAAGCACTATTTTAACTAATTGCTGAATCTGTTCTGTTTTGTACAGAACTTCAATGCTAGAAGTCTTAACAGGTTTGGTTAAATTTATGAGCCGGCATAGTCCTTCAGTGTGCAGTACCTAAGGTTTTAGGGCTAAGAAATCCACATCCTAGTTTGGCAAACATTAGCTGCTGCACCCATATATATATCTATATACATACATATATATATATACACACACATATATATGTTTGCAGCACTACTATTATTTACGTTCAGAAAGTCTCCAGTAAGAATTCATTGCTTTCTACAGTATTTTACATGGCATTTTTTTATCATTCTGCTTATGGGTCTTTTTTTTTCCCTCAAACCAAATTCTGTTTTGAGACAGAGCAGGTCTCCAGGAAGCTAATCTAATCACAAAAGTTTTTTAAGTATTTAAACTTCTGGAGTCTAAATCAAGGTAAGATGCTAGAGCAACATATATTACATTCTTTTGATAAAGTTATTCCATGATGTTAATAATGGGGGAAAAAAAAAAAAAAGTTTTTATACACTTCTTTTCCAGGCTAATTATTCTAATCATAAAAAGGTTTTCTAATAAGCCCCCTAAATGTCACAGCAAAAATCTTTGTCACAACAGCCTAATAGCCAAGAGATTGGTTTATGACACCTTGTCTAATCATACGCATTCAAAATCATTCTCATTGATTTGAGCAACAGAACATGTGTGTTTTAAGCTCAAATGCAAAGCAGGACACTTAGAAGATCAAGTTGATGCCTGTAGCATTGCAGAAACTTCATTCAACATACTAAAAATTCTGAAAAATGTTGTCTTTGAACCTTAATTAAAACTACCATTTCCAAAACTTAGAAACATACTGTATGGGTTGGTTTGTTTTTGTTGTTGTTTTTTTTTTTTTTTTTTTTTTTTAATAATATTGGTTTTGATAATTAATGCTTGACATGTAACTGAAAATCTTTATCTTGGGCATACATATATATGTATGTGTGTATATGTATGCATATGCAACCTGTACTTTGTTACTTAGGGATGAAGAAAATATGTTCAGGATTGATAATGCAAAGCACTAACTGGCAACTTTTGGCTAGTCTATTCTTGTTCCAGAAAGCGAGTTGCACCTAGTTTATAGTCACCACTGGAAAACATATTATCCTGTGTTTGTAATGTATGCCAATAAAACTGTTTGATTAGTTCTTTGTCAAAAGCTTGGGATGGTTAATTAAAATACTAGGTAAGCCTTCAATTAGAAGTTATGGTTTAGGATGAACAATATATTTTAATGCCATATTTGAAGATTTTTAAAAGCCCATTTCAGCAAACTATTGGCTTAATAAGAGTGTCTAAAATATGCTCAGTCTGAGGTTGGCAATTCTGGGTGACAGATTATCTATCCTTAGAGGCATATCTATTATTTGATTCCACTTAAATATACTGATTTTTTAAATTTTTTTTTTTTTTTTTTTAGTTCCATCTTCAAAGGCAGACTTCTTGCTAGTCATGTTGAGCTGGCTGATTATTGTCAACTGCAGGATAGAATAAGCACTTGCTTTTTCAAAACTAGACTTTATCCACCATATTCATTAAAATATGCAACATAATAAATATTGAAATATGAAAAAAAGCTTATATGGGGAGAAGTCCTGACTTTCTGTTTGATAATTGAATTCCTTGTTAAGAAAGGTAAAAAAGTTAAAGAGAAAATGTAACATTCTTTTTTTTTTTTTTTTTTTTTTTTAAATCCTACAAAATCATGCATGCCTTTTTCAATGATTCACATTACATTCTGGCTTTGTTAGGCCATTAGGGATACTTCAGAACTTTTTCTGCAGCTTGATTAAGCTAGGTTAGGGAGGTGTTGACAAAATCCAAACATAATCTAGAAAAACACTCTCCCTGAAAAAAAAAAAAAGGTTGCTATTATTTATTCTGCCCACAGTGCATGACCCACCCCATATTAAAACCAGTTCTTTGGCTATGTAGGATTCTAATACTCACATTATATTTTAATTATTTTATATAAACAACCAGTCAGGAAAAATACATAAAAGCTTTCCTTGTAATAATTTATGCTTTAAAATGATTGCTTTGAAGCAGACTGGATTTGTGGCTCTGTTACAGAGTTCGACTGATCTAACTAATTTATGGCAACTCCCTCATCTAACAAAAATCACATGGTATAAATGGAAAATGAGAGCCTACTGGTATTGAAAATAAAAAGGTAATTTCTTTCCATCTTTCATAACTGTTATTCAAGACTGCATATAGTATTTTTTGTCACAGCTGATTAAAAAGCTTGTTTTTCACTTAGAATTAGTTTTACAATCTATTCAAGCAAAGCTGAAAGTTATCAGGCTAAATACAGTAAAAAAGTGGAAATTTATTTGCTGATAAGTACTTCCTATACTGGTGACCTGCTTATGTCCTGGTAATGCAAATATTGGTGCAAACTACATAAAATCTCATCATGGACTTGCTCATGAAAGAGTACTTGTGATGGATAGTGTTATGCCTTTTTTCTGTCTTTTTTGATACTACAATGTTTGTAAAATTGAAGATTTATTATAAAGCTATACATACAAAACAGTGCTGTGAAATGCTTTCTTTAGATTTGATTTTTAGTATACTTAATTCTGGAGAAAAATGTATGTTGAGTCTTTAATAAAAAGGCCTTTAAGTAACTGAAACTAAATAAAAAGAAATGCCAAAAGGAATTATTTATTGCACAACGATGTATCCTGTATTAAAGCTCTTCTATGAAAAAGTTGTAAAATAACCTCTCTTACAGCACTCATAACCATATTTACAAAGGCAATCAACATTGCCTCATGCACAGACTTAAGCACCTTCTGTGAAGTAGTGCCTAATTACATTTTCATAGCTATCATTAGGCATCTTTTGGCTTATACTGTCATGTGCAGTAAATGCTTGAATATTTAGGTCCCTATCCTCAAAGATATTTAGGTGTCTAGTTCTCATTTCTAATTTATAAGAATAAGGGACCATTAGGGACCTTTTCCCAAAGCCAGAGTATTTGAAATTTTCTCTCTCAGGAAGCCTGTTGAAAACTTTGTTGGACAAAACAGTTGTCAGAATGATCTGAATTCAACAATGCTGCGCCTACAACTCAGACTTCAATAAAATAGTGTATTTAACATTTTTAAAATATTCTTCACCAAATTTCTGTGATATTTCTGTTGGTTTTATAATCTATTACAAATAATGTAGTATAAATATACCTACCCTTGGATAAAATTGCCCATCAAATCAAAAGAATGTTGAATTCACGTTTGAAGTGTTCTGTTTCCACAGAGCCTTCATCATTACCCAAAACAGGATGCCACCAAACTCAAGAAATGTTTTCTTCTCCCATATTCCTGTCTTCTCAATAGCATTGCAGTAGTTGGTTAAAAGACCAAACAGTACTTGGGTTTATTTTTGTTTTGGTTGTTCGGGGTTTTTGTGTGTGTGAGTCTTGATTCCCCTTAAAGTTTATGACAAAAGTCTGATTGTTTTACTGTGAGCTAGATTTGATCTCATTTTAAATCCATCCTTCATTATTGTTTGGACGCATCTGCTGGAGTTACAGTTTACAGAGATACGGTTGGCATATGCATGATTATATGCACAGGTTATAGTTCTTCATGAATCATAGAATTATAGAATGTTTTGGGTTGGAAGGTACCTATAAAGGTCATCTAGTCCAATCCCCCTGCAATAAGCAGAGACATCTTCAATTAGATCAGGTTGCTCAGAGCCCCATCAAACCTGACCTTGGATGTTTCCAAGGAAGGGGCATCTATCACATCTCTGGGCAACCTCTTCCAGTGTTTCACCATTGTAATTGTGAACAATTTCTTCCTTATATCTAGTCTAAATCTACCCTATTTTAGTTTACAAAACATCATCCCTTGTCCAATTGCAACAGGCCCTGCTAAAAAGATTGTCCCCATCTTTTCTATAGACCCCCTCTAACTATTTAAAGGTTACAATAAAGTCTCCCCAGAGCCTTCTCTCCTCCAGGCTAAACAAACACAACACTCAGCCTTTCTTCACAGAAGTGCTCCAGACCTCAAATCATTTTTGTGGCCTTCCTCTGGACCTGCTCCTTCAGGTCTATGTCCTTCTTGTGCTGAGGCCTTCAGAGATGGACACAGTACTGCAGGTGAGTCCCCACCAGAGTAGAACAGAGGGGTATAACCGCCTTCCTTGACCTGCTGGCCATGTTTCTTTTGAAGCAGCCCAGGATATAGTTTGTCTTCTAGGCAGTGAGTGTGTATTGCCAGCTCACATCCAGGCTTTCATCCTCCAGTAACCCCCAAGTTCTTTTCCACAGAGCTGCTCTTAATCCCTTCAACCCCTATCCTAGAAGATGCCTAGAATATTGTTTTTATGCCTAGAAGAATGTTTTTTACTTCCATCAAAAAACCACCAGAGCAAGAAGCTCTTGGGGCATTGCACAAAAATACAAGGGGAAGAAAATGCAAGGGACAATGAAAATGTTTGTGGCTGACAAATGCAATTTCTGATCTGAATGTCTTTCACAAGTTAGCATTTCACTCTCCAGTTTCTCAGTCTTGAATATATGTAAATGCACTTGTTTCACTTTGGGAATGTGAGTAGAGATAGAAAAAAATATTCAGAGAGTAGTCCTGTAATAACCTCAATACTGAATTTATATAATGAACTTTTAAACACAAATGAAAATACAAAGTCTTGATCTGACTATCACACACTTGAAGCAGAAAATTCACAAACATTCATCAAAATAACTCAACATTTGTTAGGTATAGTACCAATTTCTCAATACTGGTAAAAGATTGCAAAAAAAAATTCCATGATCAAGCACTTCTGTTTCACCATGTCCTTGTTAAAATTTCACTCAGTTTACTTCAGAAGCCTTTTTTCCTTAAGAAGGAAAATGTCATTCTAAGGAACAACATTAATGAACTTGAGCCTTTGTGTTTATGATATTGGTGTTAAAGAATAAAATCGATCAAAGCTGAGTAAAACTTTTTGGATAAGCCAGATGGGCTGCAGCTTCAGAATGCAGCATAACACATGTATGGTATTTTCTTAAGTAGTTAAACCTCTGAATAGGAGAAGGGGTAGAGAAGCTGCACTCATCTAATTTTCCATTGTAGTTAAAATGGTATTTGTCAGTTCAGTTTTGCCTGAATTTTAACATGAGGTTAATTAGCAAGGCTTTTCAAAGTCTTTTCAAAGACTTTTCACATCTCTAGTACAAATCTAGCCTAGCTCAGCAGCAGTTGGTAATTGTTACCAGTGCATGATTGTTCACTTCTCTGTGTGAAATTAGTGTGCAGCCACAATCCAATTCAAGCAAGTCATGTTTGCATGTTACTGAGCCACAGTATAAATGGGAACTAATTGACTCGCATATTGGTTCTCCCAGCAAATCCAAGGACTGCAGCATATCTATGAAGAATAAATATCTACCTCTTTTATGACTAGTCTTGGAGCAAGTTTCCACTTGGTATTTTTGCAATCAAGTGCTCCTTGGTGGTGAAAGTCAGACTTTGTCTTCCCAGACTGACTGTCAGGGATTTTCAGCAAGCACTAAATTCCCATTCAGAATGTATGCAACAAAAAACTATTTCTGAATGACATTTTGTCAAGGGCTTTTTAATTATTGTCATCCTCTAGTGTATCTATAGATTGACCTGTCAACTGTGAAGCAACTGCTCTGATAAATCATTGTGATTGTGGAGGGATTTCCACCAAAATGTTTTAAATAATTGCATTTAGATTGAAGGGCTAATGACTAAAAAGGATTGAGGAATTTAGAAAGAAGCATTTGAAACTTTCCTCTTGACAGAAGTGAAGGAAAAACACAGTAAGAGGTCATTCTTTTCTTGTGAAATTCTTCAGTTACCTGCAGAGTTAAAAGGAATCTTATAGTCAGATTTGTTCATGATTAAAATGTATTAGCAAGCTGGCCAACTTATATATTAACTCCATAATATTTTTTTTCTGTTCCTAACGCTATAGACAGTATTTTATACTTTCAAATATTTGTAAGGAATATATGTGTTCAGTGCATTGAATCCAATTTCTTACATTTGAAAGACTAAGGAAACACAGCTATAGTTCTATCTCTACAAAGCACTGATGTATTCTGCCAGCCAACTTAATGCTCACAGTCAGAAATCACTTTACGTATTAATTGCTCAGCATGTCCATGGTCCTTTAGCACTTCAGGACGATCTAATTTTAAACAGTCAGTTGGCTGTTTTTACACATCTCAGGGTGCAGCAAGAGTGGGGCATCTCCCTTGGAGCCTACGGCAGGGACCACGGGGGCTACCCATGTGAGTGGCTGGACAGGGCCTGGCAGCCTGAGCACATCCCACTGCCCCAGCCAGGAGCAGAGAACCAGAGGCATTGGGGCAGTCTCAGCCCTTATCACTGGGCACCTCTCTGGGAGCAGCTTTTTGGAGCTAGTACCACAAAAAAAATATCTCTGTTGCACCAGAAGGCTTCAAGCTAACCTCATGTAAGATTCAGAGTCTGATGCCAGCTGCATAATGCACATGTAAGCAGACATTCAAAGAAAAGAGCAATGAGCAGCTTGGGAAATGTGTAACCGATCTTCCCTCATGCATACATCAATTTGCTTTTGAAAGAGAAAGAAAAAGAAAATAGTTTATTTCCATCTATTTATTGTCTTGCTACAACCACGTAAATGCAGAACACATGCATGCTCAGGAGTAAGATGATCTCAAAAAACATATATATATACTGGTATTTCTCTTCATTGTTGCAATTTATTTCTGTTGGCACTTAAAAAGTTGTCATGGAAATTAAAATGATTCTGAATATCCACTTGCTGCTTTATATGGAAAAGATTGGTACTAAACCACCATTGTCCCAGGTTAGTTCTTTGCAGACTCCACTGAGGAGTTAGGAAACAACACTCACACACAGAATCACAAGTCACACACTGATCATCAAGTCCAGCTTATGACCTAACACCACCACATTGTCTAGACCATGGCACTAAGTGCCACATCCAGCCTTTCTTTAAACACATCCAGGGACAGTGACTCCACCACCTCCCTGGGCAGTCCATTCCAATATCTGATCACCCTCTCTGTCAGGAAGTGCTTCCTGATATCCAACCAAAACCTCCCCTGGTGCAGCTTCAGGCCATGCCCTCTCGTCCTGTCACTAGTTGCCTGGGAGAAGAGCCTGACCCCCACCTGACTACAACCTCCCTTCAGGTAGTTGTAAAGAGCGACAAGGTCCCCCCTGAGTCTCCTCTTCTCCAAGCTAAACAACCCCACGTCCCTCAGCCTCTCATAAAATTTTCCTTCTGGTCCCTTCACCAGCCTCATTGCTCTCCTCTGAACCCGCTCCAGCACCTCAGTATCCTTCTGGAAGTGAGGGGCCCAGAACTGTACACAGTACTCGAGGTGAGGCCTCACCAGTGCTGAGTGCAGGGGGAGAATCACATCCCTAGTCCTGCTGGCCACACTATTCCTCATACAAACCAGGATGCCATTGGCCTTCCAGGCCACCTGAACACACTGCTGACTCATATTCAAGCAGCTGTCAACCAGCACTCACGGGTATCTCTCCACCAGACCGCTCTCCAGCCACTCCTCCCCCAGCCTGTAGCACTGCATGGGGTTATTGTGGACAAAGTACAGGACCCTGCATTTTGTCCTGTTGAACTTCATACAGTTTGCCTTGGCCCATTGACTCAGCCTGTCCAGGTCCCTTTGCAGCATCTTCCTGCCCTCCAACAGATCGACAGTCTCTCCCAACTTGGTGTCATCTGCAAATTTACTGAGGGTAGAATCAATCCCCACATCCAAGATGCTGAATAGGACTGGGCCCAGTACTGATGCCTGGGGTACACCACTGGTCACTGGACACCAACTGACATCTATTTTGTAATGCAGTATTATTCTTTAATATAGAGATGTTTTTCTTTTTCCATGTTACTAAAATAAGTAAAATGGAAGCACAGAAACTGTATATATAACTAAAGAGTGGCATCAAGAAAGTATCACCCGGGCAGCATCCAGCAGTTCTACTTCCCTCCCAATGCTTGGCAGGATGGTAGTATGGGTATGTAGCTCTGTATTGGACCTGTTCATCTTTTATATGTTCAGTTTGTCAGCTACAGCTCATGCCTTTTGTCATTATGGCTGCAAAAACAAATACCATAGGAATTGGGTTGATGAAAATGATCTCTTTAATAGAAAGACATCACCCTTTCTAATGGCAGCAGTTACACCATTTAAGTACATCTGGGCTAAGGGGAAGAGATTAAATCGAACTCTCAATGCAACTTTTAGAACAACTCCAAGAGTCATCACTTCAACTTGTTAGTACCATTCTTTCACCTCTGTAAAGCTTTATTCTTTATCCAATATCCCTTTTGCTATCAGCGGTTGTTACGTTACTACAGTTTTACATATTTGTGGTGAGGAAATTGGCAGCTAGGTTCTCACTCCGAAAATGTGTTTGTGCATGGAGTTGACATTAGCAAATGCAGAGTCCAATTTTATTGTCTGGACTAATCAAAACAGTAGAGTGCTAGTAGGAAGATTGGCTGAAGAAGTGTATAAACCACACTGAGCAGGGTTTACAGTAGGTCTATATTCATGAGGTGACTCTCTCCCTACTATATCTCTGCTCACTACTACCTCTGGCATTGGATATCCCTGAAATCAGCACTGGTATTAAATAACTGTGTTATTTGATTTGCTTTATCCATTTGAGAACAGTGTTCTCAAATAATTCCATTCTGGAAAAAAGCCCTGGTATTTATGGTTACTACTAATACCTATCATATACATACACTTAATTTATGTTTATTAGGTGCCATAGGACTAACCACAAATCCAGTCAGATCTTACTTTATTGATTTATTCAAATTCTAATTTCAAATACTTGATCTGATAGGAAATCCTAAAATTTTACTGGATTCATCCTGAACTGTGAATAAAAAATGCATCTCTCTAAATGCGACTCTGTTTCGTGCAATGCAAAGTTTAAAATGTGTTGGTATGAAATCAGTATAGTGACATTGCCAAAATGACAAGAATTGCAATTCATATATATTTCACAGTGACAAAATGCTACAATATAACATACCAAAATAAACATTTTAGAAACACCAAAATGAAATATTTTGACATTATTAGATTGAAAAGACAAAGTTTCAAATGCGAAATTTAAAAAATCATTGTTCTGAAACACATAAGATACTAAAATGTTCTCTGACAACATTTTTGTTTACAAACCCCAATATTTTCTGTCTTAAAATCGTTTTCTTGACATGTTCTTTGTTTTGTGGTTTTGGTTTGTTTGGTTTTTTGTTTGTTTGTGTTTTTTGTTTGTTTTGTTTTTCCAGCAAGCCCTAGGAATAATTCACTTATTTTAAAAAATATAATGAAAATAATCATGTCAGCCTAAAACTAATAGAGCCTTTGAAGTTAATGTCTCTTTACAAGGAAAAGAAATAAAACCACAGAACTCTCCATCTCTCCCTTTCTCTCTGTTCCCTCATATTTAGCTCATTTTATGACCCATATTCTCCCTACCCCAGTAGCCATAAGCTTATTCACAACCAAACAAATGGTGATGACAAATGCCATCCCACAGACCACTTTCTTTGCTGTGTCAGGGTAGGCACCAGGCACCTTCTCCCTTGTGCCTGGCACTCAGTGCATCAGTGCCCCACATAAGTCCCCGGAGCCGCTTTGGTGAGGAGGGAGATGCACACCCACCAGACTGAAGGACGAAGTTGGCTGCAGTCTTCAGCCAACTGAAGTCAGTCATGTTAATATGTCAAGGTTACTCACAAATTGACTGTATCTGTGCAAGGAGAATGCAGGGATCTAGGGGGCCATTTAGAGAACCAATGTCTGGAACATAATTTTTGTGCATAATGAGAGCTTAAGCCTTCAACCTTGGTTTCTGACAGAGAAACAATCAATGAAAGAAAAACACCCTTCACATTCTGGTTGATGTATTTTTTGGAAACATAAATGTTTTTAAATATATCCACCTAACATGTCAATTAATCTTATAATCTTTGACAATAATTAAAACAAACTAGCAAACATCATTCCTGCAGGAAAAAAAAACCACAAGAAAATACAACAGAATATAAAAAGAAAAAATGAAGATCAAACGTTCCTGTGCAAAATTTACAGATGCAGATCTCTCAAATATTTATATACGGATCCAGGTAAATGTAATTAAAATAATTAGTATGAAAGGCAGATTTTCACAGGTAGAGTTGGCATATCACTTCAATGTAGCAAGGTAAATTTGTAACAATAAAGGACCTGTCCCACCATAAGAAAACTAAACAGGGTCAAAGCTATCCAGAGTAATGGAAACAAAAAATTACTTAATTGGCATGTTATTTTAATCAGAATTGTATGCTATACTGCTATTCATCTGTACAGTCTTTATTCATATAACTTCCAACACTGAGTTGAATGCAACCACTGCCAGGATTGGAGTGACTTGTGTTAATGACATTGCACAGGCTGTGATGCAAAGCTAGAGGAGGATGTACTACTCACCTCTGAAGTTGGCTTTCAGTGCCCACATCTGCCTGAACATGGGAGAGAAACTGATCTGGAGGTGAAGTGACTTGCACTGCGTGTTTCTGTCTGACTAAGGTTCATGCTTTGCCATTTGAAGTCTAAGACTGTTGTCCTAACATACATAAATGTTTTATTTCAGCTTCATAAGAGAAAATATTTCTAGTCAAATTATAACTAAAGAGAAAAAAAAAATATTAAGTTTTGAGGAATAGTGCATTGGCAATGTTTTTAACTTATCAACCTCCCATTTTTCTTGATTCTGAAGGATTTTGCTCAATAGTTGAAATTACTAAGAAAAGGCTTGTTTCTTGTCCTCCACAGCAAATGAGAATTGTTGCTGCAAGGTATCTTTTTTCATTATCAACATAAGAGCAATGCAAACAACATTTGTAAAAATAATAACAGTACTTCAATAATAACTTTGCCAGTTTAAACATAAGTTAATCCAGAAGGTAGACATTCTGCATTGAGAAAGTCAGTGTTTCTCCATATGTATATCTGGCTTAAAACTCTCCCTACCTTCCACAGCCCTGGAATAATGCCAAGGGAGGCAGTTTGCCTGCATTTTGCAACCCAGACCCTTAAAAGCCAGCACAGCACCATAGCGTATTGCCCCTTCTGGACTATCTCAGTGAACTGTCTGTAAAAATTACCAGGCAGAAAAGTTAGGGTCCTTTTTCTGATGTATTTTGTTTATATCACAGCCATACAACATTAACAGCTACAAGGCTATCAGAATTTGTACAATGTAGTCAAATTGCTGTTTAAATACAACCCTTCATTCTTTTAGTCTGATTTTTGCTCCAGTTCTGCAGTGAATGATGAATTGGTGGAGTCAGGTGGCCAGCTGACTTCCATAGGGATAATCAATAGGGATGGAAAAGAAGACAGAGCTGCACTAAAAAGAAGCTTATTAGGTCCTTTGTTATTTTCAGTTGATCTCACTAGACTTTCTGCTTTATTCATTAAGGCTCTGCTTCACCTAAACATGCGTGGCTGTAGTAACAACAAACACACATCTTAATGCATAAATTGTATTACAGTTAAATATGTTACTTTTATTACAGTTAAATATGTATTTCAATGTTTTCCTGAATGGGTATTTTAACACTTAATTTTTCTAAGTAAAAAAATGAGAGGAAAATGCAGTCATGTAATTCCACAGTTATTGTATTGCACAACTGATCCAGTAAAATTAATTTATCCTTATCTAGTATGCTAAATAACTTGCAGAAGTTCCTAGTGACCCAGTCAATATAACTTAACATTTTAGGAGAATACTTATTGAAGATGTAAAAAACTCACTGCTCATGAATAAACATTCAATTTACATCATTTACTTTAAATTCATATGATTCTTTCTCTGTGGTGTCTATTCATGTAGCAAATTTCATGTTCAGCTAGTTTAGAATTAACCATTAGAAACAGAAAGGGGGCAAGAGAAAGGGAGAGTATACATTTTTGTACTCAGTTTCTTCAAATATAGCTTGAAGGACTTCATTTCCAGTTTAGAAGAATACCATTTCAACTGGAATAAACCATGGCATGTTAAATACTATAGTGGACTTTAAAAGCAAACTTATAAGGTAGTAATTACAAGTCAGGTGAGATTTATTTTGTAGCTTTACATGAAGATCGTTTAATATCATTACTGGGGACAAACAGCACAGTCTTGCACTTCCTTTAGGGCTGAGAACTTTGTTTTTCACATCAAACAGCTATATTGTGGCATTGCTAACCTTAAAAAAAAGGACAGAGCACTTCATTTCAGTTTCTCACAAGTGAAAAATGAACATAAGAATGGTGTTAGTGGTTTGGAACTTCATCAGCTTTGCAGCATTGTCCAGCAGCAATGTGCAGCAGCAATGACCAGTAACCAGTTTCTAGGTGGGACTCTAAGAAACAGAGCAAACACAGGAAACTTCCTCCTCATACTAGTCCAACGATAACTTACTTGGCTTGTGAACATTCAAAGCTAGAGTTTAGATTCTGGTTTTAATATTTTTATGATGACTTTGTCATCCAGCAATCTGTCTAATCTCATTTTGAAGCTGTGTAGGTCTCTACAACTTCATGTGACAATGAATTTCTTAGCTTCATCTGTGTATACAGATTTGTTTCTTTGGTCTGCAACTTTTTATATGAGTTCCCATACCTCTTTACCTTCTCAGTTTCACTCATAATTTCATACTTCTGTTAAAAGCACCCCACAGTGCCTCTTCTCTGTGACTCCATGATGAAGAGTCTTTTTCTGTCTAGACCTTTCTCTGGGAATTGTTCTGTACTTTTTTTCATCACTGATGTTATTCTCTATACTTTTTCTGTTATGTCTTTGCAGAAGGAAGGAGATGAGACTGCCAACAATACTCAAGATCCATGTTCATGAACTGCCATTATGCTTTTCAGATTAGTTCTATATTTTTTCCCCTAACTCCTAAACATTCCATTTTCTCTTTTGACCATTGTTGACTCCTGAACTAACATTTTCATCAGCCTAGTTACTGGGACCTCTGAAATGTCTCTCCTCAGAGATAATGGATAATTTACTGCAAATGTAAAATTACCTTTGGCATGGCTATCATCCTTTCTGACTTTATCCATATGAAGTCCTCTGTATTACTGAGTTTTAATGCAGCCAGTAACTCAGTATTGAGAATTTGTGGACAGTTTTATTAACAACTTTTTTAGCCCTGTGTGTCCTCAGTACCGTCAACAAACTTTGCCATTTCACTCTTCATTTTTTCTCTAGATAAATTCACTATGTGTGTAACAATATAGGGCCTAGCGTGAAACTTTATGAGACTTCAAGAGTGATTTCACTGTATCGACAAAAACAACTATTGATTTTTTCCCTTTCTCTCCTATTTTTGATTATTTATTTGCTCATGAGAGAGTCTTAAAAAGAAATAATGATTAGATTTCTTTGATGGGCTGTTGAAACCTTTTTGAGACACAAGTATACAATAGCAAATGATTATTGATTCTTTAAAGGATGAGCAAGACCAAACTTTTCTCTATAAAATCCACATTGATTTTTCCCAGTGATAGCATATTTATCCATGTAGTGACTGACTGTCTTCTACATTATATATTCCAGTGATTTGTCCGGTGAGTAGTCCCCACATCATGGGAGCCTTGTCTAATATTTCAGGTACCATTTTCTGCCTTTTGCTTTGGTATTCAGGTCATTTTGAGAGAAAGATGAGAAGCCACAATTAGTAGCATGCTCTTTTTAAAAGTTCAAGACCCTTTAGAACTTCAACAACTTATTGATATGATATTATCTTTTCTTTACTTTATCCTATGAGACAGATCCTCCAAAATGTTTCCCATAGAATTTCTATCATGTTCTCTTCCGTGAACAAAAATGCAAAGAACTGATTTTACTTCACTCAGCTTTTGCACAGCTTCTTTCACCAGTTACACTCAAGATACTTCTCAATATAAATAAGCATGGTCTCTATTATACAGAAGGGAAAAAAGAAACCCAAACCAACAAAGACACAAGAGATGAAGGGCTAGATTTAATAAAGGCCTGACAGCAGGACCGGACACATATATCCCCTGTCTCCTCTGCAGTAGTTTAGCACAACCCAGCTTTGTTATGAAAGTCCCATAACTTTTTAGCATGTCTTGGGCCTGAGTTGATGCACACCGCCTCACTGGAGATAGAAACTGTCTCCTGACTCTCTGTCTTAATGTCCTCACCACTAGGCTATACTTCTTCCATATCTAAGCCTATTTTAAAGTGTCCTTCTACAGCAATTAAAATGAAATAAATAAATCAATCAGGGTTTATTTGAAGTTTCCCCTATTCAAAAAAGAGGTGAAAAGAAGTCCAGGATATAAGCCATTCTATTGTTTCACAAATAATTATAACTCCAAGTTGGTCCATGCATATAATGAGATTTATATGTGTTTCATGACTCCTGAAATAACTTCTCAACTCACATTGCCAATGAACACACAGATGAGAACAGTTACAGAGCATCTTTTGTTTTGTTATAGGAGTCCCTATAAGTCTTGCTAAACCACCACAGTTACATAGTGTCTGTCTGAACAATGTCTGGGTTGTCGCGAACATCCTGCATAGATGGTGTCAAAGACAGCAGGATGCAAGCAATTTTCCTGGATGCTGAGTTTCTTATTCTCTATGGGATCGGGTAAAATGAGTCATAGATTCCAAATATAATTTGTCACTATTGTAAAACTAAAAGACAATTGGTCCTGATTAGCAGTTTCTGCTCCAAAAAGACTTGATTTGAAGGAGCATGAGTACTGCAGAGAAAAACATGAAGGTCCATCTCAGAACTGCTTTATTTGAAGAAGCTAGGTCTACATTTTAGTAAATGGAAAATCACTCTCTAGTCCCACAAAAGTAAAAAGCAATCTTGTAACTACAGTGATCCTGTAGTCAATGTGTAACTAGTCCAGTGCCAAAGAATAATCACTGAAAAAAAAAAAAAAAGTGATGTTTTTATATTAAAACTAGGATTTGGCCAAAATACCCTTTTTGACTTCATAAACAAAAGAGTACAGTAACAAAAAACTGTTGAAAAGAAAGAAGGGAACAAAGAAGGAATGAAACACTCTCTGTAGTACTAGACTTACACCTATGAGTTCATACACTTTGTGCAAGATTTACTTGGTTCCTCATCACCTCTACTGTGCTATGTCTGCTCTCAGGTTGGTACCCTGGATCAAAAAGGGGAAAACTGCAAAGAAACCAAGGCAAAGTGAATCAGAGAGAGACATCCCATGCTTAGGACTTGTCAGAGTGGAGTTATGGTAGGAGATATCCATGGACTAAATTCCACTCCCTGCTCTTTCTTCAGAGGGCTATTCAGGATCCCAGATGAGACCAAGATGGAAGGAAAAATCTCCTACGGATATTGCCATCACTTGTAATACAAGTGTCTTCTTCTAAATCAGGAATAAATTTTTCTGCATTTTGTGCCATTGGATTTGTTCAATCTTTCTCCCAAATGCAGCTGCAGTTCTGTCATCCCCTTAAGAATTAAGACTATAATTTTACGTAAATGAAAAAAAAAGTCCAATAATGATCTGTTATTGGCTTTTCTCCAAAATAACAAATGACCTTTCTTAGGGTTCGCCTCTTCTACTCTGAAGAGATCCATGTATTTTTCATGTGTGGTCCTAACAGAACATGATGTGATTTATGAATATAACTCTGAAATTTTAGTGTATTAAGATAATACTGCTTTCAAGACAGATTCTGTTTGCCCTGTACTGCAAAACCCTGAGAAAGAATATAATTTCTGTATGTTGCTCTGTTTTTATATATCAGTAAATGTTTCCTCAGATAATAGTATTTCGTTGTTTTAAAATAGAAACTAATAATGTCACTTAGCATAGTTTGAATTAAGTAATAAATAAAAATAAATAAAATGCTGAAAGGAAGATTTATTATTCGACCAAACAATCCTGAAGAAACCAGGTTTTCATATTCATAAATTCTTCTTTATTTTCCAGCTGTGGCATTTCAGCATCTGCACATCAAAAGCTGAACCATTCTGTACTTCTTATGAAAGAGAAGAGTGTCCTGATGTGTCTATACAACAAATCCACATCTTTCCATTGCTGTCTTGATTAAAAGAGCATCAGTATTTAAAGCTTAATTTAAGCTTTTGTCTTGAAGTTTCTGGTAAATTATACTCGTCTCAATCATTTCACTGTGTAAAGTGTGATCAAAATTGTACAAGAAAAAGAAATCCTGTGCTTTTCTGAAACTTGTGGGGATTTTGTTTGTGTTTATTGGTATTCCCCACTAAATTAGTGGTTCCTATCCTTGACTCTGGGATCTGTATTCATATATGACCTCACAGTCCACATTGAGGTTTGGGTCACTCTTAAATGCATCTTGGTAATGGAACAAGACCTCACCCACCAACCCCCTGGGGCATCTCAGGCCCAGCAATTATTCTGTAATCCATGCTGCTCTGGAGCTACATTGTTAAGGCCATTTAAAGCTATAGTTGTTTATAACAGCCTTGGCCACATGGTACCTATTCAAAGAATAATTCAAGCCTTAAACATATGACTTTTCCCAGGTAACATTAGAATAATTTGCAGCAGAGAAAAAAGAGATATAATGCTCTGAGATCCCCATCAAATCACACACCGTTGCTCTCACATGGATCTCCAATTTCATGGGATGCAAAATGTGTAAGAGAAAAGTCACAGAAGTTTTCTTATATATATCTCTTGGGCTTGATATAGGCCGTTATTATGATTTATTTGTTATTTGTTGTGCACTGACAGGATGTTTGACTATTTACAAACAAGATGGATGATGCTACCATTCTGTGACCTTGCAGCCTACTTACTGAGTTAACACGAGGCATCAGGGATCTCAGCATAATGATATGCTTGCAGATTTGGGATACTACTGAAATATTCGTGTTATTGCTCAAAGAGGCACAAGTGGTAGTTTCCCAATTAGTACCAATCAGTTTCCAATTAGTACCAATTAGTAATTCAGCTAAAGTGGAGGTGGCGCTGTCAAACTGCTAAAATTTCTCTCAAAATTACTTCCTGGGGCAGGTTTCCACTTGAGAAGGAATTAGATTTGTAAAAGCTTTTCTATCAGTAAGTCAAGAACCAATTCCTAAGCTAACTGGGAGTTATATCATATGTTAAACTATCTTCATTTTTATTTTTATCATACAATTTTAGCTGATTTTCTTTTTTCTATAGGATGTAAACACAGAGAGCTCATCAGAATGCAGGGTTCAGCATGCTTGCTGCTAGAAAAAAGGCCCAAAGTGGTAACTGCTTCCTGCGCAACAGATCTGTAATGCTCAAATCAACCAGAGTTGAAATCAGTAGGCTTTTGAAAGTAGTCCTAGTTGTGGTGGATAGTATGACAAGATAAAGACGTCAGAGATGAAGTATCTTGATATACTTTGTTATTAATTGTTCTACATTTTCTTATAGTACAGCAGAATCATGACTGTTCATAAGGTCTTCAGTATGAGCCTAATACAAAACATTAAAAAGCTACCCAATAAATCGACACTGTATGAATGAACATAAAATAGTTTAAACCAGCTCTTTTATATGATATGATGTGTGATTTACTACTAAAACCATGGTCAGTCTGTTTCTTGCTGACCTTACAAAAGCAAACCTATTACTTCTCTTTCAGTATATTATTAAAAAAAAAAAAAAAAAGAAAGCTAACTACAATGGTAGTTATATGCCATTACTCACAGAATAATACAAGGTACAGTTCAGCCTTTCTTTGTACTGATGTAGGCCACTGAAATTAATGATAGTGCCAGTGAGCAACTGTGGTCAAAATATGATCAATAGATAATAAAAAACTCCCACTATGTTCCACTATAAGCATATTTCTGAGACAGGAACAAATACAGTTATCATTTGGTTTTGTTTTTATGGCTTTTTCCTTAGTCTTAATATAACTGTATACAACATCTTCATAACACATTTCTTGAATGGTTTCTTTTTCCAGCAAACTGATCCTTCGGGTACCCATTTTAATGGAAGAAAAAATCACCAGGAGGCAGAGCACCACGTTCCACAAGTGATGGGCCAAGACTTTCAATCTGGAAGCTTGATAGTCTGGTACTGCTTTATGCAATAATTGCCTCAATATTAAATTCAGCTTACAGCATCCTCTGCTATCAATATCAAACAGATATTTATAGTTGCAGACTTTTTAACAGTTTAACAAAATTATAAAGTAAAAGGTGTTGTTAGATGAAGGCAATGGCATATGTACTGGAGCCCCTTAATCTGTATAAATTTATGCATTTCTAGTTAATCAATTACATGGCGCTTCTTCCTTTTTTCTCTGACTGTTAATGACTGTCATATTACAGCCTTAAATAGCTTGCTAGGATGCTCACTGGTCTCTAGCAGGCAGACTGAGTGTCTGCCAGATTCTTTGCTATTACATCTTAAGTTCTTTAACTGTCTGAACAGCTGGATGATTGCATATAGCACTGGCAAGCAGCCACTATCCCCTCCAAGCCCCAATTAAAATTGCTGTCACAGAGCTAAAAAACCACAAGCTTCAGCTTTATTTTATGCAACAATCAATGACAGCATTTTTTTTTTAAATTGTATAGCACTGTAGTTTTGTATATGGCTCAACAAATATTCTTCTGTTTGCAACTGGTTAACAAACTGCCAACAATCTTCTCCAACACTTTTTTCATTTGATATTATTTGCCAGATAATTTACATTAATATTTTTCAGTCTATATATAGACTATGTGCAGCAGTTTCTTGCAGTAACTGATGTTTGAAATTTCAGCTACATATATTACTTAGAATTGGGAACAGAGGCCACATGGTTGTTTTTTGTTTCTTAGTAGCAGAAGTGTAACTTGTAGGAGGGAAAGAGGCATCTTTGGGGGATGATTCATCCACCCCTTTATTAGTGTGGAATGAATCACCCCCTGAAACTGCCGACTGACTGCAGAAGGAGTCTAAATGATTGAATAATCTAAATTTCTAAAATTTAGAAACATCTAAATTTCAAACAGCTAAAGTAAGGTGATTCCTACTCTCAATGTATACTTCTGACAGACAGTAATATGCAACTGTTAATGATAAAGCTGTTAATGGTTACCACAGACACAGTATTATATCACAGAATCACAGAATAGTAGGCATTGGAAGGGACCAACTCCCCCTGCTAAAGCAGGTTCACCTAGATCAAGTTGCACAGGATTGCATCCAGGCAGGTTTTGAAAGTCTTCAGGGAAGGAGACTTCACAGTCTCTCTGGGCAGCCTGTTCCAATGCTCCGTCACCCGCACAGTAAAGAAGTTTTACCTCATGTTGAGGTGGAACTTCCTGTGTTTCTGTTTGTGGCTGTTGCCGCTTGTGCTATTGCTGGGCACCACTGAAAAGAGATTGGCCCCATCCTCTTGACACCCGCCCTTCAGATATTTGTAAGCATTGATAAGTTCCTCTCTCAGTCTTCTCTTCTCCAGGCTGAACAGACCCAGGTCCCTTAGCCTTTCCTCATAAGAGCGATGCTCCTGTCCCCTAATCATCTTCAAAGCTCTCTGACGAAATCTCTCCAGTAGTTCCTTGTCTCTCTTGAATTGGGGAGCCTAGCACTGGACATAACACTCCAGAGGTGGCCTCATCAGGGCAGAGTAGAGGGGGAGAAGAACCTTCCTTGACCTGCTGGCCACATTCTTCTTAATGCACCCCAGGATACCACTGGCCTTCTTGGCCACAAGAACATATTTCTGGCTCATGGTTAACCTCTTGTCCACCAGGACTCTCAAGTCCTTCTCCATGAAGCTGCTTTCCAGCAAGTCAATGCCTAACCTGTACTGCTGCATGGGGTTATTTCTCCTTGCGTGCAGGACCCCACACTTGTCTTTGTTGAATTTCATTAGGTTCCTCTCCAACCAACTCTCCAGTCTGTCCAGGTCTGCCTGAATAGCAGCACAGCCTTCTAGTGTGTCAGCCACTCCATCCAGTTTTGTGTCATCAGCAAACTTGATGATGTTCAGGAGGGCTTTAAAATGAAGGTCTCTTCAAGACAAGTGTATTCTATCCCTCCCTATCAGGTTGTACTCATTGATGAATGCCCATTGTCATAATAGCATATATCATACTACGGTACCAAGTTTGATTATTACTGAGCAAATCCGAAATTTGACTAAAAAACATAAAACAGTGGTTTTAAATCCTGACTCAATCAATAAAATAAGATTTAAAACACAACTAAATATGATGAACTGTGAATATGTATATATTCTTTTGCTTTATCCTTATCTCTTTTTTATAAGCTCTACTTTATTACCTGTCCTTGATGCTGCATAAATCATATGCTAACCCAAGTTAACAAAGTTTTATTCAGTGGAAAAAAATGCTACAGTCTGCATTGTCATTCTTTTATATATTGTATTGTGTATGTCTCTATGCCCAAATCACTTCCTCCAGCTCCTCATGTTGTCAGACTTAAGAATTAAAGGACCTTCATACTGATGAATCCAAAGTATCCTTCTTTTACCTAAGCAAATAAGCTGACATCCTTCAAAAGAATACTATTCCAATAAATCAGAGATTAGTTGTTACAGAATGCATTTTCTCTTCATTTTCTGAGTAGGTGGAATCAACTACTTACTCAGATAACTTAAAACCTTCCCTCTGCCTTTTACAGGATCATATACATTCATTTGTGATGCACTACTTATTAGATCTTTAAAGTCTTCAACTTGACTGTTTTCTGGTGCTGGTATGAAGAAGTAATACAGCATATGTAACTTTTGCACTGTGCTGATGTAGTGTGCTTATCTGTGTTAGGATCTGCCCTTCTGAGTCTGTTTTAACTCAGCATAGGCACACTCAAGGAAGTAGTAGCAGAAGTTCTCTTCTATAAAGACGCTGGTGTGACATCACAGCCTATTGTGAGGTGAATGTGTCCTGGCTTGAGTCAAGAGTCAGTAGTAGCCATTTTGTGGGAATTCCAATATCCCAGGGTAACCCAGAACTACCTCCATAAATTTTTGAAGAGTACGAGATATAAAAAAACCATTTATCTTATAAAATGTAAGGAAACATGTAATTTTTTAATTCTGCCTCATCATATTACATACTTTTTGTCTCGCAAAGCACTGGGGTAAACAATAAAACATTTCTGGAAAAAATCCAGCTATGCCTCCTACTAGATTCCTAATAGACTAAGAGTATGGACACTGTTTCTACTTCTCTATAATAGATCAGTCTGATTCATTGATGTTGCTTTTTTACCCCTTGAACAGACCTAATTTTGATAGTCTGCTGTACTTGTTCAGGAAAAACTCCCAAATAGTGCCAAACCGACCTTATATTGTGGTTGTTATCTTGTCTATCTGGCATGGTACTTACTCTCATCTGCTGTATTCTTTATAGTTGTCTGTGTCTTATGAGAAAGATACAGTTGAGCGCCTTTGAAATTTTTCTTTTCATGCTTTTACTGATAAACATGACATATGAATAATATTCAGTCTTTTGAGATTAGTTATAAATCCCTCTTCTAACAATGCATTTTCCTATAATTAACTCTGTGGAGAAATGTTCTCCCAAAAATATTTCAAATGAATCTTCCATGCTTTTTGTGTGATGAGATAACCACCCTTTGGAAGTGAAAAATTTAACCATGAACATGTTATCTGTTTTTGAATATTAAAGTATTATAAGATACTGAAATAATGACAGTGATGAAAAGAAACATAAAGCTAAACTTCATTGTGTGAACAGATTTAAGTGAAGCATCTTTGACATTCAAAAAAATGATTTGAGTTATCATTCCATGGAGAAGTCTTATCTTTAAAAATGTCCTTAAATCCTAAATTTGTATTAACAACTCCATCATTAAAAGATTCCTATGATAACAACATTTAAAAAAAAAAATTATAATATTAAAAAATTCAGTTTAGTTTGTTGTTAACTTATACAAACATATAGTTCTATTTTACTACACATTATCAGTATAAATCAGTATATACATCAGTATATAATGACATATAACAAAATAAGGGTATAATTTAGTCCATTAAATGATGACTCTAGAAAATTTAGTCAGAGATGTTCCATCTATTTCAATGCCAAAACACTTACTTTGTGTCTGTTTATCATTCATATTGCTTCTGTTCAGAGCAGCATTTACCAGGCTAAGATCTTATTGGATCAAAATATGGGAAGGAAATTCCGCAAGAGCAAACCTTTAGAGCAGATTTCTATTGCTCTTGTTTCCATTGTCTAAAACTACATTCATAAGAATCAGACCTTCATCACCATGCAAAAAATGAGGAGTTAAGAAAACAAGAAACTATGAAAAAATTGTACAAGTTCTTTCAAACCTCAGGAGAGGGATGCATTTTGGATTAATGTTTCAAGAGTGGGAGTGGGATGCTGAGCTGAAATGCTTTCTGTTAACCATCTCTAATTTCATTTCCTACCTCACTTTGTGATCCAGGAAGTCTGTTCTCCAGCATGAGTCATTTTGCCACATTCCAGATCTGAAATGAATAAAGCTATTAACATTTATGGTGTTCTGTAGTTTTGCCATATCTTGCAAATGCCTATTTTTTTAATCTGTTTTCATTGTCAGGAGTAACAGCAAACAATGTAAGAATATATGTCCATTACCAATGTAGAGAAAAATAATAATGCCCTTTACCCATTTCATAATAAGAACTCATTCCAGTTTAAGATTTCTTAAAATGTAATTTAATCAGAACAGGAGCTCAGGAAGAGTCCTTTATTATTCTGTGATTATTAGCTGCTGCAGTGAAGATGAGTTGCCTATGTTAATAGAGCCATTCTGTAAAGGTTTATGAATGAAGTTTACTTTTTGGGGTTTTGACTGGGTCTGAGCATCAGAATCTTTTGTGGTTTTTTGGATCCAGATCATGGGAAAGGCTGCTTCAGGTAAGCATTATAACTGGTGCAAGAAAAATATGAACTATGGTAGCCTAACTTCTTGGAAGAAATTTTCTTGGAAGGATGCATTCTTAGAAGTGGAAAACTACATGAAAAGACAAAACCAAACTCTGTCATTTATGATTAAAATGTACCTTTACAAACATTCCATGCATATAAATGCACACATGTTCAATTAACTTTTTAACAGTATGACTTTTAACAATATTATCATGATACTACAAGTGATATTAGAAAGCTTGGTACTTTGAAGATATCAGATGAAGCCTAATCCTATAACTTAATGAAAATTCCTGTCTTCCTCTCTTTTCACACCCCACCCGAAGAAAAAAAAAAAAAGGGAAAAAGAAAAACTGGTAACTGGACAAAGTGTTTAAAAATTAACTGCTTGTATTTACAGTTTTTGTTTATAAAATCCTTAAATTGTAGCACTGGAGGCATGCATATGGATACTAGCAAACATAATTTAGGTTGACATATTCACATCTGTCAGCTGTTAATAATGCATTTTCACATCTACCTAAAGGTAGTAGTAAGTATGCCTTAACTGGAGCCAAATGCCTTCAAGACCTAGGCATCATAGAGAGTATTTCTGTTTCTATAACAGAAAAGAAATTTGCACAATTGTATTTCCTAGTGAGTCAGAATACTCCTTCATTACAAGCATTCGTTTCTGACAAAGGGTTGCCTCAATGTGTGTATCCCTTTTAAAAATCACATCAGAGAAAAGTTTTATGTGGTCAACAGCTAATGTCAAGCCTCTGTTTTCGATCTTGGATGAGGATATTGCATAAAATAAATTGAACTTCTTAAGAATCCAAAGCCATTTGCACAAGATAGTGAAGATAATGTCACTGCACAGAAGTCAAAAGTCAAATAGCTTACACAACTTATAAAGGTATTTCACAAGCAAGCTCAATACAATTCCTGCTCTCAGATTAAAAAAAAAAAGTATGTAGATCAAGCTGTTGAGGTAAGATATGACAAGTTTCGTCAAAGTGAATGGAGTAATTGATGTCTTTTGGAGAAACTGAGGCAAGTTTAGCAGGATTTCTTATTAACAAGAATGGATAAGGTTGCATAGAAGACAGCAGATGAAGGTTTTGAGCTGCAGTTAAGAGCTTAGTGACCAGAAGATCTGCTAGAAGCAGAATGATTCACTTAGAAAGAATGTTTGGTTTTAGTGTGTTAGGACTGAGATGAATTCTAAATTCTATGAGAGAAATTTGGTGGCGTGTCCAAACCTAACGGGAAAAGAAGAGGAATCTGCTGCCTTGGTGGATGACAGGTGAAGGCATTCCACAAGCAGGTATCCACTGAAGGAAGGTAGGGAAAAAGCATGTTTAATAACTAAGTGCATGTTAATAACATGTTTAATAACAAAGCATGTTTAATAACAAAGCATGTTTAATAACAAAGTGCCATGGGACAAAGCCCTAGAGGGTAGGGGGGCCCAGGACAGCTGGTCAGTATTCAAGGATCACCTTCTCTGTACCCAGGAGCAAACTATACCGGCAAAGAGAAAGGCAGGAAAGAATGTTAGGAGACCTGCCGGGATGAACAAGGAACTCCTGGACATGCTGTCATGCAAAAAGAAACTCTACAAGGGGTGGAAAGAAGGACATCTAGAAGGGGGGGCATACAAGGAAGCTGCCCGAGCATCAAGAGACCTGTTTAGAAAAGCTAAAGCTCAGTTAGAAATTAAATCTAGCCAGGGAGATTAAGGGAAACGCCAAAAATTTCTATAGGTATATCAATGGCAAGAAAAAGACTAGGGAAGGTGTGGGCCCCCTCATAAAGGAAACGGGAGAACTGATGGCAAGTGATGCTAAGAAGGCTGAGGTCCTCAATGACTTCTTTTCCTTGGTCCTCAATGACTTCTTTTCCTTGGTCTTCATTGGCAAGGGCTCCAGCCACACTCCCAGAGTCACAGAAAATGATGCCGGGTGTTGGATGAAAGAACTGCCCATTGCCAGAGAAGATCAGGTTTATGACCATCTGAAGAACCTGAAAGTTCACAAGTCCATGGGACCTGACGGCATACACTCACGGGTGTTAAGGGAACTGGTGGATGAGGTTGCTAAACCACTATCTATTGTATTCCAAAACTCATGGCAGTCCGGTGAAGTCCCCACTGACTGGAAAAGAGGAAATACAACCCCCATATTCAAAAAGGGGAAGGTGGGTGAACCTGGGAACTATAGGCCAGTCAGTCTCACTTCTGTTCCTGGTAAGATCATGGAGCAGATCCTCCTGGAGGCACTACTGAGGCAGATGAATAACGATGAAGTGATTGGCTGAAACCAACATGGCTTCACCAAGGACAAATCGTGCCTGACTAATCTGGTGGCCTTCTATGAGAAGGTCACAACATCAATAGACGGGGGAAGAGCAACCAACGTCATTTACCTGGACCTGAGCAAAGCCTTCAACACTGTCCCGCATGACATTCTGGTCTCCAAGCTAGTGAAATATGGATTTGATGGATGGACGATTCAGTGGATAAAGAACTGTCTTGATGACTGCTTCCAAAGAGTGGTTGTCAATGGGTCGGTATCCAAGTGGAGACCCTCAGGATCAGTACTGGGACCAATCTTGTTTAACATCTTCATCAGCAACATGGACAGTAGCACTGAGTGCACCCTCAACAAGTTTGCCGATGATACCCAGATGTGTGGGGTGGCTGACACGCTGGAGGGAAGGGATGCTGTCCAGAGGTACCCTTCAGGTTAGAGAGGTGGGCCCATGCCAACCTCATGAAGTTCAACAAGGCCAAATGCAAGGTCCTCCATCTGGGTCAGAGCAATCCCAAGCGCAAATATAGGCTGGGCAGTGACTGGCTTGAGAGCAGCCCTGAAGAAAAGGACTTGGGAGTGCTGCTGGATGAGAAGCTCAACATGAGCCATCAGTGTTCTCTTGCAGCCCAGAAAGCCATTCATATCCTGGGCTGCATCAAGAGAAGCATAGCCAGCAGGTCAAGGGAGGTGGTTCTCCCCCTCTACTCCACTCTCGTGAGACCTCACCTGGAGTACTGCGTCCAGTTATGGAGCCCCTATTACAGGAAGGATATGGACGTGCTGGAATGTGTCCAGAGAAGGACCACGAGGATGATCAGAGGTCTGGAGCACCTCTCCTATGGGGACAGACTGAGAGAGTTGGGGTTGTTAAGTCTGGAGAAAAGAAGGCTCTGAGGAGACCTTATTGTGGCCTTCCAGTATCTGAAGGGGGCCTACAACAAAGCTGGGGAGGGACTTTTTAGTCTGTCAGGCAGTGATAGGACTAGAGGGAATGGATTAAAACTAGAGAAAGGTCAATTCACGTTAGATGTTAGGAAGAATTTCTTCACCATGAGGGTGGTGAGACACTGGGACAGTTGCCCAGAGAGGTGGTGGAAGCCCTGTCCTTGGAAGTTTTTAAGACCAGGCTGGATGGGGCTCTGAACAAACTGGTCTAGTGGGAGATGTCCCTGCCCATGGCAGGGGGGTTAGAATTAGATGATTTTAAGGTCCCTTCCAACCCTGACAATTCTATGATTCTATGATTAATAAACAATTATGTTATTCCTAAGAGTCCCTTAAATCTATGTTCATACATTCTGAGTTTCTGAAGTTTGGGTGTTTTTTGACTCTGTAGTGTCTTTTGGTTATGAATTTGGGTGACACATATGTTTCACTAGCTTTCAAAACTTCATTTTACCTCAAGGCTCTACTCTACATCATTCAGATCTTGCTATAAGAGACGAGTCCTTAATTGCATAATAGGTGTAGGAGTCAAAGGTATAAATACCTATGTCAGCAAGATTAATATTAGAATATTTTGTTTCTGCTTTACAGTCTTATTTCCATGCTTTTTCCCATACCTTTTTAGCCAAGAAAGTGTGTATGCGCAGAAAGCCTGCCAGATGACAAGAGTACAATGCACGTGATATACACAAAAATCACACACATTACAGAGATACAAATGGTCACAGCAAGTGCAACGTAGCAGAGCATCTGAAGTGCCTCATCTAATTTTAATACCTGAAAAAGGTAGAACAATGAAAGGTGGAGTGTTTCTTGCTCAATGAGTGATTTTGTTTACAGGGTGCAATAAATTACTTCAGAATTTAGATATTTTGTTAAGATCAGTAGAAAACATTTCTAAACTTGTCAATCAGTAGGAATATGTGTAAAATACTATCACCAATAAATGAATTATAATGAAGCACATTAGCTAAATTCCTTAATACATCTGTAAATGAATATAAACTGGACATTATCCCTCACTAAATTTTGTGGAGCCTCCTAAAGTCAGTGAATTCAAGTGATAGGGTGTAATTGGTGCTAGTATTCTTCCAAGGGTGCCACTGCATGTTATGCCTGGTTGACAATCATACTGCAATGGATGTTCTAAATAAAAACAAAACTCATAGCTGTTCTACCATTGAGGTGACTTGCCTGGTCTCCCTCTTATAGGTGTCATGATGAATAATCTATCAGCCAAACTAACAGGGTGGGGTCTTTCCATCACTGCCAACTTCTCTTATGTGGTCTATCTGTTTCCAGAAGTCCATCAAAACCCTTGTGTTATTAAGATAGATGAAGCTATCACCATCTTTACCTTACTGCTACCAAACTGTAAACGACTAGTCCTAACTACTTTGTTTCATTAGATGCCCTCTGAGGTCTGCTAGATAGAAAATTCCACAAGATACAAAGCTAATAAGATGGATGAAATCCCTCCTGGGGATTTTTATGATATGTCAAAATTCAGCATATGCAGAGGACAGATGATAAATATAAACCTATAAAGTGTTTGAAGAAGAAAAAGTGGTCTATTTATTTAGCAAAGATAGAAATGTTAATGAATTTTGCTGCATGGAAGCATTGTCTACCATGGATGATTAGGGCTCAGGCTTGAACAACTAAAAGTGATAAATGAGACCCAACTACAAAATAATTGTTAGGTTATGAATGTCCCTAGAATCCTTGTATGGGTTTGACAATATTAAATCTGTCTCAATTTCTTATTAAATAATGGATATATGTGAAAAGAGAGACTACAAGCCCTCACAAAAGTCTTTGAATGAAAGCTATTCTTACATGTTATCAGTGACAATGTTTTAATACAAGTTGTATACTTAAACTTCACCACAAATGTTTAATTGAGACACAATATTTCTCATTTATTCTAAACCTCAGATTCTCTGTATATGTGCAGAGTATATTTTAGGGTACCTTAATTATACTTCAGTAAAAGTGGAAGCAGCAAATAAGTATCTGCCTTGTAAGGCCAGTAGCTTGTATTGCTATTTCTCACAGATCTACAGCTACCAAACATGAAGAGGCATTAACCAAATACTACTGAGTACCAACTGGTATTAGCTAGATAGAACAGGGAAGCTGTAGAAATGTAGCAAGGCCTTATCCCAGTTAGCACTGTAGCAATTGAACATTCATTAGGTAGGTCTGTATAATGCTAAGGTTTTGAGATCTGAGTGGTTTTTAGATGACCCAGATGTGCTATTGTAAGTATCCTAATTTTTACTTAAAAACCAAAACAACTACCCCCTTTCCCAACACTCTGACATTTGTAAGGCAATGGCATTTTATCTTTTATCTGGTTTTGAAAGGGAAATATGAACTGTGTCTTTCAGCTCAAGAGAGAATTTTACCATTGATGAAGATATTGTTTTTCTAGTTTAAATATGATTTTTTTTTTTTTCTGGTGCAGTTCAGTTTAGTTTTAAAATACTGTACCTTTTAATATACCCTCTTTCAAATGCTTCTTAGGACTGCTAGAGCTGGAGAAGCCCTCATTCTTGGGGTACTGAACCGTCAGGAAGTATAATGCCTGCTAATATCACCTGTGAGACTCCTTTATAATTTTTATATCCTTTTGACTTAATATGCTAGACTAGGAGATGGATACAAGTCAAGCTAAAAGACTGCATTACTGGTAAATGTCAGTTGGAGAGCCAAGACAGCCTGGATGTCTTTAGAAATGTTATGGTATTTACTGTCTCTAAGATGCAATGGGAAATTCAAAACCATGGCATGGGTAGAAAACTTTGTAAGATTTAAATGTATGTGTCTCATTCTGCAGGAAGTGAAATCTTTTGTGGCAAAGAACAGCCATTGTAGTCTGTTAGCTATAGAGTACCACCTTGGCAAAAAAAAATCCCTTTACAGGACAGTCTCCTGGTTAGCCAACCCCACCACAGAAAACAGTGACTTATTGTCTCATCTCTCTCAACTAGTAATTGTTAAGATTAAAAGCTGCAACTACTTTTGTAGTGACAATGATTGTGCCTTATATGAATAGTTTTTATATGTATTTGACATCTCTAGCCTCAATCCATTGTGTGAATAGGGTCAAATTTCTGAATTCTTTGTTATTTAACAGCTGTGCTACAGTCTCCTCAAACTCCTTTAAGTGAAATCATATCCATTTGTCAGAACTGTGACTGAGTAAAGTAAAAGAGAAAATACAGTTAGCAGCTGAGACCAGAAAAGCCTGTCTTTCCTGTATCCTTCTTGTGATATATACCATAGTCATATTTTATTATGAACTCTAAAACCACTTCAGCTTCACCATTCTGTCTCCATGATCTAGAGACAGTGGAAGTCATCATCTTGACCTTTCCATATTTAAGATTCTTAGCACATGCTCGAAAGCAACATTTTCCTCCCTGTTTCATGAACAATGGGAGAGAAAATCTGAGAGACTGTAAACATTCTGACTAACAGAAGTAACAGAAACATCTATATATACAAAACTAGGAAAACAGAATGTATTTTCTGTGCATTTTGCAGTTGAATTTTGATCCAGATTATCCAATCCTCTAAAATACATTGCTTTGGATCGTTATCCACTTGGGTGAATGCCATAAAAATATACCTCTAGGAGACTTACAGAAATGAAAATATTACAAATTATAAACTGAGCACAGCTGGGCAATATCCTGGTGGGAACAATTATTTCAGTATTATGAAAGGCAGGAGATGGCAAACCCTAAAATGAAGAAAAGCAATGACCTTTCTTCACCAGAAAAGTCTTGATCAGGAAGTCTTGCCTGAGAAATGGATGATAACACAGATTGATATATCAAGTTTCAAACACCATAATTAATGTGAATGACACTTCTTTAGACTTTAGGGAATCAGCTACTATTAAAGGTGTTTTGTCCTCTAGGAGATGGTAACTGGGATTGGGGCTTTGAATGAATACTTTGCTCAAGGCATCTAACATCACCTTGATAAGTACAATTCCCTCACCATACAGCCTTTCACACAATCTCTTTTATGCTTGTGATTATAGCCATCAGAGACTAGTAGTGGTGCTGAGGGAGATATATCATATTAACTCAGAATCTCATCATCTAATATCTCCCAATATGCATTTAAATGGCTTCCTTATCTTTATCAGCAAAGATTTCTTTTGTCAGTCTTTTTTTTTTTATTGTTTATTTTGTAAATGATTAAGGAGCATAAAAAAATAGTGTAATGAGAAAATCATCATAGACACTGTGATGTTACTAATCATACTAGTAACTTTAAAATAGTATTACTACAAAGCCAACATATCAAAAGCTAAACAGTAGTGCATACAGCATTGTCATTTTCTTTCTGTATTGTATGCTTCTGCTTATTTATAATGTATCTCAGATTGCCTCTGTAGATGTATTCCAGCAAAATTAAGTAGAGATCTGAGTACTTGGGCTATTTACATTGCTTCTCTTTTCATAACCTCTTCTGCAACACAGCTTGGATAAGAACTAATTAACTTCTAAGCCTATTACATGAAATGAATATACACCTATGGAAACTGTCATGCAAATTCAAGATTAACAGTGGAAAAGAAAACCTCAGCCAAGAGGAAAACTGACTCTTTGATTACTAGAGAAAGAAAAATCTCAAATATCTAGAATCTTAAACAATATTCAGTATGTAAAATGCAGTCCTCATAAGGCCTGCCAGATAATCAATGTGAACCCTAGGTAATGGTCCAATTTACCCGCTTTTTGTCATTGCCTGGAAGGCTAAATGCCAAAATACAGTATATCTGAGTGCTCCTTAGATAGCCATCCATATTAATTATCACCTCTTTTGGTACAGGAAATGATTTCCAGGCTACAAATGCACTATAATCCAGACACAGCACAACATAAGGTACTTCCAAATCTTCACAGAAGCTTGAAAAGCTCGTTACACTGAGGAAAGATGCTACTTGTTTTGTGTATGTGTAGTGATATGAACAAACAATTAAATGAAAGAGTTGATTTATAGGCCCTTTTCACCCTGAGCGGTTTTGAAGCAAAGGCTCTTGTACCTCAGGAAGAGGTACTAAACATCAGGCTCTAGGTAGATGCTACCTGGCAGTGCTGTTCAAATTATGTGGTCTGCATAGTCCAGTAATGAATCATGAGATGAAAAGTGTAGTATGCAGTATGTATAAAGAATATGTGTCTGGGACTACTGTAGGATTTTTGTATTTTAAAATATAAAATCAGTGTTATTGCATGCTACCTTTTTCAGCATTTTTTGAGTGCTACTGCCACTAAAGTAGATGTTTTAGTATATTTTTTAAAAAATTTTATGCCTTTAATTCCCATTTCCAATCTCTCCTTATCACAGCCTACTTATAGCCAGTTTCCAGGAAGCAGATTGAAGCTGTCAGTGTAAACTTCAGGGAGAGGAGCTGGGGAAGAAAGAGATTTCCTACATTTCATTCTCAAATAACAGGTAAACATTAAGAATAGGAAACACAGGAAAAAGAAATCACCAAATTCTTTTAATACAGGGCATGTAATTTGATGCTGAGAGGTGGGATATCCATTTTATAGTACATCTAGCAACCTCTATTCAGCTAGTTTGTCCTTCCAGGATAGTTTGAATTGTTTATCCAGTATCAGAAGCTTTCATATTCTGGGTCACCATTTGAAATTGATGTCCAATGATAGGACAAGGGGCAACGGGTGCAAGATGGAAAATAGGAGGTTCCATCTAAACATAAGGAGAAACTTTTTCATGGTGAGGGTGACAGAACACTGGAACAGGCTGCCCAGGGAGGTTCTGGAGTCTCTTTGTCTGGACACACACAAAACCCACCTGGACGCATTCCTGTGTGACCTAACATACATGATACTTCTCTGGCAAGTGCTTCGACTAGATGATCTTTTGAAGTCCCTTCCAACCCCTAACATTCTGGCATTGAGTCATTCTGTGAAATTCCAGCTCTCCAGTGAGATTCAAGCTTCTTCATACTTTTTGCTTTCTGTCCCATGAAGCCTGTCATAAAAGTGGCAGCCTGAATTTTACTATCCTCCCATCTGCTCCTTCAAGGACATTCAGTCAATTCACAAGGGTGTTTAAATTTCAAGTGAGGATTAGGGTAGGAGTTATTTCTGGAATAGGAAACTGATTTCACAAACCTTTGAAAAAGTACTGCCACATATCTATTGGTAGCTTTAACTTGGAAGAGATATAAGGAGGCTTAGGTTTCCTAATATTGTCATATAGGCTGGCGAGGTTACCATGTACTGCTGACCATTGCCTCTTGCCCCAGGGAGCTGAATTTATTCTGCTTCTGATGTCAAACAGAGCACTTACAGGGATGGAACTGGGTAAGGAAAACTAGTGGAGGAAGGAAAACTGGTGGAGACTAGTAGAGGAAAGGGCACAGTAGCTTGGACTACTATGCACTGCCTCCTGTAGTAGGGCTGCTGTTGACAGCTTGGGTGGTGAAATAACAACTTTTGTCTTTCCTTCTCAAGGGTGAATTTAAAAAAAAAAAAAAAAAAAAAAAAAAAAGCTAGGCCTGGTTCATTTGTCCTATCTTTTTTATTTACGTAATCCTCACTCTCCCTTTACCTCCTCTCCACAAGAAAGAAGAGAGTATGAAACAGATGGGACCATGCATTCACTTCTGTCCTGTGTTTTTGGCATGGCAGAACCACCCTCTTGCTCTCAAACTAGGTTTTGAACTTTATGATTGCTTTTGGCAATCACCAGATCCATGCCTGAAGCCCAGAGCAAAATCTGCAGACCTTCAATTTTGGTTCATGCCAAAGGTGCCCTCAGCTGTTCATCCTACATTCTTTCACAGTACTGGGGAGATACAGTAATACTGTGGAGGGAAGAAAGAGGAAAATTATTGAATAGAAAAGGTGGAAGAGAAGATCCAAAACAAGTTCAACCCAATTCAGGGGGGATTAAAACTTAACACTAACTTAAGTGTACTGAATCTCTCCAGGCTACTCAGAGCTTTGTATTTGGCTCTACAGACAGTCTGTAGGGCTTACCTTAGAAAAACTGGACTATTTCCCATGTTTACTAACAGTCTGATGCCTAACATATATATTCATATATATTTGATATTCATTTAAGATCAGTACACTTCATCACTCATATTTATTCATTATTATTATGCCATGGATCTTATTCATGTTTACATCGTGGCAATGAACTGAAACAAATAATGACAAAAATAGTGATTGCAGGTAAACTAGTTTGTGTGCTCCAGATGACCAAGTGCAGAAGGTGATTGGAGGTTTTGGAGGTAACTTAAATTTCTCTCTTAATACTGTAAAAAAAGAAACCTGTTTTCTGCCAACAGATATGACACTGATTGTTTGGCTGCCTGACCAAATGTATTATAGTCTAGATTCTTCAAAGTATCATGTATGTTTCTTGTTTTAACTTTCCTCCTCTGCAAAGTTTAAAGAAGAAACTGGAAAGAGAAGTGTGATGTTTAAAAATAATTCTGAATATTATTTTACCTATACTTATATTTCTTGTTTTTACTGTATAGAAGATAGGGCATATATATGCATACATTTCTGGGTGTCTGTTTCTCTTAGCAAGCTCTTCATTGATGATTAATACACCCTATTTTCTACCCTGTGAACTGAAGGTGAATGTCTGGAAGATACAGCATATTCTTTTTCTTTTTCTTGGTATGGAGAACAACCACAGAGCTGTTTCATAATAAAACACAGAAAGCCCTCTAAATCACCTGCAGTAACACAGCAAGTATTAAAAGCAACAAGTTTAAAACTGATCTAACATTATGCTGTTTCCAGAAATTCTTTGTATCGGAAAGCAGAGACCAGATGGAAACTAATGGCAGAAATGGCTACTGTAGAGTAGGGAAGAACTGAATTCCCAGCTCTGCACTGGGTGAACTTGATTATCCATAATCTGTTCATGCCAGGCATAGCTGACACAAGGCAGTGCTACAGGAAGATATGAGCTGAGAGAAGGCAATCACTGCCCTGAAGCTGTATGTATACTAATGAGCAGCTGTCGTGACTTAAAGTCTGTCTGATGGGCAGGTAAGTATCAAAGGCAACATTATTCTCACATAGTGTTCATTATTTTCTGAGAGGCTCTTTCTTGCTCTTTCAACTTAGTAATGTGTCTGCTTAGATCTGAACTTCAGTGAGGAGGCTTTAATTTCTCCTGGGTAATCATGGGGAAGATATTATAGATATAGTGGTAATATGTGTACACTTCAGCAGGTTAAGTACTGCTGAATTACTATTTAAACATTAACTAGGCTCTTTCTCCATTTTTCAACCCAAACAACAGAATGAAGTCTAGAAACTGAATGGAAGGAACACTTTAGTGTAAAAAAAAAAAAAAAAGGGAAAAAAAAGAGAGAGATTAGGTTGATTATGATTGTGGAAATTAACTTAAATAGTAGGATTGTCAAGTAGCACATATTGAAAATGCTGTCAATGGCAATGAAACTAAGAGCAGAAATGTCAGCAGGGAAAATGAGCCAAAAAGAAAGAGGTAAGAAAGGAGACAGACTGAGAGACCATCTATATAAAGTGTTTCAAACCTAATAGTTGGTAAATTCTCTATCTATTAGGGATGGATGGGTATGGAAATTACTAATGAAATTGCCGAGTTGTCTTTTTTCTAACCCTAAAGAAGAACAATAGGGAACATTATGTTAGACTATATTTATATGAACATCTTCCCCCTTTTGTCATTCTAGAAACTTCTAAGTGCAAAAAATCCCAACCAAAACAGTAATCAAACAACAGAGCTGAAGCATCTCTCACACAAACATGCCACATGTAAACATATGCAAGTTATTTCTACAGCAGTATCTCTACCATTTTATGCAACCAAGTTTGTGAACCAGCTTTCAGGGAGTCTTAAGTGTGCTTTACTAAATAGAAACTAGTGAATATGTAGTCAGAGGTCCTTTAAATAACTAAACTTGGAATAGCTAAACTCATTTAAACAGTGCAGCCTGATGCCTGAGACCTCCCTTGTAAACTGTGTAGACAGTTTACAATCCAGTAACTGCAAAATAGTTAATATTATAAATGAAAAGCACTGTGAAACCTGATCTCAGAAGCTGTTAAAAGTGACATATATTAAAAGACAATAAAGTTACAATCAGGTAACACTATGTGAAGAATTAGAGTCTCCAAATATTTAGAGCATAAATCCAAACAGAATCAGTCCTAAGTTGTTTCAGGGACTAAGGCAAAATCCATTTTTCAAATAAAAGCTCTTTTTTTTTTTTTTTTTCCCTGTGTGTCAGTCTTTTGATATTGTTGTTAGTAGATAAATCCATTGGTCAGTAGCATTGGCCCATGCATCATGAAAACATATTAACAATAAATAGCACTTTCCAGATCTTCAATCTGGGCACCAGTGAAGACTGAGATATATAGTATGTAAAGGCAGACAAAAATTTAAAGAAAGAGAGAGGGCCAATCCTTCTTATGACTGATGTTTTATAGCTCCCATTTCATTTCTCTGTTTGACCTATGATCTTTCTTGTAAAGGTTCTATCTCTAGCAAAAACAAAACTATAATTCATAAACTGTACAAAAGATTGCATCTTAACTGTAGTTACCTAAAAGCCCACTTACATGTCTCAGATCAGTTAAAATGTATTTTTAATTTCTATTTAATTGACTAAAGTCCTAGGCCAATTTTTAACCTGTTTAAACATCTTACCAGATTAATAAACACTATGTATTTATGTTATGGAAATGATCCAGTGCCATCTTCTTATAAAGACTGACTTTTGTTGGTTTTCAACAAATGTTGCTATTGCAATTTTTATTTTATCCACCATGGTGACTGGATATCCTAATTATTCATAAACTTTAAAACTTATCATGCAGTTTTACTTCTTTTGCTTGGTAAGGTTGATATCTGTTTTCATGTACTCTACTTTCTTCTGAAGGCCAGAAAGGCAGCCAGACTTCACAAAATGTGGGAAAAATTGGCAGCAAAATAAGAGATTCTAGATCAAAGACTAACACACTCAAGGCTAAATATAATCATGAGTAAAGTAGAAGGTTGTAAGTTCCAGCATATTTGCCAATATGGTCACTGTGGTGGAACTGCCCTTACAAATCATAAGATTTCAAAAGACTTGTGTTTGATTTTCAAATATATTTCAGAGCTTTTAATTACTGCAGATATTCCTGGCATCTTCCAACATTATCATTAGGGCATGAATATTTTCTTTCATGCTTTAATCTAGCATAACTCTGAGCTATGAGCAACACATTTCACTTAACTCTCCAGTTTTTGTTTTAATCATGCAAGCTTGAGCAGGGCAGACTTCCAAAACATTGACTATTCTTCCCTCCTTTTATGTGTGAATAAGGAGATTCAGAATTCCTCTGCTTTTTCTCACTTGCAACCCCCCCCCCCTTTTTTTTTTTTTTAATTTCTGTGGAGTAATTCCTTCAGTGAAAAGGTGTAAAGGCAGTTCTGTGAGCAAAACATTTTTATGTGTCTGATTTCCCAGGGCGCACACTGTTTAAAATCAGCTTAATACCCCATGCTGCTGTTTTTCCATGTGTCGGTGACACTAATATGTAGTTTCTCCTCTACCTGATCACATATTCTCACAAAACTTGTAGAACTTAATGTATCTCAGACTTGCATCACCAGATTTGGTAGGAATGGGCCAATGCATTCAACCACTGAGACAAACAGAGTGACTGTATGTTTCTTTCCTTGGGAAATATATTAGCAGATACAAATGTATGTTGGCCTCAGGTCTAGATAACTCTCACTTTTCACGTACCAAAGGTAAAAATAGCCAGAGTGTACACATACATACATAAACATACACAAAAATAAATTCTGTATACTGCCTTCCCCTAACTAGCAGATCTGGAGTTGTTCCATTTTGTACCCCATCATGTGGAGGTCCATACCCCATCCAGAGCTTACCACTGGTCAAAGGACCTCCATCAGTGTCCCCTGGTTTTTACTTGGATAGAGTTAATATTCTTTCTAGTAGCTGGTGTAATGTGTTTTGGATTTACTATGAGAATAATGTTGATAATATACTGTTGTTTTGAGTTGCTAAGTAGTGTTTATGCTACCTCAAGGGTTTTTTAGCTTCTCATGCCTTGATACCAAGAGGACTGGAGGGGATTAGTTGCCAGTTGGGGTTAAACCATGACAATCAGTAAGTAGTGGGGGCTCACAGCTCAGATACCGTTTCAGGTTAACAACCAGCTAAGAAATGGATTATTCTTTTTAACCTTTGAAAAGACAGTGGGTAATCTTAGAGTTGAGTCATTATGTTATTTTTAACATTGTTTTCTATAGAAAACAGAGACCAGAGTGCCCTTCCATTGCCTGATAGTGGCTTCCATAGTCCATTTCCACAATGGTAGTGATGTAGGTACCTGGCTCTCTCAGTAGATTGTGTTAGTCAACAGATATGAGCATAAAGCTGGATTTAAGTCCCATGCCTACAAGTTTTTCTCCAACTGTGCTCTGATTGCTTCAGCTTTTTGGAATAATTCAGCATGACCTGCCAGATGGCTTGCTCACAAAGGGAATTTCCTCTGTATCTTCAGAAATCTTCTGAAATTTTTCCAGTGACAACCCTCTTTTAGGTCTGCATATTTCTTGTCCCTTCCAGTTCACTTCCTATATATGTGAAATACACTGCCAAAATCCAGATCTCTTCTTCATTCCTCCTCCTCCCAAACAAAACAAAAGGCAATATTTTAAAACATTCAGGTTATATAAGCAAATTTCACAGTGGTTTCTTTTACAGTCAGACAATATGGTTTCTTTTTTAAAGAATTACCTACTTCCTCAAAAAAAAAAAAAAAAATAGAACTGCAAGTAATTTGTACTGAACTCTAGTTACGTACATGAACAATTAAGGTCTGAGAAAACTTTGCTTACCTCTAAGCCTGTGTACTCAGAGAGAATGAAACCATTTTTTTCTCACAAATTTTAAGAAATGCTTTGACTTCTGCCAGAAAGTCTGCTTGCATTTCCTTGGAACACACCTACCTCTAAAGACTTCCTCATTTACATCTCTTTGAAAAGTCATACTGTTCTTCAGGTTTTGTAGATGTTCTTTGGTGACTGGAAAAAAATGGTAGTATTTTCTTGTAACTAATCTTCTGGGACACATGGAATACTAAATTTGTACATTGCCATGTATTTGGAAAGCACTTGTCTTACAGTGCTGTGCAGTTTGGGTTTCAGTCTCAAAATGTGGACTTTGAGGTTTTTGGGGTATTTTTTCTTTCATATATAAATATTTAAGATATTTTATGCATGCTGATATCAATCACAAGCTTACTGAATACTTTAAAAGCCTTTCTTTCCACAAACATTCTGTTTTCAAATGTGCAACTGGGAGCAAGATATTAAGAAAAAGAGGAAGAAGCAAGAAAGAATCCCCCTGAACATGCTAAAATTTTAATGGTTTAGTTCCATAGTATTCCCAAGTTTTCCTGTTCCCTGGATTTCCTTTCTAAGTTGCACTCTTTTTTCTTTTGGTAGATACTAAATCAGGCTTCTCAGAAAACTTAGGAAGAACTTAACCTAGTTTCTTTTTCTGGATCTTCTGGCCCACTAGATGAAGAAAAAAGAAGTTTCCTTTCCTGACGGAAGATAGAGAACACTAGATTATAGTTTTTCATTAAAGTTTTTGATTAAGTTTTGGGAATAAGTCATCTGAATGTGGTAGTCTGATGTTGTAACCACACTGAGCAACATCACAACTAATAAGGATATTACGAGGGAAGAGCATCTCAAAAAATCTCTAAAAGATAAATTTAGGATCTACTTCTTTTTTGATATGCCTGTAAATTTCCTGAAGCCTAAAGAGCTCTCCTAACATTTCAAATTTGTCAATGGATATCTTCCAAGTGTACTGTTATTTTCTTTCAGTTTGTTCCTTTGCAATAGATCTCATTCATCTTTCAGAAAATTCACATTTTATTTTGTTAGGTTCTTATGCTTTTTAGTAGAGATACATCACTAAACGATTGGGGGATGGGATGGACTGAAAACATAATTGATACTTAGATTAAAGTTTTGAAGCTCAGCAACACTGAATTATCTCTATTTTAGGCAATAATAATAATAATTACTCTCTAACTACAAATCTAGTAAGCAAAAATTGAAGTGGAAATAACTCTTAAGAAAAGTAGTAATAATAATGTCTGCCAGTCATAAATGAGGCTGAGTCAGAGTGAGTTCTTAATCTTTAAATGTTAAAAGGCTACTGTACAATTTCCTATAATATTTATTCACATATATTCATTTTTATTTTGCATTATCAAACCATCATTCTACCTAAAGTAACTCACCTTTCTAAAATTAATACTTAATGAGAGAAAATGAATACCAATTCCTGAACTAAAATTACATCTCAGGGATTACAAATAACATGTTTGTATATTCCATCTGAAAATGGTTGCTTCTTTCTCACCATTTTGTCTGGCCCCCAAGGATCCAAAGAGATATCAACTCCTCAATTCAGAAACACATTTTTTTCAGAAAATTAAAAAAAAAAACCAAAACCAACAAATAAACAAAACAAAAGAAAAGACTAAGAGCAGTAAATATACCCAGATGAAACATAACTAAGAAAATGTTAGGAAGACAGAGTGAGAGAGGTAGCCATTGCTTTTTGTAGCAGAACTGTGCATCATGAAGATGTGAGCACGTACATCCTTGAGCATACATACAACAGTTCTTAACATAAGTACACGTGAGGTACACAAATATCCAAATACCTATGCACTCAAAATTAATTTACTAAATTGGTACTGAAGAAAAAGAATTTCATTCTTCCTGTCCAGTTTTGAAAATTCTATGTTTCATGTGTACAACATTGTGCCTTTAAACAAAGCAAGAAGGGTAAATTATATCTGGGGAAAGATGATAGTATTTCAACTAAAAAGGAGCGTGCAGAAATAATTGTCCTTATAAGCTTGGCACATACATTTGCTTTTTCTGATCTAAAGAAACTCCACACATTAAAATGTGATCCATCACAGAAGCACAGAAATAAATTATACATATGTCTGTTCTCTCTCTGAATATTCTTATTTACATGCACAACATAACAATCATCTGTTAATAAGAAAGCTTGTCATTTGTCATTAATCTGTCTGAAAAGCTTGCATAGTCATATCATGAATATCATGGAAGTTTGGGGACTAGCAGTGCATGAACAAGTTCATCTCAGAATCAGACATGAGCCTGTCCTTCATGAGCTCCAAGCCAAGCAGAAGATGGGTCATCAGTTTGCTGAAGCCCCAACTTTATGTTCTGCTTCTCAAACTTTACAAGCTACAAATGTTAATCTTGACTCTAGACTTGTTTGAAAGTTATGCAAGCCGACCTCCTGTCCTCCTGTAAAAGACTTAGGAAGTGCTGTCAGAATGCCCAGTCTAGACATGATGCTAACAGCTCTTCTTTGTCTCTGTGCTCCTGAATCTGATTTAACATGAGACCTTTTTAAAGTTTAGTATGACAAATAAAGTATATTAAGTGATGGCTTCAGATTTGACATATGTTTTTGATAAATACCTAAGACTATGTTTGTTCTTCTAATGGCAGCATGACAACTCTCAATAGGCATGCTGTGCTAATTCATCATATGTGTCCTCCATAACCAACTAGCAAGCTTATAGAAAAAATTCTGGTCATTAATAATCCAGTGTATGACCTTGAATTTATCCAGAATTAGTTAGTTATTAGCTACCTTGAATTTAGCTATTCCTTTTCTATTACTCTAGCATTGAAGGTATTCCATATTATTTCATCTAATTTTCTAGCTCTCCTCTGCATTGCCATTACTCTCATTTTGCATCACTAGAATGTTTTATTAGTAAACAATAATTTCTTGCCTTTATCAATCAAAAGATTAAATATGATCAGACCAATAATTGTCGCTTAAAGAATTTATTAGTGACTGTCTTCGAGATTTATAATTCTTTTTAGCACAACCTTCAGTTTTCCACCCTGGGTGTCATTAACACTGTATCAAAAGCATTTTCCCCAAAAAACTATTTGTAATCCTTTCTTGTAGGTCACGAAAAGCATTTTTTTCTATGACTTGAAAACACTTATAAACACTGCTGTGCCTGGATAACACTGTACCAAGCTTAGTAAGTACGTTTACATACCCAGTTCTTGGGGGGAGGATGGTGGTGATGGTGGTGTTAGTTAATGTTTGGATTATACATAAACAACACATTTAAAAAAATAAAATAAACTATTCCATCCCATCTAAGAGAGTGAGGACTGGAACCCGTACAAACGAGCACTCTAAAAATGGCACTATTCCAATATTATTTTTGCAGAACCTAATAAATTTAAATCATGATGGTCAATTTGTTACCTGCACAGTCACAAATGAGACAAGATAAAAAAAGGTTTTTAGGAAAAAAGAAAAAATCAGTATTTTCCTATCTTCTTTATTAAAATATGACATATCACAACCTAACTCCTTGCAAAAATTCACAAATCATTATTATTGCACATACAGTAATCAATCCCAAGAAAGTGGCACTGAAAAAATGAGAGGCTTAGTAATAGCAGGAACAAGGGCTAATAAAGTTCCCCCTCATAGATCTGTTATCATACTTTACCTTTAATCATGTCTCATATTATTCCTCTTCCTGGCTTCTCACAAATTCAGGGAGACAAATCACCACAGATCCATGTTTGAAGCCCTCTAAGAGATTTTTCTTGGGCTTTAATGAAAACCTGAAGTTCAGTCTTTAAAAACAACTTAAAATATTAATCTGTTTTGACATCAAGCCATAATACAGTCCTAAAATTGTGTCCCTAAAGAATATGTTACTCAGAATACACATAGCTCATCTATGAACATATTTTACGAGTTCAGGAGTGAAACATGCCAACTGACCCCGCCAGCCACCAATCTGTTGCATGTAAATGCTTTTTTTTTTTTTTTTCTGGTGGAGTCTTCTATCTTATGCCAGCTCTTAGTTTTCCTGTGTTTTCATAAATGTTAGCTGACTTCTCTTACAACTTAATCCTTTCTTTGACTCACTTCATTGACCTTCTCTATAAATTGATCATCTTTCACAGTACTGCAACATTAATTATTATACAACCTTCTGCCCACTATTTCAAGAAAACAAAATACTATAAAACTTCTCTTCTCTTCTCTTCTCTTCTCTTCTCTTCTCTTCTCTTCTCTTCTCTTCTCTTCTCTTCTCTTCTCTTCTCTTCTCTTCTCTTCTCTTCTCTTCTCTCCTCCTCTTTTCATTTTCCCCTTCCCCTTTTTCCCCTTTTTCCCCTTCTTCCCCTTCTTCCCCTTCTTCCCCTTCTTCCCCTTCTTCCCCTTCCCCTCTTTCTCCCTCTCCCTCTCCCTCTCCCCACCTTAGTTTCCCCTACAGATAATTCTTTATCCCATTGCAAAGGCAGGACACTGCTTACAAAATCTAACAAACAGTAAAACATGAACACCAATCTTAACTGTTTAGTTTCAGGAACTTCTTGGGACAGTTAAATCACCCAACAGAAAGGCCAGAGTGAAGAGTGAGAACCTGAAGTCTCCTTCAGTGAGTGCAAAGTGAGGAGGGGGCAAGAGAGAGGTAATGAAACATACATCTCTGTGGGCAGACAGGGAAGGGGTGCCGCTGACCATGGCCTGCCGACCACTGGGCACAGCCATGGGGGTGGGGTGGCTTGGAGTCTGTCTCAGGTGTCCCACTGGCAGGCCTATATCTGCACCCAGGGCAAGTTCTATGGACTCCCTGGGCACTGCTCCCAGTGCAGAACGTAGGCTTCCTGATGCTCTTCTTCCCTACCCCATGGATTTCCTCACTGCCAGGCCCCAGCCCATGACACCCTTGTCTCAGAGCCAGCCCCAAATGGGGGCTGATGAGCTCCAGGGCACCCCAGCACAGTCACAGTTTCCCACCTCTTGACAGTTTTCATCACCACATGGATGATTTTGATTGCCATGTACTTCAGCTAGCCTGATCACTTCTACGGATGGGTGAGAGCTGTACAAAAGCAGCTAATCAATAGTTAGCTGGGTGAGGAAAAAAGCAAATAACCGAGGAACATTTGGAAAAAAAGACACTCAAGGTATTTACTGCTACACAATATTGACAAAGACCCACTGGGAAACTAAATCTGCCAATCAAACTAATTGGATTTAGCAGCAAATGATGGATTGAAGATGTATGAAAATAACCATCACTGTGACTGAAAAATGAAATGCCAAGTAAATTTACAATAGAAGTTTTATCTAGTATATCAGCCTCCTGTCTGCCTAACCTGTGGAAGAGAGCACAAATCATAAATTTTGGACTCTCCTGACAAGATAGAAACATCAACCATGTATAGTATGCAGGTCCTGCTTTGAGTAAATGTAACTTCTGACATAATTTTGGTAAAAGCTGCAAAACTGTGTTTACCAAAATTAGGTTTGTAGCCAATAGTTGTTCTTGTCATTGAAATTGCATTACGTGCAATTATGTTAAACTCCTCTGTCAATCAAATAACCTGTTTAGTAATATCAGATTTTTTTGAGTTTCTGCTGCTCATTCACCATGCTGTTGCATATTTTAATGTGTTCAGAGCAAAGGAATATCTTAGTATCATTATGAAGCAAATTTTATTTTTTAAAAAGTAATTATCAATTTTAATGTGGTAAACATTACACATTTTTATGTTGAGTTTCTTGTAGAGATTCATTAAAGCATCCCTGATTACTACATTTTTAAATTTTTCATTAGAAAACTGAAATGAGAGATATAATTATTTCTGCAAGAGAAAAACAGTAGATAAACAATTGTTGAGGAGTTAGTCTAAAACTATCCTTTTGGTTCATTCTCTTGGTATACAAGCCAGTAGCCCTGATTCCTTAGTAACATTTTAGGATCAGTATAGATATCGCAACTCATTTTTCCAGAGTTTCCAGCACAATGTTATCTTCAAAATGCCTTCAGTATTAAGACTAATCTAGCTTTTAGTTCTTAATTTTTTTCAGTATTCTTTGTTTTTTTTTCAATGGAGGAAGAAGACTTTCAGAGTTTCACTTAACTGACCCAGTACATCAAGCAAGAATTCCACGTATATATTTGCTATCTCTGAAAGTCCTGATTTTCATTAAGTTAATACATATTTTACTGTTTTTCAAGATCTTCTGTGTTCCACTACAAAAGACACTTCTCAAATGGCTGGCAGAACACTGAGCTCTTCACTGAACTGTCCTGAAAAAAAATGCTGTATCTTTCCGTAGAAGACTTAAAATTGACTTTCATAGTTCTGCTGGAAATCCAACATGCTAATTTTCAATAAAGTAAGTAATTTTCTGAAATTATTACATATGTATTAACAAGTCAAGGTTGCAGAATATTTTGATTACTTTTTAAAAAATATTAGCCTTGATAATATGTCCATGTATTGTTATATATATATGCATATCATCTATACTATCATGTAGTCATAGTACCATATGGATGATATATAGCAGATATATACTATATATAATATACCCATAAGTGCATGCTATATGTAACATATATATATACACACATATATAACATTCATCTATAACATAGTATGCATACTATAGTATGCATATAGTATGTATCTGTACATATACTACATACTGTATATCGTGTATATGTATTACATATATAGTATATATACACAAGTGTGTTATTTACTATATACACATTATTTAGTCTATACACAACATATGCATTTATACACATTCAACCTGAATAACCATTTGTGGTTTGTTGGGGTTTTTTCCTGAGACTAGGAAAAAGCAGAAGCAACCAAACAAACCAAACGAACAGCAAAAACAGGAGCAGTAAACCCATACTTGCTGTCAAGAGCTACTGAGTAACTCCTGTTTGGAATTTTGTGTGAGGCTTTGCACTTACAACACAACAGCACCATAAATGATGACAATGTGAAGATGGTCATATATTTAGGGAAACACAGTGATTGTAATATGTACAGAGTATTTGAATGGTGTGATTTATATAGTAGTGTAGTGGGTCTGTCTGAGCAGCTTTTCCCCATCCAGCCCTCATGCTGCAGCACTGGGAGCTGGAGGGTGTTGATAACACACCCGTGTTATGACTGCCAGTGCTCACACGGCTCCAGAGGATGGGGGGGCAAGATGGTGGAGGGGATACAGACAACCTGAGCTGACCAGTGGGATATAAAGGGAGAGGGCAGGAGGAGGATGTGGGGGCATTTGGCTTTGTCCTCCAAGCGGCTCCTACGTGTTCTGGAGCCCTGCTTCCTGGACTCAGACTGACATTGCCTGTGGATGGGAAGTAGAGAATAACATCTTATCTATCATAACCCACAGGTCTTTGCATCTTATTCTCTCCCTGTGTGCCATGCTGACGGGGGTTGGGGGGGGTGTGATAGAAGGGCTTGGTGGGCACCTGGTGCCCAGCCAGGGTCAACCCACCACAAGTAGTTACTGACCATATCACCAATGGAGAGCAAATTAAATTCTAGGAGTGAAGAGGAAAACATTCAAGACACCACTCTGGAATTTAGTTCTTTATGGTGCTATATGAAATCTAATCACACTATGATGGCATCAGACTGGTGAGCTGTGATTTCCTGTGTCAGACCTACAGTTCTCTTAATGGATATGAAAGCAGAAATGATAGTAATGAACACTTCAAGAAAATAATTCTAGCCCATAGGCTAGGTTGTCACTAGAGTTACTGACAGGTCAACTGCTGCTCTGTGATGTGTTGGGATAGTCAAACATCAGAAGCAGCCAGAAAGGATCAGCTATTCTTGCACTTGTCTCAGCTCTTCTACTTCTCCACATGCTCTGAAAGAATTTAAGAACACATTCTACCCACTTTGGAATGACTTAATTTAAATTTTTCTTGTCATGAATCAGACAATTTTTCCTCTACTTGAATGGTCAGATTCTGAAACCACAAGATCAGAAAGAGAGACAGTAAACCACAGGCAAATGTAATTTATATTTAGTAAGAAACTTACCCTATTACACAATTTATAGTGTATTCCTCTCTATATATAGTGTATCTCTAATGAGACACTTGGGTAGATTTTAAATTTTATTTTGCAGGTTTTTTTCTGAAAGCTTTGTTTTAATAGATGACTTTAATTTTTTGGTTTGTTTTGTTTTGGTTTTTTTTGTAGGAAGAAAGCCAATATGGAACAAAGATATTTTTCCAGACAAGATGTGGAAAATATGTCTGTGAAATAATCCAGTATGCTACTGTTACTGAAGAAAGTTTAAACTTGATTTAAAACAGATTCTTCTTATTCTATAGTCAAACAGCTTGAGATTTTGACTAACACCTGAATGTAGCAGGGTCAGATTCTCATGAGAAAATGAATTTTCCCTCTAGACACTTTAAAGTTGTGTAGTGACTGAGAAGCTGTAATAGATTAGAAAACAATAGCTTCACTAATGGCTTTAGAAAAGGTATTTCCAAGCTTCATTTGTGCATATGTGGCTGTATTTTGTATAGCTCTGTTTTTGCCAATGCATTTTAACTGTGTCTAGCCCACAGAGAATTACATTAGCTTTACATTTACTATCATATTGCCATTAATATAAAAGTTCGAAATTATATCAGTGCCTGGATATGATGCTGCTCTACTTCAGTGCTGCAGTTTGCAAGTACATATGTGGTATCATGGTTCTTCCATTTCCATTTTTTTCATTTAACATTTCTTTATTGAGAAAAACAAAGCATTTTGCATATTCATTTAAATATAAAGTTATTACTACAGAATTATATTTTTCAAATAATAATAAGAAATGTAATAGTACCTTTATGAAGTGATGGAGTTATGGAAGTCTATTATCAGGAAATGTTACACAAAAGTTATTAAAGACCCGTCTAAAACAAATTCATAGATCAACTTGCAAAAGAAACATATTTCTGACTGTAACTTTGGTTTTGGCCTCATTTACTTTATTAGCTGAAAACTAATGTAATTTCTTCTCTACTACAATTTCTTTCAATTGAATACAATGAATGTAAAATACCATAACACCTGCGCTTTTTATTTGTGGTAATTTTTTTATGTCTTACTCTCCTTTTTCTTCTTATGTTTTTATTTTCAGTCATGAACAATGATGCTCCTAAATTCATCAAAGGGAACAGAAAGTAAAATCTTTCTACTTGTTAATTTTACATCAGAAAAAAACATACTAATGGCATGAAAGGGATTTTAGAAATCTTTAATGATGGAAACTCACACCAAATGTTTGTAAAAAAAATTCAAGGTTCTATCGTTAATAATAATAACAACAAATTTTTTTTAAAGTATTTTCTGAAATCCTCAGTATTTTTCTAATTTATTTACATCATTAAGCACTGAATGCCACTGTACTTCCTGGTGTGCCAGATTGGAGAAATGAAGATGTAATCACCTCTCCTGAAATTTACATAAAAATGAACATACAGACTATGATCAAACTAAAATCAAAGAAAAACCCTTCACTATGACCTTGATGGACATGGAAAAAGGAGTGAGATAGTGAAAAGAAACAGCAAGTGATGTAAAAGGCATTGTAAAAAGCCTCCTATGGTTTAAACTATGACAGTTCTAGAATTCTTCTATTTTTATTTGTGGTGGTGTGAAATTTGCTGTAGCATGGGCTGCCTGTCCTATGCTTGTCTGCGTAGAACAGAGCCTGAGATGCAACTATGGGATTATTCCTGAGATACAGCCCTTCAGTTAAAAAATTTAGGAAATAGGTATTCTGTTTCTTTTTCTACCATTTGCTATTAAGCTATGGTTCTAACCTTCCCAGAATTTACTGTAATATATGTTTCACAGAACTTGCCTTCATTTTGAATTAATTGCATAGAGTAATTTAGAAGGACACAAGGTGCCAAACTGGAGCTCTGCTCCATTATAGTTTAGTGGTATTCAATATTTAATAGCTTCTGCTGTTCAGAAGTTTTCTTCAGAGAATGAAGATTAGAGCTTAGGGAATCAAACAGAATATAGAAGCTCCCAGCTTCAAGTCACATAGTGAGAAAAATCCACTAAGTACTATCAGCCATTATTGCTGAGCATTTGAGGACTCTTCATGAGATGATTAAAATAATAACTAAGGGCCAAATTTGAATGAATGTTAATAATTATTGTTATTGCATAATTAGACACTGAAAGTATGTCCGGTTGTGTAACTCAATGACAGTATTTGAGTCTAGAAAACATACTTCAAAGACAAGTGACTTTTTTCAATTCTTTGCACTTTACTGATAAACAAATATAGCAAAAATATTTGTATCTCAAGGCTGGTTGTCTGAATTGAGAGGATGAGAACTACTCATAGGTATTTGCTTGTGGTGTCTAAAACCTGCATTTAAAGCAGATCTTAACAGCCAAGTTTTTTTTAAAGAAAAATCCCTTCTATCTTTCACCTCACTATTAAAATAGCTTCTTAAGGGGCTCCAGAGATACATGGTGAAAGCAGTTTGGCTAAAGGTTTTGTTGCTTCTGCTGTGCTGGATTTTTGCACATGGATAAAATGAGAAGGCTGCAGCTTCCAGTCAAACAATGTTTGATGTAATAGCAACACTTCAAAAAGTGCAGTTCAACAGTTGGGAACTTTCACTTGAAATATGGCACTTTTGTGCCACCTTGTAGAATGTTCATAGCAACTGTTGAAGACAGCAAGAAAATTACCAGCATGTAATTTTAAAGCCCCAGTTTCCTTTGACAGATCCATACTACAGGATTCAAACTTTTTTTACTTTTTTTTACTTTTTTTTTCTCCTCTGTAGACAGCATGCTGTCTGTGAATTCACGGGTTTTATGCCTGACACTTACGCATTGCATAGCTCTCCTTCAGTTATGTATTTGGCAATTGCTTATGCTCAGCCTTGGAAATGAGAGACATTGTGTGAGAGCAAATAAATATAAGCTAGGAAATATAAGCCATGTATAGTCTTCACTTTACCTTTCTACCCTGCTTACCCACTACAATTACCGCATGGTTTTCTTGTCAGTGATATCTGTGTTAGCTGCTAAAATATGAAGGAGCTGTAACTTATTCAAGAACTCAGATGACTTGTGTTTTCAATCAAAGTTGTTTTCTCACCTCCCTGGTAGCAGTTTCATAAACCAATTTGTGGCCTAGCCTAGCTCTTATTATGCACTGGAGCTTTTCCCAGGAGCAAGGGCAAATGAGATGACAAACACACCTTACCAGGCTACCCTGGAAAAGAGGACAGAGAGCTGAGAAAGATAACCTATTCCCACCAAGAGTCCCTGGAGGATATGTGTTAGACACTCAAGCAGTAGCAGCTGCATGGGTCAGAACAGCAAGTACTGATAAGAAGAAGGAGTCTTTTTCTATGCCTAAAGCAGCATCAGCTTTCTTTCATCATTAGCAACTTGGGAACAGAAGTGTAGGATCTTTAGATTCATAGATGTTGCCTGAGAGCATCTTGCACAGTCATAGTAAGCCAAAGAAATGTTTTTAATTCTTTTATTTTGGATTTGCTTGGCATATGAAAGCCGACTTTGATTTCAGTGATATTAGCAACCACAAAAGGTGTTTTAATCAATAAGCTTCTACTAGGGATGCGTGAATCCTGGATATATTGTTGGCATCACACCTGGAGATCCTCTTATGAGCTATCAGGGAAGACTTAGAATCATAGTACATCCAATGTCATTCTGGGAAGGAAAACTAGGACTTGTAGGTACTCAGACTAAAATTTAGGCTCCCATGCTGTTTTTTTTCCAGACAAGAGTATATGAGTATTTGCTTTTGCTTATTCAGTTTTACAATAATTTATTTATTTTTATTTTACTTCTTCAGGTTTTGTTTTTAAGGTGAATTTTTCTCAAGACCTAGTTTAGATGGAAATTTGTTTTGCTTGCATTAGTTATTCAAAAATTAATAAAAAGACATTTTGCCCAAGACTATCACAGTTACTTTCTCTATGAGCTTCCTTACAAGTTAGAATTAGTTTACTGGTCTGTTTACCTCTTTCTAGGTAAGCTACTTGAATATAATTTTATTGATTTATTGAAGGTCCATTTCATTATTGCTCAATTTATCTTTTGAACAAATACTATTTTTGAGAGTATTTGAATTCTTTAATGGATCTTGTGTTCTTGACTTCTTTTCTTGCCCAGTGTCTTCACCATGTGAAATCTTTTCTTCTGGGATTTATTTCGCAATGTATAAGAAGACAAATGTTAAGCAGTCAAATGTCTATTTGACATGTGAGCTCAACTGCTAAAGCCTTTGCTGTCAGTGGTAAGAAGTTACACTAACAAATGAGTCAGGAGCATAGTTAAATGCGATTCCAGAGAGGCAAATGGTATTGCTTCCTGAAGTAGCTACTCAGAGGAACAGGGATCAAACTCTGGGTCATAATGAAGACTATCAGGATAAACTTCTGATTAGATAATAAGTTTTCATAAGTGATTTATGCTTTCTCAAAGGACTTCTGGACATTTTCCTTCCTGGACTGGTGCCTGTGAGACATCTTTCATAAAAATAAAACTAGAAGGATATGATTTCAGTGACTTTTGATCATTCCTTAAAGCATACCAAAATACATACATATGTGAGGTGTCTCATTACTCTTGAAAGTATACAATGCCTATCTACTTAAAAAAATAAAGAAAAATGTGTATTACAGTTGCTGATACAATCAATAAAAGTGCAAAAACCATGCTGAGAAACATCAACTGTCATCCATCATTGAGCTTCCCAGTATCTAACACTGACAAAATTTCCTTAATAATTTGTCTTCTCTTCCTCTGCCTCTTAATATACCACTGTTTTCTTGAAAAAAAAAAAAAAAAATTGCTATTACCCTGCTTTTTCTTGCTCTTCATTCCCTTCTCCATCATGAAATACTTTTAATACATTACCAGTTTGCTTTCCTGAACTTGCTGTTCTGGATGCTTTCCCCGTCTGCTTTTCACAAACTTCTCCTCCCTGCCCCAGTAACATTCTCACAAGGGACATTAATTCTCTCTTGTATGTTTGCTGTCCTTGATTATTCTTCTGCCTTGCCCAAATCCTCTGTTTTGTTGACATGGAATATACGATCCTACACTCATTTGCTGTTCTTTGGTGGCTGCAATTGTAATTTAATAGTATATTTTTTTATTAGTTCTTCAGAGTTCCTCTTCTTCCTTATATGTTACAATCTTATCTCTGGCCTTAATTTGATCTCCTGTCTTCAATTCAAAGAAATTATCTACAAGACACTGGTTATTTGCAGGGGAAACAGCACCTACTTTATTTTCGGTTCACTGAAATACTTACCTTCATCAGACATTTATTAATAAAGGTTTGTCTGAACTCTGGAGAAAAAAAAAAATACACCTTGGGACAGAGGCTGATTAACAGAGTATTCAGGTAATATTACTTTACTGGGTTTGGTTTGGATGGATTTAATTTTCTTCACAGCAGTCTATATGTTGCTGGGGTTTAGATTTGTGACCAAAAGAGAGTTTAGATGTTGGTGAATGGTGCTTGCACAGTGTCTTTTCTATTTCTCACACTGCCTTACCAACAAGTAGGCTGGAGATGCATGAGAAGTTGTGAGGGGACACAGCTAGGACAGCTGGAAACAACTGACCAAAGTGATATACCATATACTGTCATGCTCAGCAATAAAACTGGGTGGAGGAAATGTAGCTTTTTCGAAGTAGCTGTTCCTTGAGACTGACATTGGTCTGTGAGGGGGAGGTGGTGAGTGATTGCCTTTGCATGACTTGGAGTTTGGTTTTAGTCTTGGTTTTCCTCCTTCCCTTGACTTATTAAACTATCTTTATATTGCATTTTATTTCTTTTTGCCCTTCTGACTGTCTCCCACATCCTGCTGTGATGGAGTGGAAAATGCAACTGCGTGAGAGATTATCTCTGTCTGGGGTCAACCCACCACAGTCCTTTTTGGCACCCAGGGTGGGGCATGAGGAGCTCATGATAACAATAGGTTTGGTTGGAGTGCGCTAGACTGAATTAAAGTTATACCTGTTTAGAAATTACTTGGCAGATCCTTATTTGCTGTTGCTGATCACACTGTTGACTTTGGTTTTGATACTGATTTGTTTGTTCCCTCGCCTGCTCTGTGGTGTGCTGTAGATGTTTTCTGACATGTTACAGTGACTGTTCAGTTTCTTGTACATCACAGAATCGTCATAATGGTATGTTCATGAACCTGATTTTGGCTATTTGTAAGGTTAACCAATTGGTTGGGAATGCCACACAGGGATGTGCTCTGAGACATTTGAGTCATGGGTAGCAAGATGCAGGTACCTAGAACAATTTTGAGCTCCAACAATCTGGGACTTCACACCTGAACAGGTGTGCAATCCTGATGAAGTGACACAGAAGTTGACAAAATAATGCCTTGCCTATGCCAAGGAGACACATCTTCTTGCACTGTGCTGGGTCCTGGACTGTACTTTACTGTCCTTCTGTTCAGTATCCACAAGGCAGCTGGTGAAGGGGCTCCTGGTTTGTAATTATGGGAGTCAGGTAATGAATACTGTGACAGGAATAGAAGGGTCCTGCCTCCAGCCAAGTGGAAGTTGATTTGTTGGACTGTGTGGCTTTGACTCTACATCAGATTATCAGATACAGTCAGAATAAATTATTATAAGACTCTGATGGACACCAGAACGCAGGGTACCCTAATGACATCAGCCTAAAACAGGGCAGAACACATCTGGATTTTTGGAGTGACAAGGACATTGCCAACAGTTGTCTGTGTTGGAGTTTAAGTTGAGCCTAGCAGGAAACAAGTGTCAAAAGCATCCTGTTGTGACTGACCCAGAGGCTCCATGTATCCTTAGCTTAGACTGCCTCGGGAGAAGGTACTCCAGTGAACCTAAAAGCTACAGGTGGGCTTCTGGTGTAACTGCTGTGGGTGTAGATTAAACAGTGGTCTACCCTTCTTGGTGTCCTTCAGCTGTGGGGTTGCTGTGTGTCAAAGATCAGCAGATTCTGATTGCTAGCATGATGGTGCACCAGCTGCAATATCACATCAACTGACACTCCCTGATTCCAGATGGTTCAAACTATCTGGGAAAGACTGTAGATTCCTCCTTCCTCAGGAAGAAGGCAAACAAATGTTATTGCTTTTACTCAGGAACCTGGGTGCACTTGATGGGTAATGAAGAAGGTTGGGGAAATCTGAGGCATATCTCAATGAGGTTTATGCTTGGGTGAAAATAACCCATTATTTGAGTTTCATGATGTCATAGTTGTATGATACCATAGTTGTATGTCAAAAGTACCGCAGGAGAAGGTACCCAAACCTTATGAGGATGACCCTTATAAGGAACCAGGCAAGAGCAGCAGTGATCCAGCCTGATTTGGTTTTGAAACCCAGCAATGCAACACAATACACTATATCTCCTGTCCTGGATGATCATGGCAACAAATGAAGACCAAGACATGGACTAAATGAACTGAAAGGACATTTGAATGGTGATGGCCAGTAAACTGAGGCCAAATTATCTGTGTATGTCAAGGGACAGGGAAGGGGAGGGTGTGGGGGGTGGTTGATGAGAATTCATAGTATATTGTAGAATGTGAGCATGATGCAAATGGTATGGAAGAAGAAAAGGTTGAGATTGTACTGGATCTGGTTGAGATGGAGTTAATTTTCTTCATAGCAGCCCATATCATGCTGTGTTTTAGGTATGCAACCAAAACAGTGTTGTGATAATACACCAATGATTTAGCTATTGATGAACTGTGCTTGCACATCATCAAGGCCTTCTGTCATGGGGGAAGTTTTTCCAAGGTAGGTGTTGCTTGGAGACTGGTTGGGCATTGGTCTACTAAGTTAGTTATTGCCTCTGTGTCACTTGGGCTTTTTGTTTTTTGGTTTGTTTTTTTTTTTTTCCTTTGACTTATAAAACTGCCTTTATCTTGAACAAAGAGCTTTTTCTGGATTTTGAATTTCCGGTACCCTCCCCCATCCCACTGAAAGAGGGCAGTGATTGAGTAACTGGGTGGGGCCTTAGCTGCTGTCTGGAATCAACCCACCTCAATTACAAACAGATGAAAACTAAATCTTAGAAAGGAAGCTGTTGGCTAACACCTTCTCTAACAAGAGATATGTAATTGTAGACAAGAAAAAACCCAGCCTTACGTTACAATTTAAATTAAGTTATATTTTTATGATTTTCAATTAAACTTTACCTTCCTATATTTTTTTTTTTTCTGTGTGTATAATTTTTTATATTATAATTACTTTCAGGAATAGTCATGTTCAGTAATTAAAACTGTGTCATGTTAGGTGACATTATTGCTTATATTACAGAACTTTTTGTCAAATGGAAAATGTTAGCAAATGCCTCATTGTAGAATTCACACCTCTGCTGTTGGGGTTAAGCATAACAAAATTTCTTAATTTTTATAGATAGAAGATAGAAGCTTTTGTGATGTTCTTGTATCAGTTTCTGTCATTTATCTAAACTACACTAAAAGTTAACAATAAAAATAGAAGAGTGTTTCTTGTTCTCATTTTGCCTCTAAACCAAATTTGAATTCATTGGGGTACCCTTTCATCAGTTGCTGTGCTTTTTACAATAATAGCATCTGGGATTCTTTGATCTTGCCAAATTGTTTTTATTCTTTATAGTACTTTTAAAATAAATTATTAAAGAACAGAAGCAAACTTTACAACCTTTAAAAAAAACAAGTTATCCTTGAACAACAGTAGTAAGAATTGCTCGCTGAAATTAACTGATAGGGCTTTATACAAATTTTCTTAACTCATCTTGTGAAGAAATCTATCTCCCTTTTCCTCATTTTACAATCAGTGTCATAGCCATGTCCAAAGGGTGCATGGTTGCTTCTGAGCCCTATTCTGAAGAAACTTTAATTTTTCAAGAAGATTGTTCCCATTCTCACAAGCCAGAAGCCTCCATTCATAATCATTCACCTCTTTCTAGAAGTCCTGTGAAAAGCTCTTTCACCTTGGAAAAGGCCAGTCATAGGAAATAAAGCAGAAAACCTTTTATGCTGAAAACTTGTTGAGAGGAGAGCAGTGGCTGTAGTTAAGATGCTGACTGGGCTGATAGTGTCCCTTGAGCTGTAATGTCAGCAGCTTTGTCACTCGTTAGTCCTGTTCATTTTCTGAATTTCTAAGGCACATAGGAACACTCTTCTCATATTAATACTGGGGGCATAAACTGTAGCCAAAGAGAACATTTTCAATTAGAGGCAACATCTCAAATTTTATAGGCAAGACAGTTATTTTAAAATTTGCTCCACATAGAGAATATGTAGTTATTCATATAACTTGCCCTTTTAGAAGATTCAGAAATGTATTTTATCCATCATTTTTTTACAATTCCATGTCTGCTTGTTATACGTGCATAGCTTCCATCCAACTTGTGTTTTCACTTGCTCCGGCTAAACATTGTCTATTACAATTTTCTTCCCATCTTCAGCAACGATGGCCTTCACAGATAAAAGGGAAATTATCAGGAGCTACAAGATCATTTAGAAACTAAGTGGAGGACATTTTTTTCTTAACAGTAGCAGGATTTTTTATTTCTTTTTTTCTAAATCCTCTTTTATTATTTTAAAAGCAGTTTGAAATGCTCCTTTTACACAGTTTAATCTTGGCTTGCTCAGCAACCTAGCATGCAAAAAAAACCCAACCAAAACCTGCTGCTCTTGACTATTTTTTCCAAGATTTACAATAAAAACTTAATGGAAAGCCATCTAAAAGCTTATGTTATAGTCTACAAATGCTGTAATGCTGTCTGAACTGAAAGCTCTTAAAAAAAAAAAAATTAAAAAAAAATAAAAAGGATTATATTCATCAGTAGCCAAATTCTAAACTTTTCTTAAAAAACGATAACTCTTAAAGCTTGCTTGACTTCAAATCCTAATTGTACTAAAATATAGGATATTTTCCTCTGGTTTTAAATATGTTTCCTGAAATACCAGTTACTTCAAACTGAATAGAGTATTGGCACATGCCTGGGCAATTCCAGTAACATATTTGGAAAATAAATGTGAGAATTATTAAGAAAACTGGGGTTCCTGCTTATCACTGGCATTTAGGAGGTGGTCTATGATGCTAAGAATTGCCTGAGCAGCTAGAAAGCTGCAGAAAAAGAAAACTGGTTATGACTGCAGTGAGTAAAAGAAGTCATGCCTGAAAGCTGTGAAGCTTGTTGCTATAAAGCAGATTTTTCAGGACTCTGATGTTTATTCTGCCTCATTATTTCTAGAGGGCCCCTTCTAAATTCATTCTTTTATTTTGACAGGCTTTGTGCAAACAGCAAAACAGGCAGAAGAGCTGAAATAGTTTCTCATTTGGATATATAGCAAAAGCAACAAGGATTATAATTTTGGCAAGTTCAAAGAGCAGGTCAGGGCACTGAACACAGCCTCTCTGACTGCTTTACAGATGCATTATTTGTTCCAGGCATAACATATCGTCATTTTGTGTAAGCGCTTTTTGGAGGGGGGTCGTGTGTTGCTTACTTTTTTTTTTTCCCCACTTTCTTATTTAAACACCTATGAAATTACCAACATTTTTATTGCGAGAAACATTGTTATTTCCTAATCTGGTGAGTCATAGCACAAGTTACACTGTGAGAAGCAGTCTCAAATGCATTGACTCTTCTTCCTTTCTTTAAAATGTATGAAATGAAAAAATATCAGAAGCCATGTTTAAATCCATGACAACATCATAAAATGTACTAGGCAATTCTCTATTAAGAAGAAAACAGCTTCTGTTCTAGTACATCTCCAGCAAACATAAGCAGATCCATCTTGAGCCATAAGGCTAATGTAAGACAAAGGTTTCCCAATCACAGTGTTTTGAACATTCATAGTACCCCTGAAGGTAGGACAAATGGAGATCTGGTAGCAGTGGTAACAGCATCTTGGGACTTTTATGTATTGCCTTTTATATATGTCCCATGGAGTAACTCCAAAACCACAGTTACTATCCTTCAGCAATACCTGCTTCTTATGCTTGTGTGTAATAAAACTATGTATATGAATGTTACCAGCAGCAGGACCTGCATTGCCAGATAAAGATATAAGAGCTGAGCTCTTATATCTTTAGGCTCAAATACTCTAAGACCATGGGGTTGTAAGGTACATTACCTTAAGTGAATGAGATAAATAAAGTCCACATAATTTGCTGAGATGACCAGGACGTGAATCCATCCTTGCCCGAAGCCAAATTCCAAACCCTTCAATCTCATGTCTCCTGATAACAAATAATGAAGAAGACCAAAACCAGTCATTCCCTCAGTTGTGCTCTACATAAGGAATGAAAAATTCTGAAAGCTGTTGTCTGCTTATCTTGGGTGATATGGGCTTCACATTTGCAGATGACCTGTGTGAATTCCAAACAATGTTATGAGGAGTTTTTGTTTGCTTTCTTTAACCAGACAATAAATAAAGCATGTACACACACAAACATACACACACGAAAACTCAAGTGGGTCCAAAAAGGAATTATTGTTATTGCAAGGGCAAAAATTAAATTGAGGAAATGCTGGAATGAATGGTACTGAAAAACTGTCATTCACACTCTTTACAGGTAAACATTATGTACAACAATAAATAGTGTGCAATCACAAAACTAAAGGTTATATCATAATGTTGAAGTAATCATAAGGAAGCAGAATTAAAGTTTCAGGGACAGTCTTCTTTCAGACACATATGCTTTGAATATACAAAGAATACTTTGCCACTACAGTCCTCATAATTTACACTTTTGTTTAATAATATGGCATAAATTAGTAAAGTAACTGCAACGTCAAGTTGTTTTCATAAAACTGCTAGTAAGTTATTAATTATATTGAAAAACTAATTAGAATTTTTTATTTCCCAACTGCATGCTTTTTAAAATTCTTTTCAGTTGTTTGTTTGTTTTGATTTGGGTTTTTTGATGGATTTTTTGCTTTGTTTTTCGTTTTTTTTTTGGGGGAAGAGCATTCTTTTTTTTGTATTTGGAATCATTAAGATAGTAAAATTGACTTTAGCAGTGTATCTTTTTGGACTAACTAAAGAAAATTGAAAACCACTTCCATGTTACAGCATATTCTGGATATGACAATGTCAATAATGTTGGTGTATTCTGCTGATAATACTAAGCAGATATATTAAAGGTAATTGTTGCTGTTTAGGGATATCCACTGACCAGAACTATATATCCACTCTGTAGAAACTCTACAAAGTGTCCAAAAATCAGTAATTCCTGAGCTGCCATGTACTGAACAAATATTTTTAAAGTACTAAAGGTACCTGTCTTGCAGGATACACACTGTACTTGAATTTAAGTGCCTGTTCTCGTTATTTTTTGTCATGCATCATTTCTTCTGCCCTTAATGACAAAAAACATTTAGTTCTCCCTGCACCACTCTTGCTCCATCCTAACCTTTTCCAAAATGCTGGGATGACATCTGGAGCAGATGAAAATTTTGATGTTCTTTGATAACAGCAGTGACAAAAATGACACTAACCACAAGAAATTAAAAGTAATTACTTGAACACAAAATTAAAATTAAATTTTATTTCTCATTTTAGAAGTCTAATTTCATGCTGTTTGCTGCCATTTTTATCCATTGATGAAAGATTATAGATGATTTTTTCACTACTCATTTAACTACCTTTAATTATAGATAGATGTTGGCTGGTTTAAAGGAGAGTTAATGAAAATCTTTATAAAGGAATAAAAGCCTAGCATGACATAATAGTTGGTAATGCTAACTGCAGATTTCCTTATAGTCAGTATGGCTCATCTGTCCAATCAGACGTTAACAGTCTGCAGTAATGCGGTTTGTCTTTCACCAGACCCAAACAATATATGATGGTAAAGCATGTTCATTATCAATCAAGTGTGAAGAAATTAAGGCTGATGCACAAGAAGCTAGGTTTCAGAGTCATGTCAGCAAGACAATTTAATTAGGAATGGAGCATAAATTAAGGCCAAGGCACCTAAAAGTCAAAAATTCAGCTCATGCTAAAAGCAGCAGACTGATGTTTCCTGCCATACTTAAGTACTCTCATTCTCCCTTGGTGCCTGCTATCATTATTGGAGCACAGATGGTGAAAACACATACTGTTCAAATTTACTATGTTCATTCACAAAGATGTTAGTTAAGAAAATAGTGTTAGTCTAAACATTATAGCTCCATTTATTCTCTTTTTTTTTTTTTTTTTTTTTTTTCATATTTTCAATAAATAAACCTGGATTTGAAGTTACCAAAGTGTTCTATATACTTTCTAATCCTGGAAAGTACATGATGGCTGAATCACAGACATTGAGTCTATGACAGAACAAGGTAATTAAAATTACAAACTTTAAAAACATATGTAATCTCCTCAATGATTCTTAATGACTTCTCCAGAGTCATTACAGCCATTGTGTATGTGTGTTACTATAGAGGTATTAGACATGATCTTTACTTGATCATCTCAAATTACTCCTTACTGACAAGTCAAGTTTGCTGTTGCAGGGTTCCCTCAGTGAAAACGTTAGGTGACTCACTGATTTCATGGATGTTAATAGCTACAAAAGAGACTCGTGGTCCAAGTTAAAATTAGGAGTACCATAACTTCTTATTAATCATTTAGGTGATGGATAAGTGCTATATTAATGCATATTGCAGGTTGTATTAAATGATAGACCTAAAAAGAAAGCTTGAACTAATAAAATGTAACTATATCATACTTTCATAACAGAAATTAGAAGAGCGTCTGGACACAAAATAAAATAACATCCCATAACAACAATGACTAAAGGTCCTGAATCTAGGCTTTTCAGTTTGCACTTAGCATATCATGGGCATATTTTCTTAAGTGCTTATTATCAACAGAAAACACTATTTGTATTTAAATATAAACTGGAAATAAATTGAAGGCACATGTATTTGAAATCCTCATTATAATAGTCTTTCACTAAGTCTGTATTTTACAGGGTAGCAAGCAAGTTTTCTACCCATATTGCATTATGCTGAACTTATTGCCTTATTTTGTCCTTAGTTTGTATACGTTTCTGTGTGCACATGCATGCACATATCCTAATCAGCCTTTTTCTACCTATTTCTCAGTTTTATCTTCTGAAAACTGATAAGCTATTAATTGGAAAGCATTCATTTAGCATTTAGTTCAATTATAGTCTTTCTACTTCTACCCTAAATACTGACAAATACTTTGATACCAGTTAAACTTTTGTCTTCCCCTTCAGAATTTTCACTGATTTTCCCCCTCGAACTGAGTAATAAGGTGATCATTGGGTTTTTTATCAGATCTTACCTACTCTTCTCTTTTAATGTGCTTTTATGATAAGCTGCCCAATTTACCTATCTGCTATTTAATTTTTTTCATCCTTTTACAATTTATGAAGACTTTGTAGATGTTTTCTAATCAAAACGAGATTAAGTTCAAAAGGCACGGGTAACACAGCCTGATCTCATTTAATCCTTGATATCAGTTGTGCCATGTACTTTCCCATGAATGTATACTTTACTGCAATGTAAGAGCACTGAAATCCAGTCCTGGGCATAGGCTAATGGGCTGCAGAAACCTAATGGTGCACAACCTATTTTGAATTAGAATCAGTTTAGCAATTTCATTCCTTCTCTAGCATTTGTATAATAATATTTATCTGTAGGACAGTCTCTAAACATCACAAGGATGGGTGGTCATCTAGTCCAGTACCATGCTCCCAACAATGGCTAGTAAAGCAGGTGGTCTAGAAGGAGTACAGAACAGAGAAAACGGTCACACTTTCATAGTGTACTTTCCTACTTTGCAGCTTGTGGCTGAGCTAGCTCTAGTTCTTTGTACTGATGAGCACCTCTCTTCTGAGAATCTTTTCAAAGGTGCTTTTAGTACATAAACCTTCCTCACAGGCAAAACATCCTGGGAAGATTGTTCGAAAATTTAATTATGCACAGCATGAAAAACTGATTTCTCCAAAATAATCCAGTTTGCTTTTCCAGTTTTGGTATTATATAACCAGTTTGTATTAAATGCACCACAGTTGTATGACTGCTTTCTTGTAGGCAGCAATGGTTTTATGAGTCTTCTTCATCTCTCCCACAAACACAATTTCTCCAGACTGTAGCATTCTTTACTATTTAGTTATCCCTTGCTCCATCTCTTTAACACTTCTTTATCTACTTTTCTGGCTCTATTGTCTATATCTCCTTGTATACCAGATGAGGGGACATCACACATTTTTGTAGCAGCTTAATTATATTCTTATTTTGTTCCTCAGAGCTTTCTTAATAATCTTCAATGTTTCAGAACACGGAGAAATTAATGCAGGTCAAATTTAGATTTCCTGTAAAACAAGCAGAGCTCTGAATTTGGCTTACTGCATGTCTAAAATATATAATAGTCTATTTTATAATATAAAATGTAAAATACCTATTTTAGGTATGACATTTTGAACTTCAGGCAAAAACTATGTATCAGAGGTACAGACTACTTTCAGGTTTCCCATTTCTTAATTGAAAATGTCCACATACTTAGACACTTCTTCTTTCAGACTACTTTAGATCTTCTGGAAAAAAAAATGGCAAACCCATGAGGTACAGACAAGTGTGCCTACAGTAACAGAGAGATATTGATTAATCATGTGAAGCAGATCAATGAAGGGTTAGCACAAACTCATGGACATTCGTTACAGTTCAGATTTACCTGGGCTACTTGGCAAACCATCTCAGTGTTGAAAAATGTATGCAAATCAATCCACTTCAGAAGTGCTGAAATGGACACATCGTATTATGTCAATAGTATCACCAACACAGTTTTCATTTTATTTTCACATTCTTCTTTAACAGCCACTCTATTCACTTGGAATTGCAAGGAAGATGAGCTGCCAAATTATATTTGCATCTTGTGCCACAGTTTATCGAGGGGGGACTCTGGGACCATGGAAAGGGAAAGCTCCACAGATTCTCCTTCAGATGCACCATGCTTTGTAGATAGACTATAGCTTTATCATTCAAATAACCCTGAGGACTGGTGGTTTTGATAAATAAAAGCTTTGTTCTCTATTATCTATGGCTTGTGTCCTTCCTTTCTCAGTCTCATGAGCAGCAGCTGAGAGAGGTCACTGAAGCCCCTTAATTACAGAGCTGGAACTGCACCACTTTCATATTCCCAAAATAGAAAAGCTTTCATAAAAAAATTAACAGCATGAAATTACAGAATATTGGAAACAGCTAGCATGACAAAGATTCAGTAAAGGTAAACAAAAACTGCATTTAGAAAACTTTACATATAGGCAAAACATTACACTGTAGACCATTCAGTAATTAACAAGATTTTTAACATCTTCTTAAAAACCATGGATTATTCTTACTCACATTACACTAGTGCTGTTCATTCTTATTGTACCAAAATAAAACATAGCTTGCATGGAAACCCAGAGCACCACAAGGCTTTGCCAAGTCATATCTCAGCAATGGTAGACTTAAGAGGACTCAAGCAACAACAGCAACAACTATAAAACCTTAAGCAGATGTACCCTTGGTTTATGTTGCTGCTTAGGTCAAAATGGCCTAAACCCATATATATTTCAGATCAATCCTGTAGTACAAGGTCACATCAAACTAACAGAAATTAGGAAGGTTCTTAGTGTGATATCACTGAGCAAAAGTTGAAATTAAAACAAATTTTGTGTATTTTTTTATAGAATGAATACCCACTAGATGAGTTTTGTTTCTAAGCTGTGATGAAAGAAGCCAACAAAATTGAACTTTTCAATATTTGAAGAGTAGACCACAACAGAGGACTTAGGTTTTGAGGCACCTCTGATTAACTGCTGAGGATCTGTCTTGGTATAGTGCAAATAGGAACTGTTTTGCTGCAGCCATTACCATTTTAAAAAGACAAGTGGTGCTCCTGGATGCTGCGGCAATTAGAAATCCCACCACACTTATTAAAAGTGTAGGAGCATAACATCAGAGCCCCATTCAAATTCCCATTTAGATTAATATAGTCATCTCAGTTTTGATCTTTTTCTGTTCAGCTGGCTGTCATATTCCTCATTTAACCCTCCTAAAGACTAGCAGGATCATTACTGTTGCTATCCAGTCACTGGTCAGATGCTACATGCATAAAACTTACAAAAAATTGGCACATCTTTTAGTAGGAAAGATTGAGTCAGTGTTTTCAGTCTTAGCGTTTTGAAATTCCTGTTTCCAAACTTCCTTGGGGATTCTCATCTGAAAAGGTATGAATTTAATATTTGCAACCTGGCCACTGTCTCACAGTCCCTAAACCCTGCACCAGTACTTCACATACTTCAGCATAGCTATGCAACCACCTTTTATCCCTGTGTGCAGCTGATGGGGGGGGAGGTAGCCTTTGGCCAGGCCTCAGTGTCTAATGCAGTGTCTCCCTGTATCCTGCAGCTCAGTAGAGCTACCATCTGACATCAGATACATGCACGGCATCTGACTCTGGCTGCACCCCTAACACACTGGATATGTGCCATCTCCACATGGTTGTGTGGCATCTCCCGGCCAGTGAGCTGTATGTACTGCATGCCAACCACTGCTACATCACTGATTCAACCAAGCACAGGGTGTGTTTAGCCATATCAGTTACATTTTAAAGATATGAAGAAAATAGCCCAGACATCCAATCAAATAAACCCTGCTCTGCTGCTGTGCATCAGCTGAACATAGATAAATCCTACCCTTTCATGGGCATTGAATGCAGCCAGCGCTAACTGCCACTGTCTCATCAGAGGATGCACTCTGCTCCTGAACATTGACTTGCACAAGTAATCATGAACTTCTAAAGGTGAGGTCAGAAATAGCAATTAAAAAGGAGTCATACCACAACAAAACTTTGCTGTTGATGTTTTATTCACATAAATACACACACACAAACACATTCCTATACCATTTCTAGTCTATTATCATCTTAAATACAAAATACACCTAGCTGCATTTTAAGGTTTTGGGTATTGCAGACTTCTATCATCATCTCAAGAAAACATTTTCCGTATTTTATTGAAACAAAAGAACCTGAAGGCATTTTCCCTCATATAGAGAACTGCAATATTAAGTGTACTGCTTGGGGATAGTCTTCAAGTTGCTGTATCTCTCCTTCAAGCTGAGAGCCAATCTACATGTGACTCATTGTAAATGCTGGAGAAAAGAAAAACATTAGTGCTGTGTCTCATTTTCTTCAGAGATAGGCATCTGCTTTGGAGAATCAGTTACAAATTGAGGCTTATACAATGAGAAGACATTTCCATCTTCCCCACAAGGGAGTAAGAAACTCATCTGTCTTTTCTCTCAAGCTGCTGTTGTTTTTTCCAAGGTCTCCTTCCTTCTTCAGAATCTGCTCTGTTCCAGGCTGTGGGAGAGGTTTCCTAGGTTTGCTGTTTTACACTGATGTGGGGAGCTCTGTATTGTAGGTCCAAACACATATGATATTTCATTTATAAGCATTAAATCAAGATCACTTTTGTCCAGAAGCCACATCTCTGATTTTCATTCTCAGATTATTAAATAATATTCTAGACAGAACATGCAACATGTATAAGGTGTGGAGGACACATTAGCTGACTGCAGAGCTAAAATAACATTATCTTGATTCTGTTTGGGTTATCTTTGAGACTATCAGGCAGCATTATCTTTCTAGAGGCTTGTGAAGGTTTTACATAAAAGAGTAATTGTAGGTCTCTTGATATGTTTAGATTAATACACAATACCTCTTTTTTTTGGGTTTTTTTTTTTTTTTTTTTTTTTTTCAGAAATGCTGTATCAAACAGGAGAAATAAGGTTTAATGAATAAGAAAGTGGATGAACTGTAATCATCTGTGTTACAGAGGAAAACTGTCCACTTGACATCTGTCCACATGACATCTCATGTGCCCTCTATGTCTCAACTAAACCTTGAGCATCCTCTGTTCAAGGATAATTTCTGTCAGTCTACTTGGAAGGTACAATTCTACTTCTGACAAGGCCCAACATGAACAAGCACCCTAACAACAAGCAGGGAACAATCCAAATGTAATTCCATGACAAAAATACAGTCCTACAGAGGGAGCAAAAGGGATGTGGGGCTTTCTTGAATGAGGACAGGGGAAGGACACTGCAGAACTGATCCAGCATCACCTGATCAGACCCTGAGTCTGCATGATGCTTTAAAGGCACCAACAGGACATATGGGAGGGCTGCCCATGTCAAAGCAGAATCCAGCTTGTGAGTATATCATAGAATAATAGAATTGTTTAGATTGGAAAAGAGCTTTAATTTCCCCTTAGATTCTCCAGATATTATTTGATCTCAAGCAGTTACACTGTGTTGAGCTCTGACTACACTCCATACCCCACAGCACTGGGTGATGAATGTCAGGGATATATGAGGCACATGTTATTTCTTAATTTCTTTAACTGGAAATTAATGTGAGCAACTGGTTTCAGGAACAGCAATTTAGCTGAATTATATATATTTACAGAATTAAGTATTATATTATTTAAACATAGATACCTGTAGATGCATTAGTGAGACAGGAGTAAACGCATAAAGGATTAATCTTTGTTACAATACTGCACCTCTCTGCAGTATATATTTGGGTACTGCTTTGGTAATTAAAAACTTTATGAGCGGTTCGTTGCAGAATAGTAAAAGTGTGTTAAAAACCATTAGCACAGATTGAATATATCCATGAAATGCTTCTTTGGTGCAATAATGAAATTAACTTTTTTTTCCCCTCTCCTTTTAGATACAAATTATTCCATTGGAAAGACAGAATAGATTGAGAACATTTTGAATAAAATAAAATGCAGTATAAATGAAAATAGTTATTTCAACCCAAGACATGCAAGCTTCTTATTTATGCAGCAACTTTTATTTATGCAGCAACTTTTATCTAATAAAAAATTCTGTGCTGTTCTTAACTTTTTAGGAAAAATCCCAGCAATATAGCAGATGAGTGCTAGATAAACTTATGCTCCCACAGAAGTGTCTGAGAAGCTGGTATTGTGAATCCTTGTGCAACTAAAAAGACGTCATAGTGGGAAATAAGGAATCTACTTTTTTTTTTTTTTTTTTTTTTTTTTTTATGTCGTTCATTGCTTTCATTGCTGATTTCATGAACATTTTATAAGTCAGCTTCTTTTTCTCTTGCTCATGAATAGGCCAGAACACACAGAACAAAAATTGTTCCTCAGAGAGTGATTGCTAAGGGTAAAATATCATGCCTCCTAACACAAACACAGAAAGGAGGGAAGGCCATTGTAATAAAGACATTGTTATTTGCACTTTGGATGTTTGGAAAACTTCCTCAGATTTTATTAAGTAGCCATGGTCTTGTTAGAATCGGTGTCAGTTGCTGTATACATCAGAATCAAAAGATACATACAATTAAACTATGAAAGTTTAATTAAACACAATTAAAAATCCTAAATGTCAACCACTCTATTTTTCTCAGAACTTAGGATAATGTGTATAGCAAACTTGAAATTATGCTGAAAACTTTCTTTGGAAATCTTTCCCAGCAACCTGCAATGTCATATTTGTTTTTTGTGATGTTGCATAGCCATTAAAATGAAAATTAGAAGCTTAAAGTGCAAACTAATCTATTATGGCAATTTTCTATATTTGAAAGTAAGTGAGCACAGACCAACACTGTTATAAATATGTTGCTATTACTAATATCAAGTATAATTGATAGAAATTAAAGTGAATAAAGAAATAGTTGCATTTCAACCTACTGAGGTAGTAATCTGAGTTACTAGTTAACTATGTAACTTTATATTTTTTTCCTAGACTCCTCTCTGTCTCCAAATTAGTTCTGAGGGAATCCACAGTTTTACCTTACATAAATTTGTAGCTACATTAATTTGTAGCCTTCACTCTCAGTGTTTCTGAAGAGTTTCCACTTTCTCAGTCATGATATCTTTCCATGTTGAAGCATCACATCTCTGTTTGGTTACATCTCCATCTGGCAGAGAAGGTGGATCAGTCACTCTGCATAAAATACACAAACTAACACCTGTAAAGTGTAGGTACATCTGTGCCACCTCAGGTCAAGATGTCCTGTATCTTTCTCTCAGTGATGCCAAACATATAATTTGTTGTCTGGAAGCATTCAGTTTTCACAGCTCTTATTTACTCATGGATCGTACCTGATTCCTGGGTAGAGTATGCAATATGCTTACGATAGGGGAAAAAAAATTAAAACAAGATTGGAAGTGGAGGACCAGGAGGTAGTATTGTATCTAGAGGTTGACCCCTCTCTTTGGACATCTATATAGTTTAGGGAAAAGTTGAATTTTTAAGTATACTGTAGCACTGTTCTCCAATACCAGCTGCAGTGGAAGCCATGCTGGAAGGCAGGAAGCCACCCCCAGTTTTGAGAGCTCAGCCAGGTCTGCCCTGCAGATGGAAGATCATGAAGGGATTCAGCCCACACACCCCAAGACACTGCCATGTGTGCAGACTCCTCTTTGCTTCAGGTGACAGAAACTGTCCCCCCTTCCCTTATCCTGTCTCCTACATTGACCATGAATAAGCAAGTACTTGTTTGATCATTAATGAACAGGTACTGACCAGATTAACAGACATGTACTTGCCCACATTTTTCATGAGAGCCCTTGCCATCTACTTAGTGCAAAAGATAGAATGAAGCATCTTTTTCTTAGAAAGATCGGAGACTCCAGTGCATTATTGCAGTCCCTAAAGCAGTGCAGACCTTAAAACAGAAATAAGATTTAAGGCCAGGAGTTCCCAATTGTTCACAGCTGCTTTGGTGGATATCTGCAGATTAATGTGGATAAGAATTGATAACAAGATGTAAATTTTGAGCAATACCCATAAGTGGAACTGCTACATTAATAGACATAAGGAAACTGTTGTGTTTAGAAACATGGAATTAAATTTCATTTTAGGCTTCAACACATAGTGTAGCTCTGTATTACATAGCTATTTCTATGCATAGATATTCAGTTTCTGGTTAGCTGCTTTAAGAATACTATAAGAGGCAAAGCACACATTGTTTTTCAAATTTCAACATGACTCAGAATGCTTCCTTGTGTCAGCTTGTACAGTGTATCCTCCATGTAATAAGCTTGACATATATTATGCAAATCCAAATTAAAAAAGTTATTGGGGGAAAAAGAATTAAAAGTTCAGTTCTTCCCTGCATTACACCTTCGTTGAAGCAAACTAGTTGCATAGAAGAATAAATAGGCTTGAACACCACCTGAACTACTCTACAGCTTTATTTTACTTCTATGTCAAATTGATTTGTCTTTCCTCCCTCACAATATACTATATATATAGTTGCTACATGGCATAGATTTAATTAAATTGCTTTGCTTTACTAAAAGAGATAAACAGTAAATCTAATATTGCTTAGTATAAATATACAAAGAGTTAATTTGCCCTTGGGATTTGTTTAAATCTGTATAGATAGAACTGTATAGAATCATTAATCTACAGAATCAAATAATTTTGTTTAAAGAGACACACAAAAATTCACTTGCCTAAAATGTAAGAAATATGAAATCACTTTTGACTTCGGATACAATCATAGAAACTGACAATTTAAAAGGCACAATCGGCCCACTGAATTCTGTAAGTCATGGCAGCAGGAAGACTGAGATGCTTTAGAACAGATAGAATTAAATTTACTGTAAGAGAGATGCCAAACATGAAGAGTGCTGTGTAGTACTGTGACTTAGGAGTTTGAGCTTTTAATTGATAAAAATAGGCATTATGTATGTCCCTTTATTTGGACAGCAGATTGTCCAGGAATCAATATTTGTTATTCATGTGAATTTGCTAAATACTCTGGACAAGATAGTCATTAAGTCTTTAAATTCAATGTATTTTTTCTTTGCTGTTAGCACTGTTTGGTTGCCTACCTATAGTATTTTTTTTTTTTTTATTTATTATTATTATTGATGATTTAGTTGTCAAGCATATAACTTCTGCACTTCTAATGGGAGCCTCTGTTGGTTAAACATCTGACTTAAACTGTATTTAGAAAGACTACCTGTTGTTTTTCAGCATGCTGACAGGGAACATTGGGATTCTGTGGACTAATTTTAAAGGCTTTGAAAGGTAACTAAGGAGAAAAGCAAATCTATTTCCTGTAATTTTAAATTTACTATTAGAAATTTGTTAAGGATACAAATATTTTATTTTACTTTTTAGGGGAAGAAAACCTGTAGTCAAACATATGGCAACCTAATCTATAATTAACAGATCTTAATACTTAATTCACAGAAATATTTGAAAAGTGGGTTACAGATTTCCTTCACTTTATTTATTGAATTTTGCTTCATTAATAGCTGCAATATATTTGAACATGTTTTAACATTTTTGAGAAATTAGTTCTTGCATATCTAATATGCTTAAAATAAATTTTCAAAAGATTCTTAAGAAATGACAATGAAACGAAAAATTGCTTCTTTTAGAAGACCTTTTCCTTTGCATTGTGTCTGAACCTGATGCTTACTATCATTTCCCAGCATAAGCTAGTAACTTTTATTTGTTCCTTTACAAAAACAGTCAGTCATGTAGATAATGGCAAGGAAAAGTACTGTAGTAAGTCACTGCCATTAAGGATTCTGAAAAGTTTTCATTAACAGCATATTTATTGTACCGTGTGAACAAAAGAAATGCATTCAATGATCAGTAAAGCACACAATATAGTTAATATTCCAATGGAAAAGTATTATACGGAAGAGTGAATTCCACAGTGGTAACTTAACAGTTTCCCCACACTTTCTTCCAACGTTTCAGCAATAATAATGTAAATCAAATATACCTAAAGAAACTAACTTTAACATGGGTAAGAATGGATTGAAATTTTACAGATTTTCAGTCACTGGGTTTCTACATCTATGCATTTGTGTTACTGACCAATGGAAAGCTGACTTAGCCAAATGTTTATTTTCCAGTAAAAGAAAAAAAAAATCACTTCATTTGAAATACCTCATAAGCTACAAGAATATGACTTTGAATCACTAATGAGAGCAGGCATCTGTATACGTGTAAATCACTGGTCAGCATGGTTTCCTGTCCCAGACACAGAAAAATCTGTGCCCTAACTAAGGAGGGAAGGAAAAAGAAAAGATGAAAAGAAGAGAAGTTAGGAATATGTCCTGGCTCCATAAGACACCTCTCAAAGATAAAATTCAGATAAATAGGGCCTTCAAGATATCTCTTACAGGTATTGATAATTAAATTGAATGAAACTAATATTTACAATTAAAATTTTAAGTTATGAAAAGAAAATGTTGAATACACAGTGCTAATAAAAGTTTTCTGCAGCTGAGACCAGAAGGCTCTGATTAGAAATGAGAAAATTCATGTACTCCTGTACATGACTTCATCTTCTGTACATGGCTTTAAAAGCCATGAAACCTCAGATGATACAAACAGCGTTTTTTTGCATTTTCCTTCAACCTTCAGATCTATTAACTCATAAGATGCACCTGCTGTTTGTGAAGACTTATGTCTCTGGGTAAAGTAAGGATTACTCCCTGATGTTATCTTTGAGAAAGGACTTCACTGTTTTCACATCCAAGCAAGCTGAGGCCCAGTCAAACATGACAAAGAAAAAATTTTCAAAGATCACATTTCCCATATTTTCAAGAATTCTGAGACTGCCATGTCTCACATTTTTATTTTCTGAAATGAGTTTTCAAGAGTGTTAGATACCTAAAATACAGGAATATTTTTGAAACAGTCATAAAGCACAGTGATACTTCCCACCATACCATATAGAAACTTCATGAGATGTATGAGAAAGTTCCTTTCTTTTCTTCCTGCTACATTTTATGTTTTCAATGCAAATCTTCCATGAGATTATTGTGAATATTTAAGTGGATGGATTTTCATAGTCACACCTCATATGAAATGAGAATAAATCTGGTCTTTAGTTATTATGTTGCCAAATTTTTTCTGCTATGCAAAGCAGAAGATGTAAGTGTGAACTCCCATGTTCTGTGGTAAGTATTACTGTAACAGAATAAATAAGCTTACCAACATAGAAATAACACGTGTTCATGGAGAAACAGCTGTTGTTTTAGGAACTAGCAAAACATTTAAGACAGTAGAGGAAACCAGTCTATTAATGCACAGTCTAACCATAGACAGTACTTTAAAAATGTGTCTTTAGCGCTTATTCCTCTCCTCAGTAGGCAGGGCTGTTCTGCTATATAACTCCCAAAGTCATGGGAATGCTTTCTACTGTCATAATTATTGTGCCACAGGAAAGGTAAAAAATGTTTCCTTGAAGTGAAAAGTGCACGTTTTGCAAAAAGTGACAGATTTTATTCTTAAATGCTGTTATCAAATGTATCACTGGGGAAGGAGAAATACAAGAACAGTGGATTGTACATAATGGTCCAAACTTTCTTTGAAGTAACACAAGTTGTCACAGATAGGTTTTCCTTCATGTTACAGAACAAACTTCTTTAAACCCAGGCTGGACTTCTTACAGCAGCCTTTTATTCTGCAGGAACTTCTGTGTAACTGAACTTTGATGTGGTTAAAAATGTGGCTGCTGCCAGCATGTCAGGGAAGATGGTCACTGTGGTATGCTTCAGTTGTGTTGCTTTTGTTGTTCTGAGAAAATCTGCCTTTGCCCAGGAAGCATTCAGTGATATGGCTGGTGATGTTCCTTGCACATACAGCTCTTTACTTAGAAGGGGATAAAAGAAAACCTATACTTTTGTTAGTTTTCTGTCTTGATTATTCAATTTTTGCTTTTGTTTCAGCACCATGTCCATCCATAAGACTTGCAGTTTCTGTCCTTGTATTTTCCTCTAGACCATTGTAAATACTTCCAAAGATCCCTTGATTCCCTTGCATTTTCACCCATGGGAATATGTATCTCCTTTTTAGTGGGTGTATGTGCTGATTTGAAATGCATCATGTGTAATCTGTCCTCAGCATTTCTTGAAGTAGTGCCAGGATACCAATAGCGTAGTAGTAGTAGCAAGCAATTTTTCTTCATGGAAAGATGTTGAGAAATAGGGAGAAGTGCAATAAGACAGAAAATGGACAAATGATTGTTGAAAATTCAGACTTTGGACTGGAAGGATATGATTAATTAACCTGAATGCTTGGACATCTGTTTAAACTGTTCACAGCTGTATCAAATTATTGATGACCAGTTTGGAAAAAAACACTCATGGTCCCACTGACTTTAAGCTATGTCTGAAACTTATTTTAGATATGATTTAAATGCCTGAAAATAACTGCACAAAAAATCCCTGGACCATCAGCAAATAAAGTTGTTCCACAAGGTTTCAATTTATTTATCCTTTGAGTAACCTTTGAGTAAATAGAAATAATTAAAAACAACAAAACCAAATCTCATTCTCACAAGTAAAATTCACTATGCAAGTTCTGTAAAATGTGGTGAAACTTTTCCTTTCACCTTTCAGAAATTACTGCTGCTAGAAGGCACTCTTTGATGGGAGCAGAGGATCATTTGGGAAATAAAAAAACCTCTGCATCTCATAAATTTTGATATTTGCTTTCAGAAAGAAAAAAAAAAAATACAGACTTTGAAAACTAATGGCATACAAGTCACATTTGCAAGGTTCTTTTTAAAGCAAACATTGATTTTGTCATTACAAGTAGTAAATGATGCAAATCTGACTACATATCACTGCACATTACCTAAAAGATGAATCCTTTCAATTTTACTATACTATGACATAGTAGACTCAAGATAATGCTGAGTAAGCCTATTCCACTCTATTACTAGAAACTTAACAGTGGACATGTATATTCTTGCAGTATGCTGAAATAAGGAACCTTCTTTTTTTAGGATGTGTTACTCCTTCTGCTAAGCATCCAGTTAAGCAGCTGCACACAGACCTCAAATCAATTTTTATAACAAAGGAGGGGACACAGAAAAAAAAAAGAAATTTAAAGTAAGTAGTCAGTAAAAGGTAAGAAGCAACCTTGAAGTGAAATAAAAAGCCAAAAGGATATTAGAACTTCAAAACAAAATCAGACTTCCTCTTCACTGTGGTAAGTGAAAAGGATATTTGATCCTTTCTACATCCTTGAAGTACCGTGGCTGAAAGCAATGCTTTGCACTGTAATGCTTCATTAGTTCAAAGTGCTGTGTAAACATTAGTTAATGAAATCTCATAGTATCTCTGCAGGGCAACCTCTATTTCTCTTACATGGCAGATAGGAAAACAGAGACAAGTTTTCTTGTCCAAGGACATGCTCCAAAATATATATGGCACTGGAACCCTTTTTTCTAGACCTTGATCATTTTCTTTACACTACAGTGTTTTTTAGTTTGCTTCAAGTACATATTAAGACTGTCTCTGTCAGCAAATTATGGTTAGCAAAAATAAATGTTTTTATTGATAGTATTATATAAAATTTATAACTATAATTGTAATAATTTAGGAGGCTTTCATCCATTAAAAAATCCACATTATTTTCTTTCTTCAATATATGCAAAATGAGAAATGTAGAATCATAAATAAAAGGTGTTGTTTTTATAATGTTATTGTTGAGCAAATATTCTGCATGACTATACAGAACAATGTGCTTCGTTTGATATTTCATAGACAAATCAACTACATGCATGTAAGGCACCAAATATATTAGCCTAAGTTGAGCTGATCTCATAGAATGAACTGCAACTGGATGGACAAATGCTTCAAATACTCTGCAAGAAAACAGCTAAGGATACAGCATGGTTCTGCAATTTCTTTGTATACCTCAGTGATCCTGGTTTCTGTAGCAAACTTAAAGCCAGGGAAGTGGGCCTGAGTAATAAGTTTGCTTTGCAGAATCTAGGTAGCTCAGTATGCTCAGGCATGGTTAATTCTGAGAAAGACTACAAAAAATATTTCTCTCTTTCTTAATCCCTATTATATGAATAATTCAGATTATATTATTATATTGAAAAGAACTGCTGTGATTGCTGTATTTGTCTCATATGAGTTATGTGCATGTGACCTTAGGCTTTATTAGGCAAATATATAGGTATTTCTGGGCTGTGAAAGTATAGGTTAATTCCTCATATGAAAGCATTGCAGCATTGTTTTTTTCTCTTTCTCATTTGAGTTACTTTTATGGAGATTTTCTGCAGTGATAATCCACATGATCATCTGTGATGAATCACCAGCAGTAGTCACCACTGTTGTTGCCAGTGGATGGAGACAGACCAAATACTGAACTGATGTGTCAGTAAAACCACCCCTTGCACCTCAAGTAGCATGCAAGTGCTAGGGTTAAAGCAGATGAGTGCCTGAACACAGTTCCTGACAGCAGCCAGATGGGTACGGCATGGTGTGCCTAGAACTTGTCTTGAGCTACAAGCACATATGCAGACTTACAAATCTTTACACATATTGTGGTACAACATACAAATGTGAATGAAGTGTGGCCAAAGTAAAAGCCAGCCTCCTGCAGTACCTGGCAGCTTTGGAAAGGGCTGCAGACTCCCAGACTACTTTGGGAATCAGACAAATATTTCCCCCTTTGTCATTATCACTCTGGCATGGCATGGCGGCTGACACATAGCCACTTCCCTATCCTAGAGGAACCTCCACACTGCCTTGTACCCTCATAGTGTCACACCACTGGCAGAAATAGGATATGACTCAGCCGTGGGTGTGCATGTGTGCCTATGTGCTAGGCTGTGCATACAAGTATGTGAGATTATCTGTGTATATATACACACACATATGTTTATATATATAGACATACATACATACTCTTAATAAAAAAAAATAATTCTAAGATAACAGAAACTCAGCAGTGAACATTGACTGAAGTAGTCTGGAGATTCAGAAATTCACCCTTTTAAAACTAGCAGAGATAGAGACTCCTGTGGGATTTTCTGAGAGAAATATCATTAAAGGCTAATAGGAAGTGGGACCTGAAGACCTTAAAGAGAAAAGAAATTGGAATTTCAGCATTAAGAACAGTCAAGAGAAGAGAAAGTAGAATGGAAAAAAAAAAAAAGAAAGAAAAGAAAGAAATATAAAACATTCAGTCTTTTCTCAGTACTCATTTAAGCTACTGCCTATGAAGCATGTCGAATATTGGTCAGAATTCCTCAACATGCAGAATAGTTATTTTCATCTTAGTATTTTATTGTTACTTGCTTTGTTTCATTTTCCTTCTGTTTAGTTGGAGGTTTTTTCCAAGTGGGACTGTTAAGAGATGCCATTACACATATAGATAAAAGTAATAGGACCAGTCACATTTCCAATGAAAGCAGGCCTTTTAGAAATAAATATACTTAAAATCTTGTAAAACTTTAAGACATAAAGGAGGACATTTTTGGGAGGAAGAGAACAGGTATGCATTCCATTCATCAGTGAATGAAAACTTTAAACTTTTGAATGCAGTTTTTATGCATAAAGTAAAAATGAGGACCAAATGTGAAGCTGAAAAAAAAATCATTATCTCTGCATTCAGAGTTTTATTTACCAAGAGCATTTAAGGACTTGTGTCATGAGCTGTATGTTACACCAGCACAAACTTTCTGAGCTTCAACCCTTATTGCAGGTTCAAAATATCCTTAAAATAAAAATGTTGGTTTGGTGTGGTTTACATATTAATAGGACTTCTATTAACTTCCTGATGGTGACCTTTTAGAGTCCTTTCAAAACTCACCATATTTACTGTCTCCTTTGGACCATCTAGCATTCTGAACTGCTGCACACATGCATCTCCCTGATGCTTCTGCAGAATGCAAATGACTTCTGCTAGTTACCATGGGGACATGAGCAAGGACCATGAGACGCATAGCAACAATGATCCTATTTTTGCCATTTTGCTTTCATGACAAGGACAGAGGGACTCCAACACATACTAGAGATTTTAATTTCTGTTTAGCTTTTTCTTATTTGAGTACATTGACAAAACTTTTGCTCTCTTTTGGCTAACACATAACGGATATATGTTGGATCTTTAAAGCAAAGCATGAAATCAGATTACTGTGTTTTCAGGTCCCTAAAGGAATAACAGGAAATTATTACAAGAACTATTATACTGTTGAAATACAAACTTCTTCAACAATCTTATGACAGTAAAAGACACCTGACTGAATCATGCCACTTTTTACAAAATCATGAAGAAAACAAACTTTGGATAAAATCAAATATAAATATACACATGCATATCTTGCTAAAGAGATACCTAGACTTTAAAAGAACAAGGACTATTCTCCACTAGAGTTGTATAAACTGGATAAACTTCAATGGACTCGATTGAGGGTTGTGGTCTTGCTTTGGGCTCTGGTAATTTTAAAAATAGGAACTCTTAGCTTAGTATTTTAAGACATGACTTACCAACTCCTCTCCCCAGATTCTGTTTCTCTCTCCCCCCTTTTTTAAACTCACCCTTGTACCTCTCAGGTCCTTTCTATATCAGTAATAATGGATTGAAGCATTGTTAATACCACTGCTTTCCTGGGAGATATATCATTCAGTAACAAGGTAGAAATTAATGTTGCTTAATTACATGTGATTTCTTCATTCTTTTATAAAATTTGTATGAAACCCTCATTTTTATTAGATATCATTTTAAAAGGCAGATCTAATTATATTCTCAAAAGTTAAAGACAACGAGGACTTAACTATTGAATCTACTGGCACTATTCATGCTGACAGGCTGGCATAGCTTGCTATGATTGTGTTCCCTCCTCCACTGAATCCTTAGATGAACAAATGCTCTGTCATTATTTTGGTGATACTATTCAGCTGAAATAATTTTATAAAAACATTTCATTCTCCAAGGACTACATTGCTCTAAAAGTCTTTCAGACTCAAGAGACATAAATAACTAATTAGGTCAACGAAAAGACATGGCAACTTTTATCATGACGACACTGATATAGAAATACCCTGACTTCTAGGGCAGCAGGAGTTTTTTGAGCAAAAGAGACAAACTTCTCATTGTGCTTTCAGAAGTACACAGAAGAAAAAGCAGACACCTGAGACACAGACTAAAAATCTCTTGTGAAGGATTTTTGGGAACATAATCCCAGAAACCAGCCCTTTGAGAATCTTTCTCTCTCATGTATGGATTGGGCAGGGTCCATGTTTCATCAGACAAGTACCACAAGGCAAGAGCCTGAGGTTGTTTGCAAATATGTGGTGTATTAAAGGGGCAGCAGAGGACAGAATGTTTAATTAATGTCAGAGTGAACCTCAATTTTCTTTTCTAATAGTATTTGATTAATACTTAACAGCAGGAAGACACTGTAGCAGTCCTGCTAGAGAATCTGAGTATTTATAAGGGCCCATCTAGACCTACAAACATTAGGTAGATCCAGAAGTAATCATAGATTTGTTGCTGCTGGTGCCTTATTTTAGAGTTAAACCAAACTTCCACCGCACAGCCTGATGTCACCCATCCCTGTCCCTCCCTTCCCTCTCTAAACATGCATACAAGATGTCCCCTGCCAGAAAGTAACATATGTAAATTATCAAGGGGGGTGTGTGTGTGTGTGTGTGTGTGTGTCAAACAGCAGTTGAATGGAACAATGGAAATTAATCTGATATTATTGGACAATGCAGTTTAATTACAATTATATGAATGCAGCAAACTATGCATATATGGCAGATTTTCCACCTATTTATTTAAATAAGAGCTACATTTATGATATCCCATGGAGGATCATAAATATTCACGGATCTAAATTTTCATTAGTACACTAGCAAGTAAATTTTCAAGGCAATGCACAGGGATTTAACTGCATGTGTCCCATTAATGTCACTACTTTGAAAATTTACTTTCTATGAACTTCTAGAGAGAGGATTGGAAAAAAGTGAAAAAGACTGTCGTAATTTTAAGATGACAAGGAAAAGCTTGTCATCCCTTTGGCACTCTGGTATTTTAATAGGTAAAAGAATAATTTAAATCACATCTTCAAAAGTAGGCTCCATTTTAGGCACAGACACAGATGGTCACATTTGATCAAGAGTTTCTGCTGCACACTACTAGACAATGTACTTATAGGCCTCTTCCTTTCCTGTAAATGTTAACAATAGGCCAATTCTGCTTGTCTTCTGGGAAGATTTTAGTAGGAGCTCTTGGTCTTGAAATTAGAAATCAGACTCTGTATTTAGAGTCTGGAATTTAAAACTTTGTCAGTGGGATTTTTTAAATTCTTTTTTTTAGAGTTCAGTTCCCCTTTGACCAGCTATTAAATTGCATCAATTAATTAATTATTTATAGGTGACAGAATTTTAATTCAATAAAGTTTAACATTTTTTGGTCATTCATAGTATTACTAATATACTTTTTTCCCCCTAAAATAAGTTTAAAACAAATTTTATATCCATGCCATATTTTTCTATTATGTCTATAACATAACATATGAGAGCAATCACAATGTAGTTAAGTATGTGTAGTTTTTTTTTCCCAAAGAACGCTTCAGAGGTTGTGGCAATTCATGCATCACTGCTAATTTTACAGTCAGCTGGGAGGAACAAGGAAACCCATGGGAGAAGCTCTTGCACTGAGGTTGAAAGCTTAAGACACTCAAGAGGTTAAGAGGGACTGTGATAACCAGTAGGTACTTTGCATGTGCATCACTACAGAAAAGACTCAAGGTAAATAGACATTATAAGCCTGATTTCAGTATATGGATATGTGTAAAACTGCAAACTCACAGCTGATGGTTCATTTGTGCACAGGTTCTTGAAGACAAAAAGAGCAATTGAAGATGCAGACAGTTCTAACACAGTTGTTTCTTTGCATCAGTCTCTGCTGTAGAGAATGAGTGGCATTTTCTCTGTTGGGTTTGCTTTGCCTGTCAGTGATGATGAGGAGCTCTTAATGATTGAGTTATCATAAGAAAAGATGCTGGAAGAAACTGATAATTGAATAGTTTCAAGACAACAGGCCTAAATGATAGACAACAGGGAATTAAGAAGGAGCTTAAGTTTGAGGGGACAGAGCAGCTAATAAAGTACACAGGCTTTAATTAAATATACCTACTATATCAGTAACTAAGAGGGTGGCAAATTTTATGTCTCTAATTAAAAAAGCCTCAGAAGTGATCCAAGAAGTTACAGATGAATAAACATTGCAACTATATCAGGAAAGCAAAACAATAAACACCTGAAAGGCTAGGATGTGATAAAGCCCAGCCTGCAGTTTCCTGGAGAGTCTCACTGATGTGCTAAAATTCAGTGTCCCCAAAGTAATAGATAGAAGGCTGTTTATTCAATCCTATGAAAAGGTCCTGCACATGAAATCAGTAAGGAAAGTAAATACTTGTGAACAAAAGCATTACTGGGGAACAAAATTTTCTAAGAGACAGAAGTAAATGACTAGAATTAAACTGTCAGTTTCTGCTGTGGGAAAACACAGAGTGCCTCAAAATCCCACCCTGAAACTATAATTTTTTGGTATAGTCATGGTTTGGAGTAGCAAAGTAAGCATGTTGCAGAAGTTATGTAGGTTATAGGATAGCAGAGAGGGCTGTGAAGAACTTCAGGGAGACCAGACACTGTGCTCACAGAGGCCATTACTAAGATTCAGTGCTGCTGAAGGACAGAAGATATGCACTGCAGGGGAAAAAAAAAAAAAAAAAAAAAATTAGATTCCTCATATACTTTAAACCATTTTAAATTAACTTTCCTCCTGTTTCAGGGAAGAAGGATGCAAATGCAAGGAGAATGAGAGATGGCAGCTTATAAACTGGTAAGTGTAACTATATGCTCAGAATATTTTTCAACAGACTGTGGAACTCATTGCTGCTGCAAGTGATCAAGGCTGGGAATTTATAAAGATCAGTCTCTGACTTGCATTTTACAAAAACTAAGAAAATAACCCTTTTACAGAATTATAGTGGCTAATTCTAAGAAAAGGAAAGCAAAGAAATTAAGGAGATTTAACCTTGTGTTGGCTTTAAAGCAGTAAATCTTGCCTGTAGCTGGCTTTTATATTCTTCACACAGTAACTAGTTGTGCAAACAGACTGTGTTCTTCTTGATACAGAAAATAATTTCTGTAATCTGATTTTTTTTCAGCTTCTCATGCTTCTGAAAATTCAGTTGTTCAAATTGTAGAGAAGGGAGTGGCAAAGTCAAGGAGTTAAGACAGACATTCATTTTTTTTTTCCTTTTTCGCTCTCTGACTGAAAGATAGTCAGCACTTAGCCTCACAATTGCAACCACAGCTGGGAAACTGAGGAAGTAGGGAGTGGAAGGAAGATTAATTTTACATTTTATCTCTGAAGAAATAGGAATATCACCAAAAGGGTCTGGGTCTAGAGTTCAATGGATAATCATAAAATATCCTAAGGCAATGCCCAGTGAAAGTAGGGATGTTTAAACATGGGATTTGAGGGGCAATGAAAGAGCAAATTATGACAGGGGAGGATCCAAGGTGATGCATAATGTGTAATGAAAATGTTGCCAAGATAATGATAAGTAGATGTATGAATTGAGAGAATAAGGTGAGTCTGGGGCTGGATAGAAATACAACCATGAGAAAACAAGTCTTTTAAATAATAGTTCATTCTTACTTGTGTCTTTGGAATCTTGATTTATTTCATTTTTGTGTGCCTGCATGCCACCTGAAGGCTCCTCTACCTCCCTGTGCCTTCTGTTCTGGGGTTGTGACAAGTGTGGAAGGTACTTCAATTAGAGAAAAAATGAGGTATAAAGCTGTGACTGTTTTTCTGTTCTCCCTCCTATAGTGACTAGGACATTTTAGGAACACAAATCTGAGGAATATGGGAAAAATAAAAAGATGTTTTAAATGTATGCAGAGAGAATCAGAACTGCCCTAGACAAGCAAAGGAAAATTTCCTGACATTAATCTACACAGCAAAGAAGATTATTTTGCCAGTTTAGTTTTAAGTGCAAAATCTTTCATACACCTCCAGAGAGGCTCTTTACTGGCAGAACAGTAATATAAAGACGCTAATGTGTCAAATCAAAATGTCATTCCCCTCCCCCTTATACAGATTCATTTCTCTCCCTCTCTTTGGCTGCCTCCTTCTGCATTCTCCAAGTTTAATCTGCAGTTTGACTTCAAATACAATAATTCACTATCTCTAGACATGTGCTTAAAGTACTGCCTATAATTGCAATTCTGAAGAGATTAATACCTTATATTGATTCCCTATTTCTTCATCTATCTTAGCAACATGTAGTCTTTTTTAAGAAAAGGAAAAATTATTTGTTTCCAAAAAGGTCCTGGTTTCTTGCCTATTCATACAGCTGTTAGAACTCATGTGTTCCCCTAAAAACACTGTGGTAGAACATGTAGAGTAAATATATGCTTAGATTTATTGCTTACAGTTGACAGCATATGGAAGAAGCTAGAGTATAGAATGACAGCCTGCAGAAATGTCTATTGATTTGAAAAGACAGGCTTTATCCATTAAAAATAACTCTTGCTGCGCACATGCGCTTTGTGTCCCAATTCAACGACTATGCATTACAGGCAAAATGGATGTCTCCTATACCCTAAACTCTTCTGCTGTTTCTGAAATTAACATTATTGTTTTGGAATGTTGTCATGGTTTAGGGTCAGGGTGGCCCTTTAGAACTATAACAGATGCTCTCCGTTAACCCCCTCCCTCCCCAAAGGGGAAAAGAAAGGGAATAAGGGAGAGAGACTTAGCAATTAGAGAAGGAAACTAGAACAGCTTTAATGAAAAAGAAATTAATAAAAATAGAATATATACAACTATATACAAAACCAGTATCGAGCCCAATCCCCCTGATGGTAATTACATCACCATCACCACAGATGCTGTGGAGCAGGCACGGGGGGAGTCCCAGACTGGGCCTCGCAGCAAACAGGAGCTGTGTTAAGGAGCTGGATTCTGGTACTGGGTTCAGGAACACACAGATTGGGATCAAAGGTAGAATGGACAGAGTCTTCCTTGGGTGCTCCAAGGAAGGAACTGAAAGAAGACCTGAGGTGAGGTGAGGCAAGTCAAGCAAAGCTGACAAAATTAGTTCTGTTCTCATTCAAACCAGGACAAATGTATAGCATGTCCTAACAAAAGTGAGCTATGTTTTAATTTGGTAAACAGTTTTTATCACTGGGACCATTTATCGGGTTTAGATTAGCATCTTTTTTCTGTTTTTTTTTTTTTTTTTTAAATAAGCACTTAAAATGGAAATGCAAAATTAATATGAAACAACAGGCTTTATGATATTCTTCAGAGCATACAAAAAGAGCTTGACTCAAAAAGTAAGGGACACCTACAGATACACAAATGTGTTTGTCTTAAATATGAAACTAGGAACTACATAAACCATTAAGGGAAGCACTTTCTAAAAAGGTTGCCTTGATTCTGTGATATGCTGAATATCTGTAATTCCTATTTATTTAATTAAGAGTTGATGAGTTGCATTACATTGCAGTGTATCTAAGTCATTACACATAAAGTGTCTCTTTAATTACATAGCATATATCTGCTGTTTTTGTAAAAATATTAGTCTTCAATGAAGGAAGCATTTTTAAAGTGACAAATATATATGACATAGACATAAAAGTTAATACTGATGATTCCAGATTTGGAGAATTTAGGAATATATTAGTAGATGCAGGAGTACAAATAAAAGTGGTGACCACTTAATATAGTCTGCTAAATCTTTTTAGAGATAAAATAGAATATCCATGATTTGAACAAAAGAATGTCAGCACTTATAGAAAAATATTTAGATTATAATAAATATAGAAAAATATTTAGATTATTATTATTTAGACTGCTAAAATATCAAGAACCAAAAAACTTCTATGGAAAATGAGAATATGCAGTCTCACACTGCATTCAAAATTATCTCATCCACTCTATAAATAACTTCCACTATGTGCATTTAAAGTGAATTTCTGGAGCTCTATTGCACTGATTGTTAATACCAACCCCTTGACCATGTATTATGTACTAAATGAATCTATCCTTCAGTTATGATATTGAAGCAATATGATTTTGGTCTATGATTTATGTATAGAATATCTATGCATAATACTGCCAGTTCAAGATATATTCAGGAAGGAACTTAATTTGAAATATCTTTGGTTGTGTAAATTTAAACTAGAAGCTTGTGAAATTTTCCAGTTGATACGATACTTGCAGAAAGATAGAAAAAAGTATATGTATTGTTGGCTGTCACAGACTGTGACTGCATTAGCAGTTTGGTCTCTTTTGCAGAGCAATTTTGGCACATGAGAACAGGATTTCTTTCACCTGAAATTAAACAGGAATCCCTGATTCATGTGCAGATCTACTGCACTATAAACCCTCATGGGCTTTAACCAATGATACAGGCTCAGGACAGTTTCAAATCACATACATGGTGAGGACATTCAATTCTGCAGACCAGACTAAATGCAGCCTGAAATAAAATGTACAAATTGCATAATACTGGGACTTCAGGATCAACTTCTTTGATCTAAGGTTGTGTTCCTACTGAGCTAACCTGCTTGCTAATGTGAGCGTAGACATATATTTGCTTTCAGATCATCAGTGGTTTCCCTATTAAAGCCAAAATCATAAATGAAAATAACAGAGACTCATAATTAAACAAAAGTCTTCATAGTTTTAGCTACTTGTTTATTTTCATTAAAAACTTCACAGAAGCAGGACCAGGTAGAATTAATGAAAAAGTCTTTTCTCGGTGAGGAAGAGGTATAACCCTGATTAGTTTTCATTAGTTTTCTTTGACTCATTTATTGTCAGTTATGTAGTCAACATAAAAAAATGTACTGTTTTACTTTTCCATTGAAAAAATGAACTACTGAAATGGGAAAGCATAGGTTATCCAGACTCAGAAATTTAAATTCAATGAAGTATTCTATTCCCAAAAAGAAAGGGGGGAGGGTGGTTTTTTGGGAAAGTGTTAATGTGAATTTTGCTATTGTTTCCATAATGTAAGCTTAAATGAGAATGACAAAATTGAGCACAGAAAATTTCAATACATCAGTGAAACACAAACCTTTTCTGTAGAAGCAAATCAGCAATACAAAATAAGAGAAAAATGGAGATGTCTTGAGGCAGTAAATTAGATATTTCTGGATGTTCCTTTTATGTACAGAAAATTTCCGGTGTCAGTACATGAGGCTTTTAAACATTAAAATACTACAACTCCCCATTAGCAGTATTATAGTGTACATTTTCAAAAGACAAATGCCTGAATGATAAAAGCATGACTTTTTATTTCTAATTTCACTTCATGTTTGACTTGGTGAGGTGGTATGAACTGGGGAACTAAATTTCAGCAATAATAGTGACTAGCTGAAGTGTAAGAGTACGTTATTTGCTTCTATTCACAAATGATTTATACAGACTGTAATCTAGCGTGGCAACCCTGATTACTTGATGAGTATGTTATTAATCAAAAGCAATAGTTGACAATTTTTAAATCTTTAAGAGATATAAGTCTTGCCATCCCATGGAAACCAGTGATTCAGCAGTAATGCTTTAAACCTTCAATTAAAATATTCTGTAAATCTTGATCATGTAGATATAATTTGCATTTTTCCTTTGTTGGCCTCTCTCTACTCTCCATCAACATTTTTCACTCAGACCCTTTTCCAGGTCATGAAGGATAACACTACAAATACTTTTCAGCTTGACTTGTATAGATGGAGATTTTACTTCCTAGTCCTTTCTACATTAGATATGCCCACCTTAGATTCTGGCAGCCATCTTCGTCAAAGTTTCTAAGCTAGCCTTATATCTCTATGACTTTATCTGCCTTCCTATAAACTCTATAGCTATGCATTGCATTACTCCATTGATTTGTATCAGTCTGCTGTATTTCTGCAGGAGCCATCACATCAAGACTCCTCTCTTTTTCTGGGCACTGTAACACATCTGTCTTTCATTTCAGATGTTTCACACTACTGAGAAAGCATTTATGGTTACTTTGTTCAGCTGCCTGCTATGCTTTGTAAAGGACTTGTTTATTTTAAGAAATAGTCATCCTAAGGACCAAAGTCATTAGAGAAGTTACAGAATTTTCAGAAACACCAAATACTGTTTCACTTGTTATTGTACAGAAAACAAAATGCAAAATGTGAACCCTATGTTTTATATCATAAAGATTTAAGAATTTGGAAGGAATTTTGGAAATGACAAACTGATGAAACCTACAAGGCACCTGAGTGAGGAGACTGCACAGGTATGTTGAGAGATGTTTAGATCCAAATTGATGTGCACTGCAAAAAGGACAGATAAACAAAATTCCTTGCCATGGGCATAATCAGATCTAGGTTACTCAGAATAGTGTCTGTGCTTCTTTTCAAGGCTTCTGTCTCAAAAAATAGAGAAGAGCTTTATGAGTTTCCTCTAAATGTAATATGAGATGGTAGTTGGTTATTTTATCAGCTCTCAACATTTTTTACAACAAATGCAAAAGTGACAGGCTATCAAGAAATAGTGGGATTTTATGTAAACATCATGACACTATGAGTCAAGAAACTTATATTCTCCTTATCATGCTCAGTAGCTTTGGCAAAATAATTTCTTTGCCTCTCTTTGTTTTGAGCATTGCATAAGTACTAGTTAATACTAGTAGTATGCAGGAACAGTATCAAGATTTCTGAATTACATTTGTACAGTGGGAGAGAAAAAATGTTTTGCTTCCCTCAGTACAGGGAGAGAAAATAATATGATTCAGCATCAAGATTCTCTAACTCCAGAGAGAGAGCTGGAAATATCTTAGAAATCCTTACGAAACAGATCCTGTAAAAGTGTACTGTACATGTTTAAGACATATTTAAGAGTATTAGATGCATGTTTTTGGATAGTCTTTACATACAAAATATTTTATCTGTTTTTTAAATGACAGTATCCTAATTGTGTAATTTTGAGCAAGGGAATGTATCATAGTTATTGATTAGAAAACCAGAGCTGAATAATAACCACTCCAGATGAAAGTCTCCCTTTTCACCAGACAGCTCCTTTTCAAATTTCTGCCTTTGTTTTGCATCTTTGTTCATGCAGGCTGCAGGGGTAAGTCATCAAAGCGTAATGAGCCTCCCTTATTTAGAAGTCATTCATGTTCTAAGTCTTTAGGAAGATGCTTAACAAACAGACATATTGTTAGATCTGCTATCAGGATCACCTGCAAGCTAATTGATAGCTCATTTTCTACAGCAGTCTTCTAAGGGGAGCCTCATGTTTTCTATGTGTTTGGGGTATTTTTCAGGATTTTAAGAAACTCACTTTTTCTTCTCCTTATAAATGACGTGGTCAGAAATTTCATACAACACACAGACAAAAAGTTATGTGCCCGATTCTAATTTTTACTTTACAAATTCTGTTGTTTTGACATCTAGTATATCTGCGATTATGATATCAGTGTGGCTGTTGTAGTAGGGGATATGCTATGTCTCTTTAAATGGTCGCAGTGGTCTCTAGACTTCCCTAAGTCCTTCACTTGATCTACAATCACAGTCAAAGGAGATGGTCTGTATAAAAGCTGAAAGAGCTGGAATAATTTATCTTCCACTGATTCAGATGAGGAAAAAAAGAAAAAAAAAAAAATTAAAAAAAAGGCATTTTCTCTCACCTAGCTTGAACAGAACAGTTTTGCAAGTTCTGCATCCAGCAGCAAACAAAAAATCTAAGTTTCCTGCACCTTCTAGCAATTCTCATTGTAATTAAGATAGTCTATGTTTTTTTTTTTTTTTTGTTAGGGCAGCCATTTTGCATTTATTCTTATATGAGAAATAAGAGCATATGCCATTGGAGGTGATAAACTGATTTTTTTCATCTTTATACCAAGTGAAGCTACACATCAATTGAAAAGATAACAAACTGACCAACTGCAGATAGCTGAGAAAGTGTCTGTAAAGTAGGAGTCAGTAGGACACAACTGCAGCAGCTGAGTATAAATCCATAGGAGGGTGAACATGAAGCACTAGGACCTGTAGACCCAGAACATAAATCACAGCCATACTGGACCTTGCTTGGAACTAGTGAACTATGGTAAGTGAAGTCCAACTGTTTGCTTTTCTCTTTAAAGGTTGGTAATGGAGCAACACTGAAGGAGGATGAAGCTATATGAATTTTACATATTAAGATTAAATTTCTGAAGCTGTTTGTTTATTTGCAGGAATTTATAGGAGTAGTTAATTGCTCTTTTCCTGTTTTAAACAGAAGAGAATGCATCTTCTGTCTCAAGGTAAGAAAAATAAGACCTTGTCAACTCACAGGCTTGTGAAAATAGCTTTGTAAGAAAAGCTCTCTGATTATTAGACTTTCCTTTTTCCTGCTTACTTCTGTGCATCAAAAAATCATTCAAAAAGGTTGAAAATTGCAAAGTTGTTTCACAGTTGTTTGGAAACAAGTGAGAACAACAGAGTAAAACAGAGTAAAGAAGTTTCCCTTGTGTATCAGTCAGCAAAGAGAAGCCCATCAGTAGCGCTCTCAGCTTTCTGGTACAGCAGCAATTTTATAATTCCAGTAAGACAGCAAACACAATGGCATGATAAAAATGTCTTTGTTGAAATAGTCTCTGCATGAGATAGTTTCCCTCCCCACATGCAGGAGACTGGAGAGATGCACTCAGCTGCATGCAATAGACATGCCTGTAGAATTCCCCAAGTTTCATCTCTACATCATGGGTACTCCTGCTTCAGTTTTATCCATCCTGGTAGTCCTGCAGGGCCTGCCTGCTGCTTTTGGGCAGTCTGGCTCCCAGATGACATTTGATGATGAAATCTAAGAGATGAAGGTTGGTGCAGAAATTGCTGTCAGAATAATGCTTTTTGTTCAGGTGGGCTTTCTCAAGACCGTGGGGAAAGGGCTGAACATATGATGACTCCATGGAGTTTTCTTCATAGAGTCAAGCAGGAATAAGAGAGACAGTCCTGATTTCCACCGTATGAGGAAGTAAAATACAAAGCAGATGAGATTCTTTCTTTCCTGTAGGTTGGGTAGAAGAAATGAAGGCCTTGGAGATCATCACTGGGCCACAGGATCACGTCATGACAAACTAATAGTTCTGTGCAATGTCTCAATGTACCATTTCCATTGCAAATCTTAACAATGAATCACTGCAGACCATGAAGCTGACCAAGGCACATTGTCTGAATGTCAAACCATGATCAGTGTTTTTTCATACCTGTCTGACAAGGAATTCTGCAGCCATCTGGTTTGACTATCTCACTCTGTAGTGACTGTCCTACAGGCATTACAGAGATTACAACTCATTTATGCATATATGATTTTACCTTGTATCTAGCGCAGGCACTGAGAGCAGAGAAGTGACTGCAGTTTAGACATTTGCTAATTAAGATTTACTTTAACAAGCACGATTTGTTGTCATATGCCTGCCAGACCTCCAGCTGGAGGCTCATTGGACAGAGACTCTTTACTGCCTACTCCCTTCGAATGAGTTTTTGGAATTTTTATAAGTACTTTGCCTTTTTGCAGAGCACCACAACATGATAGTAATAATAAATAAATATACACATAAGAAATGTAATAAGGAACCATAAGCATTACTTTAGTTCTTATTTAATCATTCTGACATTATTAATATAGAAAAATAAGATTATATTCCCACTAGGTGAGTCACTCATTTCCATGATAAATCAATTCAGCAGATTATGTTCAAAGAAAGCTTAGCATTCCACAAATTCTGAAATGTATGTGCCAGCTATCACTTAAATAGTATCTGAGATTTATTTTGAATAGAGACAGCCAGAGACTTGTATTGGCAAGAACAGCTGCAGAAATGTTTTAGGCTTTGACCTTCAACACTGATGATGATAGAAAGCTATTTTCTGTAGTATTTACTCTGAATGCTGTTTGCCTTTCTACTTAGATGCTAGCTCCGGACATTCCTTCTGTGTTCTCGTGTCAACCGTAGGACATTTTCTCCATCAATCTCTTCATATTCTTTTCTGCTGTATTGCCCATTTCCTTTTTTTATTGCCCATTTTTTTTTTTTTACCAGCTAAATCACTGTTTTTACCTTCTTCCCCTCTCAATGTAAAAACACAAATTTTACATTGGCAGTTGCACAGTGGTGCCCTGTTTGCATATTACAGTCCTTACTATCCTTAGAGCACAGGCTTTTGGGAATTCGAACTATCCCTTCTAGTTCTCTGTATTATTTGGCTCTGGAATCAGGGTTTACAGTATCAGGGGTAATAGTAACATATACTGCAGCTTTTCAGTGACCAATGACATAAAGCCAATTTTCATAAATTTGAATTCAGTTGGCTAGATATTACCTATGCACAACTAAGAAGTAGAATAATGGAGACTATAAATGACAGCTTTCAGTAAGGTCTTTGGATATTTATCTATGGCAAAGGGACATTTTGTCCACTGCATTGCTTTGAAAGCACATTGCATGTGCTTTAAAATAATTTGCCATTCCATTAACATTATTTCTTTATTCACCTTAACTCATCTGGCTCATTGGCCTTCTACTCCTTAATGAAGATGTCTTCAGTACATATGAGGATATTTATAGTTCTTATGGCTTTGACATAGTTTGTTATACACCTCTAAACATTTAGTATTCTAAAAAATTATCTTCTTTGTGGATCAAATATTAGTTCTTATGAAGACAACAACATAAGGCATGAACTTAACACGGTGATCACTGTGTCACAGATACTTTTCAGACACTTTTGAAATCATTTCTAGACCTCTGTTCTCTTTCCTAACATCTTTGCTAGGGTTTGACATTAGCCCAAGTAGCACCTTTGTCACTTCATCTAACACAGGTTCTTGTTTGCACTCCATGATCTCCCCACATCAGCAGCACCAGTGCTGTTTGACATGGACCACTAGTCCACCAGCTTAGGTCTCACTGAATGAGGAACATGGATCAGCTGCAGTGACAAAGAGGTGGAAGGCTTAAAATGAGACTAGGAGCACTGCTAAGGGGCTATACACAACAGCCTCCACAGGCTTTATTCCCTAATAGCAATTTAGAAATGTATTATGTTATCCCTATTACCATTGTTCATCCTGCATACCTGCAGTGAGGCTACTCAGAATTGCCAGTGCCAGGCTTATAGACCCACAGGCTGACTGTAGGGCCACAGAGCTGGGTGCTGCTTGTTCCTAATCCCACAAGGTCTGCAGCTGTGAACATTTTTAAAGGGTACATAAAATAGGCCACAGTCAAGATGTGTTGGAGGTGGCAATGGTTTAGGCTGATCCCACAGTCTCTCAGGGATACCTGGAAGCAGAGCCCCGGTGTTGCAGAAGGTGCACCTATACTGGCTGTGCACTCTGGCACCCAGCATTCCAAGGCCCCAGCTGTGCTTGTGGTCACGCCAGCCAGGCACCCCAGCTGTGATCCACTGGATTACCTGCAGCAATACGCCGGGGACATCTTCCAAATCTGACCTCCAAAGGTTATCAGGAGACTGTGTGGTGAGAGACAATGAGGAAAAGCTCTTGTTGTCCATAAACTAGAGAACCACCTGAGAACACAGTTTTGAGACACAATAGCAGAAAATGCAACCACTGAAAGAGAGGAATAGCATTGGCGCATTTTTATTTGAACACAAAGTAATTCAATGTACATTTTTACAGTATCTGAATAATTTAAGAATGCAAACTTTTTAGAACTTGCCTTCTGATTGAAAAAGGATATTATAGCAGCCAGAAGCCCCCTGAATTTATATGTGCCTGTAGAAATTATTTGCAGTAGCTTTTTTTCTGCATTTTTCTTGCATTTAAACTCTGTCTGTTTCAGACATCTCAGAAGTCAGGTATTGCTTTCAAACCCACTATGTATAGGAAGGAAAAAGTCAGCATTTTGCTAAGTTTTGGATATTTAAAATACTTAGTACAAAAAAAGTGAGTAAATTTGAAGAAATAGTGATCTGGGAAATTAGTCTTAGCACCAAGCAATTGACAAGGATAAACTGAATACCAGCATGGAAACATATAGTTCATCTGCACAGAGCTTAAAGGCCTGGTAAGCTACATAATTTTATGAACTGTTTCTCAGTTGACCCTTCAGGGTACAATGAAATGCTCTTCAGTACAGCTCCCTGGAAACTGGTAGGAGACTGTGCCTTCTTTAATGCTTAAGAGGCTATTGAGTAATATGTGATTCATACAGCCGTTTCTGATGCTGACTCATGGAGAGGGATATGTGGACTGATCATGGCCTTGAATATATTTTCCAGATGCAGAACTATCAGCTCATCCACATCTCCATCCACCTCAACAAACACCAATCCTGAGCAGAATAGACAGTTGCCCTCTGTGAGCTCTCCTGGGAAGACAGAGCTGGCACAGAGCACAGACTGAAAGAGAAAATATCACCAACTGTACACAAAAGAGACAAAAGAATGTTATCTAGGGAAAGAAGAGGAAAAGAAAGAGGCATGAGGTGAATGTTCAAGGTGTATGGGGAGAGCAGGTGACATGAGTGAGAGTCTTGCACAATGCTGTATTTTATTACAAGTATTTTTTATTCACAAGACACTTGAAGAAATCCAGCATTTCCTTGATTCAATTTGCTTGACTTACAGCATCAAGGAGAAGCACAAGTTTTTTTCTGAGTTCTTACAATCCCATTTTATATAAAGGGAAGTCTATGTAGTGACAGTACAAGTTCCACATATTTCAAGTCTCGTGATCAATTTTCTCAAAAAATTAGAAGGCTTTTTAGGCTTTTCCAAATAACAGCAGATAAAGCTATGCATGTGTGCATACATATGTGCACATATATGCAAAACACTTTTCAAATTTGTTTCACAAGCAACAGGAACATTACCTATAAGACTAGTCGGCTCACATGAACTGGGATTAGTCACCAAGGACTAAAAAAAAAAAAAAAAAGAAAGGATAACATAAAAAAAAAAAAAGAGTCTGACTTATATGACTATATGACTACAGAGCAATTACAGGAAAATTCTTGTACCTTTCCTATCACTCTCTCGAAGCCTTAATCCCTAATAGTAATTTAGAAATTTATGATATCATTACTATTATGGTTGTTCATCCTACATACTTCAGTAACCTACAGTGCATTATTATGGGTCTCCATAAATAACCTTATGCATTTTATATATGCATGCCTCCCCACCCCCTGGTCAGGCATTACAAATTCCATTCCAAATTGTGCAAATTCATAGGTGCTTAAACTCCTGCAACACACAGGAGTTTAGCAGATTTACAGTGCAGTAAAAAAACAAAATCCAAGAGCAATCCACCAAACTGTTAGAAAACAGCCAGCCAAGAAAATGTGTATACTTCCCAGGCTATTGCATGTGCACAGCCCTTTTGCCTAGCCACTGTCTTCCTAGCTTCATATCTATCTTTACTCTCCCTGCTACCCAAAAAGGTATTTGAAATCGGTGATTTAAATAATGGTGAAAATAGAACATCTTGACAATCGTTATGGTTTGGGAACCTACTTACTTTTCTTCCCAAATGTCAACAAGGTTCATTCCCACCTTTCCAAAGTCCAGATTCTTCTTTTAAGATCAGCATTTGGGACTGTAGTCTTTCAGTACTTCACATAAGTGCAGCAAGTGCAGTCTTGCAAGTAGTTCAGCACCAAAACTTTCCTCTTTTTTGAAGTCAGTAAGATGCCTGTGCTTCCTTGATTCATTGTTAAGTATGAGGGGAAAGCTGTACCAAGATATTAATCTGAGAATGAGTTTTCACTTTCAAATCACACAGCTTTATGTGAGACAGCGACTGACTCCCCCCCCCGCCCCGATATTGCATGTCCAGTTCCCTGAAATAAAAGAATTTTCTTTGGAGTAGGTACTCCTCCATTCACATGTATTTATTTTTGCATAAACACAAGGTTTACCCAGTTCTTTAAGTGTGTTTAGACCTTGTGCCTCAGTCAGGGCCTTTTCTTTCAATTCTTTTGCTTTTTATAGCATCTTGAATAACTTATTCCAAGGAATAGCCATAGAGAAAATACTCTGTGGCTGGAGGCTAACTGTTGGGTTAACTGATTAAAGGTGAATCAAATTTCTAATCAACAGTAAGCACAGGATCATTGACAGGTAGACGAATCCAAGTGATCAGATCAGTGAAGAACAGAAAATGACAAGTTATTGCACAGCAAGGAATGATTAATCCATTTTCTCCTGGTATAAAACACACCAAAGAAACTCTCTGACAGACTAAGGCTGTTCCTTTTAAAAGTGTGTAGGATCAATAGTGAGATGCAGGGGAAAGAGAATTTGGGGGTAGAGAAGATGAGACATTTATGATCATACAATATCTGTTGGATGTTTAGGGGAGGGAAGGCAGGATGACAAAGGGAGGGATCAAGGCAGATCAGGGAGGAATAAGCATAGGAAAAAGAGGAGGGAGGATAAAAGTGTCCAGTCACATGTTATCAGGCAGCTTACAGTTCATTTTTCAGAGCACTGTGCTTAATCATTACAGTCTGTTCTATTTTCTTATTAAATCCGACAGGTAAGTGTGTCCCTGCCCCATTCAGAGGCAATGCTGGTGCAGACTGCTTGTGGTGGGGCAGGCCAGAGGTGGGACATAAGTAGTGATACTCTGACCTCAGGGAGAGCATGCCTGGGGTGGGGGCCAGGGTCAGCTGTTGCAACCACCCACAGTATGTGCCTTTGTGCGAACTAGTGAACTTCAGGTCAGACTAGCAAGCGAGTAGAAAAGAGAAGAGATATGAGGATGGTGATCAGGCTCAGGAGTGGCTAGAGTTGGGATCTGGGATGTAAAAAGTAACCTTAGTTCTGGCGCAGAAAGGGGAGATCTCCTGGGTCCCATGAGTTCAGCTACCTCAGACTCTACAGTAGTTCTCCTGTTTAGTGGTCTTTATTGGTCATTACTGGTGAGTCAAGGACACAGGATTGTGCCATATGTAACTGCTCAGCCATGCTGACTGCTGTGACTGGATGCTGTCACTTAGCTTCTACTTTCTTGTTAGAAGAACTAAGTTTCTTACTTTCCTGTAGAAAGCAACAGGCTTAGGAAGACTATCCAGAATTCCATTCCAGCAGTGCTGTGTATCTTGTCTCACAGTCTTGTGACAATTCTTTTGGTTTCACAGCACAGGAGTTGAAGTGACAGATTGAAGCACAGGACAGTCAAGAAACTACCTAATGACTGTGACAGAACTAGCTGAACCACATTACTGCAAGTCTGAGAAAGAGCAGACTCACTGTCCTGAGAAAGCAGTCAAAACAGGAAGGCAAGACTAACATTTTCTGTCCTTTATTAACTGTTTTCAACATCTAATAAATCTCTTCAGTTTTTCTTCTGCGGGAAATAATATTTTTCAAGTAGTAATATAATCTCAGCTTCAGAAGTACAGTTTATCCAGGAGATTTATTTTTCTTAATTCAATGAGGTAAAGATACATCTAACCAAAGGCTCCTGAGAAGTATAAACAAGGTATGCATTTTTATAAAACCTACTGAGCAGAAGAGAAAATACATACACACATATGGAAATACAAATACACATATGATATTAAATCTTCCTAGAACACTAATCGTAAGATTTTCATTTCAATCAATTCACCTCTTCCATTGTCATTAAAGAAGTTTGGGACAGCAAATGAAATTTGCTGAATAATGGAAGGCCCACTATTCTTGACAGTGATAGTCCAAAGGAAAGGAAGCAAGTTTCAGAGATGATCTTTCATGCTTGAAAATAGACTTTTCCAATTTGATTAGGAAGCTATTAGGGTGAGTGCCTCTGTTGATTTCAATCATTATGGTGTCCTGCAGAAAGACTGCTGAACTTGGAAGAATCCAGGATTCAAAGCAATTTATAATACTCTGGAGAACCGTTGCACATCCTGGATAAGAGTATCCAACAGTTTGATTCCCATTAAATATTAATGGATCTGGTCAGTCATATCTAATAAGGGAAAATCTGACTATTGCCTTGCATTATATGATACTCCTAAATACAGCATAACAGAAAAGTTAACATCCTAGCAACCTCTTTGCCTCCATTTAAATTCATATAAAATGGAGCCCAAACTAAGAAAAGATTTCTGTAACAGCGAGACCCTGACAGACTTATAAATGTAACTCAGAAATAGCACTGCTTCTGGGCCTGTCTGCAAGTAGAAATGGCTTTTTTGCATGCCTATCCATCTCAGCGAAGGAACATCCAAGGCTAAGCACAGTGAAAGACTGAAGGTGAGGCTGGAAACCGCACTATTCAGAAACAGGGAGTTAAGATTGATTGTACAGTGGCAGGAGGAAGCAGAAAGGATTAGATACTCCTAGAGTAAGTCCCTACAGGACAAAATACTTCTTATGTAATCTGTCCCTGTCTCTAATACACAATTTGCAGGCTGAAGAACCATAACTCTGCCCGTTGCTGCTCTTCTGTATGAGGACAAGAGGGAAACTGAAGGCTCTGTGCAGAACAGGTGGCCATCTACAGCAGGTACCATGTGCACAACACAGTTGGAGCCCTTTTGTTGTCCAAGGAGACAAAAGCAAGCAATATGAGACATGTCTACTCTGCATTCAGTGATGAGTAGGTGCCTGCAACATTTTTACTCATTTGTGTTACTAAGTACCTTTTCAGAGACCAGGACTTCATTGCACTAAACCACTGTACAGTGATAGAATAAGACAATCTCTTTCCCCAAGTGAATGGAAGACGTAACAGATGGATTAAGGCAGAGTAGGTCTAAAAGTCCCACTATCAAAACAAGCTCGATAATATTATTTAACATAAGAAACTGTGGGCTTAGCAATCTTATGTAGTCCTGATGACTCTAGACTGGAAAATTCTTCTCCCTCTACATCCTAACCATCACCACTCCAAGACTGCCTATGAACAGTTGAATACATCAGTGATCATCAGGGACTGATATAAACATTAAAATTTTCATTATAATGAATTTCCTCTATAATTAAGAAAGATTAGCAAAGCAAAATAGAAGCAGTATTAAATTAATATATTCAAATAAGTTATTAGTCAATGTAAGAAGTCTGCAACCTAATTTATTTAAAAAAAAAAAAAAATCACAGCAAAATAAACATTATTAAAAACACCCAGGCTAACATATGTCAGGACAAAGTATGTGGTCGTAGATAACTACCACTGATTGTGAATCACATAACAGGAATGGAAATGAAACTTTTTGTTAACTTCAAGAGGTGTGATGCCTACTTCTGATTCTAATCTGGATGATATTAAACCTGTGGTTTAATGAACTCAGCCAACAAACAGACACACTACCAAGCAGAAGTTCACAGAAGCAATGCAATTTAATTATTTGTTTGCTTTCCATACTATGCTGTACTTCTATCAAAGAAAGAAAAACACAGAAAGAAAAGGGCAGTTCTATGTGTCATGTGGCTACTTAAGCACTTCATACTATGTCTTACAGGAAGAGCTTATGTCTTTTCTACCAAAAACCTGATCTTGCTGATTGTTTCTGAATGAATCCAAAAGGGATACCTGGCACTAGGCCGAGAGGTAAGTATCCAGTAAGCAAATTCTTTTTCTCTCTTGCTGCTAAAGGGAAATACAAAATTCATTTATTAAGGAGACATTTTACTTGAAATTAAATTAGCCCTCAATTTTTCTATTAATATAAAAGAAGAAAGCACACTTCTTTGTAATATTTGCTTCTCTTCAGTAGTGGTTCCCAGCCAGTTGGCAGCTCTCCACTTACATGTCTCTTGGGAGCTGCTTGGTGATCTAGTTGTCCATTGGTGATTTAGAGTGTGCACTCCATTGTCACCCTGTTTGCTTATAGGACAACACAGGTTTGGAGCCACTGAAAGACAAATAAAGTGGAAGGAGTCACACAACCTATGTCCAAGACATACCTGTTCCCCACATTCAGATGTTCCCATGCCAGCTTCTCTCTTCCTCTGATATTCTGGGGATGCCCACAAAACTGAATCCTGGGGAGATGTTGCAGGTCTCAGGGCTGCAGCCTGCTCTGCATCATACCCTGTATAGAAAGATGCTTGCCAGAGAAGACCAAAGGTCAAACTGTCCTAGCCTATGCAGCATCCTGATCTTTGGATAGTCACTTCAGACATCAGGGTGCAGCTGCATCTTTCTTGGAAGAAAGCTGTGGTCCCAAATGCATGTTAGTTGAGCAGAAAACAGAGATTATTATAACATCTCCTTTACTCTCACCAAGTCCTGCTGAACTTGCACTCTGCCATCCTCAGGAAGAAACACAGAGCAAGGCTGTTCAGTACTTGCAACTCAGCAGTACGCTGGCTCTGACAGCTTCTCTAGATTCTCATGTCAAACAGACCACTAAGCCTCACTTCATGCCCAGAGGGTCATTTTTCATCTCTTTCCCCATGGCTCTAAGAAGCTGCACAGTGAACTCATAATGAAATCACAGTTTTTATGTTGATACAGCTAAAATGCAATTAAGACAGTACTGAGAATGTTGTATATGGAAAACCCCTTATTTTTTTATTTTGCAGAGACTAGAATGTCAGAAGCTGTCAGATATTCTAGGTATGAATATTGAGTTCATAATGATATCTGGTACACAGACAGAATGCTTGCTAGTACTGCTGATATTTAGCAATGCTGTGAGAGTTCATTTTCATATGGAGGAAATCATAATTGTCCATGCACCTTAACAAAGCAGAAGTTTGTAAAATAAAAATTCACTATGTATACTACTTATTTAATGCATTGTGTCTGCCTTTAGTATGTTAAATAAAAGTAATTTTTAAAACCTTCTTGCATTTCTGAATGAGCTGTGACTGTAAGTCGTCACTTTGACTGCATAGATTCCAGACCCAGTCTTTTGCTTTACATCATCCCTGCTTCCAAAATTGTGCAGTTGGAGATAGAAGTCCCATTGTTGTCTTTCCTTCTCAGGTATATGACAAAGAGTGGAGATAATTATTTATAATTTTGATAGACCACTAAGACTTCATTGTCAAAAACCAAATCCTAATTTGTCTTTCTGTGTTATCTTCTGCTGCATTTATCATTTCCTGTTCATCCTTACTAAAGATTAGAAAGTGTTTACTTAGGCACTAATACTGTTCACATCAAATACTCCTTCTTAATGACTAGAAATGCTAGTTTTGACAACACTAATTCTATTATTAGATCTGCCTTGCCAACAAAACCATGTTAATTTTGAGAAGCTTTGCTTCCTATCTTCTACTTTAAGCCAGTCAAAAAAGATAAACAATTTGCAAGTTGTGAAAGCACAATGCCATGTTCTTCTCTCCTGGCCAATTTATCATAAAAATATACTACATGTTATGATTCATATAGTGAAATGCAATGTATTTAAATGAAAGCTACAGATAGAATTAATATCCAACAGAGCAGAAATAAGAGCGAATTTGAGGGTTTTTTTTTCTATAGTTCTTTCCTTGATCAAGTCTAACCACCATTTTTCTAGTACCTACAAATCTCTCAGATAGATGATATTTAATGGCCTGCCTTGAGACATGATTTTTAATCCTCAGAGGGAGAGTCCAGAAAATAATCAAATATATAAAAAAAACCACCAAAAACAACCTAAAGTTGAATTATAGTTTAAACCTCTCTTCATAACCCTGGTGGAGAAGGAAATGCACTTTTTTGGACTGTAAGGAATTTAAAGAGTGTAGCTATATGATGGATTCTAAAATACGCATGAATTGCTGAGATGAAAATGCATTTATCAAACTAGTGCATTCTTATTCTCACCCAGGCAGGCAGATAAGAGGAGGTAGCTTTAATTATTCTAATTCAAGGCTATAATATCTCTGAAAAGCTGTAGTGTAAATATAGGCAACATATTTAAAAAAAAAAAAAAAAAAAAAAAAAAAAGGAAAGAATACTTAAATTACAATTCCTGCCTAGCAGGTCAAGTGATTAGCTTCAGATTTAAGTCATATATGCTAAAAATGTATCATTTGACTTGATTTATTAAAAAATAAGTTAAACAAATAGGGAAATGAAACCACCATGTAAATAGTTTAAAAGATAATTCAAGGCCAGTCATAACACACTTTCTCAATTTTTTTTTTTTCAAATTAAGAAGAGTGTTTAAAAGCTTTGAACTATTTTGAGCAAATATTTTTCAATAATATATAAACTAAAAATAATATTTGGTTTGTGGCTGTATAGTCCTTTGAAGTTAACCCTTAAAAGATAAAAAACATATGCTATTGAAAAACAACAGTTAAAGGGTTTTTTTTTACAAAAATAGTTTATATATGTAATCATATATAAAGCATCTATCACTATATTGATAAACATTTTTTTAGCATTCCTAAACTGAAGCATTAATTTTGATGCCCAACCAGCTATCCTACCAACAGCTTCTTCCTCTTCATTACAAACAGGACTCTGTCTTTCAATACCAGATAAAAATATAAAGGAAAAATAATATGAAAATGAAACCTAGCTAGAAGAGTGAAAAACTGCATGAACAGTTCGTACTAAACAGCAGACAAACCTCTCACCTGGAGCCACTCATTAATTGCTCATCTGCCCTCCTGGAGCTCAAGTATCAAAACTCTCTGTCCATTTCAAAAGGAAAAGATTAAACCAGGTAGCTCAATCTTCTGGATAGGCAAAAAGGCCCATAAACACTGCAAATTCACACACAGTATGTTGTGCCCACTAGTTCTTCACTTATGCAGCAATACTTGCTCTACTTACCCGAGTTATGTCAGTTCTAGCCAACAGCAATATCCAGCTAAAACTCTGAGGTAAAATAGTACTGATTAACATATTCACAAGGCAAATTTTAAGTTCATCTGATTCTTCTAGGCTGAGAACATTTTGCATTCAGTCTTGGCTTTGGAAAGTAAAAGTAATGATGTAGATAATTTCCTCCTATTCATGAACGACAGTGGATATTTTTCATACTGTTGGACATTTCTGCAGCATTTAGAAACACTGTTTCAGGATCACGTAATGTTATCTGACATAGAGGAAAAAAACCCAGGCATAATGTATCAGAATGTTTTTCCAGGAACATAAAAAAGAAGCAGTCACAGCCAGCCATACCTCCAGTGTTGACTTTACCGTATGGAATAGAAAAGCATCCCTCTGCAGAGGGGAAGAAGTGATGCCACTGCATAATCACAGTCAGAAAAAAGGATTAAAGTAAACATCTGCTGGATATCATACAGCTCTGAAATTGCATCACCATGTAAAATCACCCCACTGTTAACAACAAAACCTGTTTCTTTATATGGTGATTTTATGAATGAAAACCAGGTTGCTGAGGCTAGACACATGGAAAAAGATTGATAGCTCAAGGGAAACATTTGAAAGAAGATGTAGTGCTTTTTATTTGAAAATACAAGCCACATTTAATCATTTTTTTCTGCAGTTAGAAAAATTGTATAGGATTTCTCACTAATACCAAATGCTGGTGTGGTTACAAAGGACTTCGCTATCCTGAAAAACACAACTGGCTTTATTTATGCATTTCATTGTTACTTTTCAATGAGAAACCTGACCATGAGTGAATCAGGAAATTGCATGAACATGAATATACAAAACCGGTCCTAGTTATCTTCTTATTAACTGGCACTTGCCAGTCTTTATATACAGGGGACTAGGATATACCTAGAGGCCCAAATTTAATAATCCCTTTAATAACCTTATACTGGAACAGCTGACCTTTTTATTATTAAATAACATGCCAGAGTCAATCTTAAATTGGGGAATAGAGTCTGAGATTGCCAAACTGATTTCTGCAGGAGCTGTAAAATTTAAGTAATGTGTAAACGCTTGTGATATTGCCCAACTTATATAGAGAGAGCATCAAGTACACTGAAAAGTACCTACTTACCAAACAAGACATTCTTTGCATACTCTGAGGGGACAGGAGAAATAGGATGATGAAAATGTGAACACTGGGTGGAAAACCTGTAAACACATTACTTAATGCACTACTGGCAAAAGCAATGTAATATAAGGATTATGTGGATGAGAAGAATAAGAATTTATGTGATGAAGTAAACATAATTTTTTGTCTTTTCAAGGATTGTTGGAGAGGAGCTTAGGTGGACTATCTGTAACAGGGCAGTAAAAAATTGTGTCTTCATACAGATTTATTGCTAATACAGTGTACACTGTCATGTAGTGTCTTTGCTAATAACGTTACTTTGAAGGAGATCTTAGGTTCACTTTCCTGTTATCAACCATAAAAAGAAAGTAATAATTAAATATTCCTTCATCATAACTTGAAGCTATTTTCCATAAAATGATGCTGCTGATAATATATACAAAGAAGATGTTTTATTTATTACTCCTATATATATGAATCAATATATATATGCACATCTTGATAACATTGTATTGCCTAATAGATTGCAAATTACATAACTATATTTCTCATATACAGAAATGTCCCTGCAGATACACATGCAGGTAGGTTTTATATTAAAACCTTTAGTGTTGTACCTTAAAAATTTGTTCAAATGAAGTTATCCTGAAATTCTAAATTAAAATGATAAGACAGCTTCACCTTGGTTGAAATAACAAATGAGTCTGATATAAAATCCCTATGATTTATACCAAATGGTATGGGTTACAGTTTTATCCCCAGAAAACTGGGAACGAAGATACTGGTTTTTTTCCGTAAAATGTCTTTCAACAAAATTATTTGTTATCTGTAGTAGGAAGCTTTGCAATATATAATAAGAAAAGTATCACTCCTAGATTACAAAACTGTGACTTTGACTAGTTAGAGGATAATTCTGACAGATAATTGGTAATATTAACTCAGGTAAAAGCTTACCATTATAGTGACAGTAGATTGAGCCTTTCAAAATAAGTACCTTGTGGAAGTTTAGGTGATTGTCCCACCTCTGTCTTTTAGACCATGTTGTGACCCCAAACCTCCTTCTTTAGACTTCTTCAGGGATACATGCCAGTTTTCCTCAAGCTTTTCTCAGCCTCAGGCACCTCACACTGCTTGCCCAAAATAATACTATATAAAGACATCCAATTTCCTGAGTAATCTTGCATTAGCATATGTTTTGAGAGAAAACATTTGCTTTAATTGCTCTTTCTCTGCTCCCTGGATTCAGATACATCTGGAGGTGAGGAGTGGAAGCAGCTTTTAGTGTTATTCTCTAGGCAGGTCTAGGACAGGTTTGCAATATGGAAGGAAATATGGTCTCTAAGGTAATCTTTGGTTTTCCCCAGAAGATTCTCTAGGAAGATTTATAGTGTTTTACCTTAACTATATCATCATGCTCTGCAAGTATGTTTTAAACTTTCTACTAAATAATTATTTCAGAATGCAACAGTGTGGCATGGAACTTATGTGTAGCAAAAAAAAAAATAGTCTCCACAGAAAACATAAAAATAACAAGAGATCTGGATTCATCAGTCAAGTCACCCATTGCTCAACTAAGGCATTGTAGCTTGGCCCAACTGCATTTCCCCTGAAAGCTGCTAAAGTACTTTCTATATTTAAAACCAGTATTAGTAAAATTTTGTCTCACTTGGCAAAAATGCAGCAAGTGTTTACATTTTACTACAGTGGTGTGCAGGAGTCAAAGATGCAAAGGCAAGAACACTGTATTCCAGTTACAACATTAGGGCAAAATTATTTGAACAGTGTATACTCATCACCTTTTCTGGACAAAAACATCCGTGACTTACAGTCTTTCCTTTTTAAGTATCTTGGGATACTTTCAAAGCAATCAGAGGTGAGATCAGATGGTGCCTTGTGGTAGACAATCTGCAAATTTCTCCACCCTGCCTGTTTGCAGGGTGTTTGCAGCTCCACCTGTCATGACTGTGGGGCCCTGAAGATGGGTAGTTGCTCCTGCTCCCCATGGAGCAAGGACTGAGAAGTACCACACCGACCCTGTATAACCAATCCTGTGGATGACTGAAAATGTGTCTTCACTGTGGTCCTTCCCAGTGCTGGCATCTTCATTGCCTTTTTTGGATCAAGTGCATCACCCCCACCTACTGCAGGTTGCTTCTCAGTGGGTCAGGGTGTCAGAGTTCACTTGCTGGGGCTCCTTTTGGATGAAACTAAACTAGAAATTGCATCCTAGTGTACCTAATGTGGTAATATGGTTTCAAGCCATGGTCACCAAAGTGACTCTGAGGTAAACTCCTCACTCTGAAAGTAAACCCACTATGGCCTCAGCAATGTTTAGCTCTATAAACCCGATCTTACTGAGTTGCACAGTTTGCTGATGCAGATAGAAAAGTGTGGCCACACCAGGGGAAGATGGACCTTGGTCCCCCAAGAATATTAGACTTTATATTTTTTAGCAGAAAAAGAAGGGATGCAAATTGAATATGTGTTTTATTTTACTGCAGATGGCAGTGAATGACATCATTTAAGAATCTGGTATTTTGTGGTCCTTGGGATACTGACTGTGTTTAATCCTCTACAGCCTCAAAAAAAATTGACCTACTCCTAAAGATATTATTTTTCTTACTTGTGGCTAGATGCAGACCACACCATATAAACTGGTGTCATACCTCCTGGGTAGCTCAGGAACACTGATCTCCAAAGCACAATTATGGAGTTGGCTGATAACAATGGCAACATGCTAAACTGTGGCACTCTGGGACTGCTTAAGGCATTCCCTAGAAGTTTCTCTTCAGGTAATACAAATACCAGCTTCCCTTACCTCATGAGGTCAGGAGTCACAGCACAAAATGGTTCAGCTGATGATACGGTGAATAACTGTCAAATATTTCTCTAGCATGATTAGACTGGCTTTTCTGGCTCCTGAGAGAAAGTAAATGTCAAAGGCATCTTTAATCCAGCAGCTGAACATTATCAAGAACTGGTGCTCAAGATATTCATACCAGGCTGAAAAGGAAGGGTGACATGGATAATCTGACTTCATCTGTTACACCTAAGAACCCTCTGCCAGTATAATGAAGAAAGGCATGTTAAAACCAAATTAAATTAACCTGGAAAAAAAAAAAAAAAAAAAATTCATCAAAGTTTAGACTAGGCATCCAAAGGCCAATACTTTCCCTGTTAACTTCAGGACAGAATGAGTTTATGAGATGTCTTAATTTTCCACTTCTTGCAAGCAGGGAAATAGAATCCTGTGTAAAGTAAGCAGTAAACAATTTTTGTGGTCTGTTCAGAGCTCTCTCCTCCTCTTTGCCCTGTCAAATATCTTTGGAAACAGAATTAACTTGGCTCTTAGTTTTCTATGCATCTCCAGAAAAAGATGCTACATGCTAACAGGGTCATTCACCTGAAGACAGCAGAGATGCTGCATAGCTGCAGGTTAGGGAGAGAAAGTGGAGAAGCTGGTACTGATGTGAGGAGGACCGATAGTCCTTAGGGACCTGCAATCTGCACACCACTCCAATGCCCCTCACTTCAGGATTCACTTCCCTGAAAGGCAAGAACAGAGAGAACATTACCTGCTTCCCTTGAAGGTCCTCCAGTTGTCTTCTTTCATAACTGTCTCTTGGGGAAAGATTTTACTCCACACGGATTTTTGGTTATGACCTGTGCAACCTATTAAGTCTTGCTGAACTAGCAGGTGTTTCACATGTTGGAACATGTTGGAACATGTAAGCAGTACAAGCTGCTGGGAGTTTGAAGAAAATTGTCAGGGTCAGCTGCCATTGGTAAAAGAATCAGCATTTGGAGAGTCCACGACACTGAGAAATCTTTTTTCTTAATTTTGTGCAATACGTTCTCTTCATTCCCAGGGGTTCTTCAAGAAGTGCAGGAAGGCAGCAGCAGACAAAAGAAGGTGTAAATAATGAGGAAAGATTGGGGGATACCTTTGCTCCTTATAGAGGCCTTAGATGGGTGGTTATTGAATTTCTTTTCCAAAAGACACTTAGGAACAGAGTTTTTTGTCCCCAGTTAATGGGATTTTTACAAGACTTGATTCTCCATGAAAGGGAAATCTTCATTCTGAAGATTAAGGAAAGCTGACAGAAATAATACATCCCAAACATGTTTCAGGTTTAAAATAACAGGTCTAAGGGTGGAGAGGTGGAGACTGACTAGGACAAAACTTCCAGAAACAGAACTGATTTGGCACTGTTACCTCTTCCATATCTTCATCTGAAAGTATTTCTAAAACTGGAATTCTTCTTCCAGATGGTTTCAGGGCAATACAAACATACAAAAAAGGACTAGCTTTGCATTGGTTTTTTTCTTCATATATGTGTAAGAATACATATTTCTATTATACAATCCCATCATATTCTAGACATGATATTATAGAAATATTATATAATTATATAACTATTATACAATAATACCATACATAATTGTTATATTGTATAATATGCATTATAGAAATGCTGTATAATTATATAACAATATGTTGTTTCATATATGTAAATACGTTTGCTAAAATTACTGGTTTAGTTGTGTCTACACTGGTTTTTTACTTTAAATCATGAAGTCATGTATTTTGAAGTATACCCTCACCCACAGTGTATGACAGCTTTTGCCTTAAATATCTCGTGGTTCCCAGCCTTCAGCAATCATATTGAAAACTGAGGTCATATATAACCTTCTTAAGTGTTTTTCTCCTTGCCTTTCTTCTTCTTTCAAACTCTTTCAAGAGATTGCCAAAAGACTACAATCAACTTGCTTCAGGAAGATGAGCAGTATTGTGGGACAGCATGTAACCTACATATTAGGTGAAGAAGGAAAGCCGGCTGTCATAATCAGTCTCCTCATTCTTGAGCCACTTGATAGGGGAACATGATATAGACCTATTGTTGGCAGTGCTTGACTATTCAGTCCTTGACTTCTACTGCTTTTCAAACGTACGTTAAAATAACACATTTCATTCTACATGAAAAGTTTCATCATCAAAATAAGGGAATGAAAAAAATGGTTTATTCTGAATTTTTTTTCCCCTCAGTGTTCTAATCTGTGTGATGAACTGGAAAAATAATCAATACTGTCTGCAGACTTGGTTAGGTGTATACTGAATACAACTGAGATATCAGTGCTCCTGAAAAAGTCTAGATTTAAAAACAAAGGTTACGGAGCAAAGAAATTCAGTGTTCAAGGATGCATTTCACAAACAAGACATTAACTTCTAATCAAGAGAGACACAACAATCTAAAACCTATCCAAGTAGAGAAAATACCCTATTTGGAGAAAGGAATATCAGAATTTCATTACCTAAATAGTCATCAAACTAAAGAAAGCTTGTAATGCATCATGAAGCACAGGTTGTAAAGACATATTCCACAATGCGTTTCATTTCCATTTCCCTTTCTAGATTCAAACCCAAAACCTAAATTTACTTACTGTTGTGTGAACTTAGCAAAGAAAAGCATTAAAATCTTGTGTTGTTGTTTCAAAATACAAATTAAAGACAAACCAGAGGGGTAAAAATTATGAAGTCCTTGCACATATGGGCACACTCACAGATGCACATATTTACACTCTGAAAATGCACATTGTAGTCTGTGCATATGTATAAAGGAAAAAATGCATATATATATATTTTTTTTTTTTCTCTAAATTAACAACTTTCAAAATTAAAAATCAGGAAAAAAATCCAAATTAATAACTATTTCTTTCTTCTTAATTGGCCCTTGACACACATAACCTAAAAGTGCAGAAAACTGTAATTATAAATTATTTTAAACCACAAGACATTGCACCTACCAGTACATGGTTATGTCATGCATTCCAGTGAAATAATTTCCCTGTTCTCCATTGCTGAAGAAAGTGTCCAAAAACACGTGATGAAAGCTGCATAACACATTTACAAGTTTAATTCATTGGAGTGGGCCATATCTCCACTTTACTAAATTCTCATATTTTTTCATGTATACAGATGATAATTTTTCTGTAAAAATATACTTAGTATAATATTTTTGGCTATAATCTGAGAATCATAGTATGTACACTGCTCAAAAACTCTCTGAAATGTTTTGTGTCTAGTCTTTATTTTAATTGAAACAGGCTGGTAAAGTAAAACACAGACAAGCTGCTAATCTGTGTAGTTTTTTTTCATTTAATGTAATGTCAGGTTTAGAACAGGAGAAACATGGAATTTCCTAAGCTGTGAGGAATTTCAGTGTAATAAGATTGGGTTTCCAACATTGCCACAATCATTTGAACTGACCGAGGTAGTGAGAAAGGCTGTACATGAGGTGAAACACTTTACCTTGTTTCCCTTTAATTCGAAAAAGCAATTCTGAAAGACGTGCTGTCACTGGTTGGCATGTACAATTTGCACTAAGGCCACTGGGAGGTGATACACAAATCAGCATCAGTGGATGTTCCTAAACACACCTTGCTCTCAAAATAATTGAAAAACACATTTTTACTGTATAGTTCTTGACTGCAAAAAGAAAAATATCCTCTGCCCACTATAATTCTTTTTTTTTTTTTCCCCCCATAGAAAATGTCAAAAATGTCACTGCACGACCTTGCATGTGGCAGACCACACTGCTGAATGGCAATCTTAAGAAACAGTTTGCTATGCAGCTACCTAACTCCTACGAAGGGGAATATTAATCCCAGAAAGGCATCTTGGAGTCATCTTCTCCTTACTATTTCACCTGAACTGGTGAAAATTCAGCTTTTCCCTGAAGAGCTGCAGCAAATTCAATCTGAACTGTGTGCTAATGGAAAAAAATTGTCACTGATCAGAAACAGAATGAGAAGTTCCTGCATTCTTTTTCTCAGAATAACTCTAAAGACACTTCCTGAGCTTTCTTTGACAAGTCCATATCTGAAATGCATGAAACAAGGTAGTAAAATTTTTGGTGGTGCATAATACTTTCTCACATACAAAAATTATATTTTTCAGTCAAGGAACAAAATTCCTGATGCTTGTATGTGACATAAAATGAAGAAAGTTGTAGCTCACAAGTCTGCAGCAGATTTCAGCATATTTTATTATGGTTTAACAATTAGAAAAAAAAAAAATCATTTAAAAAAGTGGATTATTGACCAACAGCTATATGCTAACTGCCTCACACTTTTGCAAGGAAAATATTACATTTTATAGTACAAAAATAATATTGGGTTTTTTGTGTTGGTTTTTTTTTGGTAACATTTTTGGTATTATATATATTTATATTTGTATATTTTCTCAGATTTTCTGGGGAAAAAAAAAAAAATCCAATATCCCAGCTTTTCTGGTGAATTATTTTAGTCTTTTCTATATGAATTACTCCTAAACAAGAATACATGCAAATGGTTGAATCATGACATAAAAAGTAGGCAAACATAAAACAAATCTGTGTTGTGTTATAGCAAGAATTGCCACTTTATTTAAGTGTGGTGGTCCAAAGGACTATCTTATAGATAGGTTCATGAAAATGTAATTTCCTCCCAACCACCAGCTAGGATGTTTTGCTGAAAATGCTGAAAAAAGCAGAACATTCTTCATAGCAGGTTGTGGACCTTTTCTTGTTAACTTGTTAAATCCACTACTCAGAGGCATCAGTGTATTTACCAAATTCTAGCAATATTACGAAAACATACATAGTAAACTGAAGCATTCAGTATTGCTCCAGCACATTTTTTTTTTTTAATTTCCTTTTCCCTTCCCAAGGCAGAGCACAATTGCTGGTCTTTTGACCTCAGTATTGTGAAGTACTGTGAATTTACCCAGGATCAGCAAGACACTGTACCCTGCCCCTGTCAGAACAGAGGCAGTGTCTGGTTGAGGGCAGTGAATGGAGGCAAGTTCATTGTTGTGGCAACAGACCCTTCTCACAGAGAAGTCTGCTGTCTCCCTGGAACCTGGGTTAAGGATGTCACTAGGAAACTTCCTATCTTGGTACAGTCCTCAGATTATAATCCATAGCTGGTCTTCCATGTAGGTGGTGAGTGCAGAGACTAGTAACATAAGAACAATTAAAAGAGCCTTGGGACAACTGGTGACGGCTTCTGGGGCACATATTATCTTTTCCTCTCTCCTTCCAGTGGCAAGCAGCAACATAGGAATGAACAGGAAAATGCAGGCTATTAATACATGTCTCCATAGCTGGTGTCGCCATACCAGTTTTGGCTTTTTGAAAATGGGATATACAGCACCAGGTTTGCTGACACCTAATGAGAAACCCCTTTCTTAAAGGGGGAAGAGAGTCTTTGCACAAGAGATTGCAGGGCTGATTGACAGGGCTTTAAACTAGATATGAAGGAGGATATATCCCAGCTATCTAGAGATGGCCATGGGTGTCCTATCCAAGCACTTGTGGGGCAGCATGCTGACATTTTTGAGAAACAGAAGGTCTTCCATCCCCCAAGAGTAAAAACTATACACTCAGATCCCTCTCTGAAATGCTTATACAGCAACGTACGCCACATAGGGAATAAGCAGGAAGAACTGGAGTTCTATGTTGAGTCACAGTGCCATGATCTCATTGCAATTACTGAGACATGGTGGGATAAGCTCACATGACTGGAATGTTGTTGTGGATGATTATGTACTTTTTAGGAAAGACAGACCAGCAAGGCAAGGTGGTGGAATCTCTCTCTATGTGCGTGAGCAACTGTAACGCATTGAGCTCTTTGCAGGGGGGGATGGGGGGTGAAGAACATGTTGAAAGCTTTTGGGTGAGAATTAAGGAGCAGGAAAATATAGGTGACACTGTTGTGGGTGTCTACTACAGACCACCAAACTAGGAAGAGGATGTTTATGAGACCTTCTACAGGCATCTGGAAGTAGCCTCAAGATCACGTGCACTGGTGGTCACGGGTGACTTCAATCGCCCTGATAGTTGTTGGAAAGGCTACACAGTGAGGCATACTCAGTCCAGAAGGCTTTTGCAATACATCAGTGATAACTTCCTGATGCAGATGTTGGAAGTGCCAACAAGGAAGGGAGTGCTGCTGGACCTTGTACTAATGAACAAAGAAGGTCAGGTCAGGGATATGAAGGTTGGTGGCAGCCTGGGTGGTATCATGACATGATAGAGTTTAGTATCATACAAGGAAGAAGCAAGGCAATAAGTAAGATTGCAACCCTGGACTTCAGGAGGGCTAACTTGGTTCTCCTCAAAGACTACTTGGAGAAATCCCTTTGGCTAAGACTCTAGAAGGTAAAGGAACCCAAGAGAACTGGTTGATATTCAAATATTACTTCCTCCAAGATTGAGACAGGTGCATTCCTTTGAGTAAAAAAATCAAACAGAGGAAGCAGAAGACCAGCATGGATGAGCAAGGAGCTGCTGAAAAAACTCAACTGGAAGAATGAAGTTCAGAACATGTGGAAAAAGGGACAGGTCTCTTGGGAGAATTATAGGAATGCTGTCTGGGTCTGTAGGGATGCAACAAGGAAGGCCAAGTCCACCTTGGAATTAACTCTGGCCAAGGAACTAAAGGAGAATAAGAAGGGCTTCTTTAAATACAACAATGGTAAAAGGAAGAATAGGGAAAATGTGGGCCCGCTGATGAATAATGTGGGAGACCTGGTGACATGGTGCAGAGAAGGCGGAGTTGCTGAATGCTTTCTTTGCTTCAGTCTTCACTGCTAAGACCAGCCCTCAGGAATCCCTGACCCTGGAAGTAAGAGAGAAAACCTGGAAGGAGGAAGTCTCTCCACTGGTTGATGAGGATTGGGTTAGAAATCACTTTCATAAACTGAAGACACACAAATCCAAGGGCCCTGATGGGTTGCACCCACAAGTGCTGAGGGAGCTGGCTGATATTGTTGCTCTACCATTCTCCATCATTTCTAAAAGATCATGGAGAACAGGTGAGGTGCCTGAGGACTAGAGGAAAGCCAATGTCACTCCAGTCTTCAAAAAGTGCAAGAAGGAAGACATTGGTAATTACAACCAGTCAGCCTCACCTCCATCCCTGGAAAGGTGGTGGAGCATCTAATTCTGGAGATCATACCTCAACACATGGAAGAAAAGAAGGTTATCAAGAGTAGCCAGCATGGATTTACTAAAGGGAGGTCATGTCAGACTAACCTGGTAGCCTTCTATGATGGTGTGACAAAGGGTGGATACAAGGAGAGCAGTGGATACTGCCTACTTTGACTTCGGCAAGGCTTTTGACACTGTCTCCCATAACATCCTCATGGGTAAGCTCAGGAAGTGTGGGTTAGAAGAGCGGACAGTGACATGGGCTGAGAAGTGGCTGAACAATAGAGCTCAGAGGGTTGTGATGAGTGATGCAGAGTCCAGCTGGCAACCTGTAAGCAGTGGTGTTCCCCAGGAGCCAGTTTTGGGTCCAGTCTTATTGAATGTCTTCATCAATGACCTGGATGAAGGGATGGAGAGTACCCTCAGTAAATTTGCTGATGATACTAAACTGGGAGGGGTGGCCTATACATTGGAAGGCTGTGCTGCCATACAGCTAGATCTGGACAGACTGGAAAGGTGGGCAAAGGCAAACATAATGAAATTTAACAAGGATAAGTGTAGAGTACTACAACTGGGAAGGAAAAACACCATGTACTGGTACAGGTTAGGGGTAGACCTGCTGGAAAGCAGCCCCATGGAGAGGGACCTTGGTGTCCTGGTGGACAATAAGTTATTCATGGAACCAGAAATGTGCTCTTGTGTCCAGGAAGACCAATGGTAACCCAGGGTGCATGAAAAAGAGTGTGTCCAGAAGGTCGAGGGAGGTTCTCCTCCCTCTCTACTCTACCCCAGTGATACTTCATCTGGAGTACTGTGTTCAGTTCTGGTATCCCCAGTTCAAGAGGGACAGGGAAATCATGGAATCACAGAATCACAGAATTACTGAGGCTGCAAAAACAACCTCTGACATCTTCAAATCCAGCCTATGACCCAACACCACCACATTGACTAGACCATGACACTAAGAGCCACATCCAGCCTTTCTTTAAACACATCCAGGGACGGTGGCTACACCACCTCCCTGGGCAGTCCCTTTCGATATCTGATCACCCTCTCAGTCAGGAAATACTTCCTGATATCCAGCTGAAACCTCCCCTGGCGCAGCTTCAGGCCATGCCCTCTCATCTTGTCACTACTTGCCTGGGAGAAGAGCCCAACCCCCACCTGGCTACAACCTCCCTTCAAGTAGTTGCAGAGAGTGACAGGATTCACTGAGTCTCCTCCTCTCCATGCTGAACAACCCCAACTCCCTCAGCTTCTCCTCATAAGACTTTCCTTCTGGTCCCTTCACCAGCCTAATTGCTCTCCTCTGGACCCGCTCCAGCACCTACAGTATATACCAAAGTCTTTCTTTTTCTGTCTAAAGAACATTTTTCTGTTCTGGAAGATATTGACTTCTCTTTTTGCCTGTTTAAAGTTTGTGAGTCTCTCTGAGACTGTTAAGGTTAGAAGTTCTAGAGTGTTTCTTTTTCCTTTTCTTTTTCCTTCACTACAGATTGTCCAATGGAGAGCTACAAAGATGATTAAGGGACTGGAACATCTCTCTTATGAGGAAAGGCTGGGACCCCTGGGGCTTTTTAGCCTGGGAAAGAGAAGAATGAGAGGGGATCTTATGAATGTTTACAAATATCTGAAGGGTGGGTGTCAAGTAGAAGGGGCCAGTCTCTTTTCAGTGGTGCCCTGTGATAGGACAAGAGGTAATGGTAGCAAGCTGAAACAGGAAGTTCCACCTCAACATGAGGAAAAACTTCTTCACTGTGAGAGTGACAGAGCACTAGAACAGGCTGCCCAGAGAGGTTGTGGAGTCTTCTTCTCTAGATACTTTCAAGATCTGCACCTGGATCTGTTCCTGTGTGGCCTGCCCTAGGTACTCCTGCACTGGCAAGGGTGTTGGACTCGATGATCTCTGGAGGTCCCTTCCAACTCCTACCATTCTATGATTCTATGATTTATCCACTGAAGGTATTTTCTCATCTGTGAAAATAGACAAAAAAACCAAAATAACATTTGAAATAAGCTAGAGGCATGAAATAAGATGCTATAACTGCAATATATCTTTTATACCACAAAGCTCATACAATTCAAAAAAAAAGCTTTGGGGGAAACCCTGCTGATCTTTCCTTGGATGATGACAGAAACTAATTTCCTACTCTAATTTACCAGCTAGAATGGGACTAGGGTCCCTCAGACTAGAAGACAATGGGTTTCATATAGGAAGTGAAGGAAAAAGAAAAGGAAAAAGAAACACTCTAGAAATTCTAACCTTAACAGTCTCAGAGAGACTCACAGACTTGAGACAGGTAAAAAGAGAAGTCAATATCCACCAGAACAGAACAGTGTTCTTTAGACAGAAAAAGAAAGCCTTTGGTATATGCTGATACATGTATATTCATCCTTTAAACCAAACAATAATTAATGTGATGATGTGCACTATTTCTAAGAGCATATTTTAAAAGTGAAGGAAGATGTAGAACGGTGCTACAGAGACATCAATGCTAAGGACTCACTACATGGAGTTCTTGGAGTCTTCCTTACCATTTGGGATCTTTCCTTTTATGTCTCAGTGACATGGCTGAGAAAAGTACTTTGGCTAAAAATAGATTGAACATCTCTGGAGATTTACAATGAGAATTGCTCTGTTCGAATCTTTCTTATAAAACCTGTCAGGAATTTAATGTGCAGCCAGCTTGCTAACATTTGAGGCTGTGATGGCATATACAACACTGTGGTGATGAAAGCAGTTAGCCCCACTGAGACACTCTGTGCACTCCACTGGTTTTACAAAGAGCATCAATCTGAGCCTCCAGAGATGTGTCACATACACTTCTCTCCTGTGGGAAGGATCTATCAGTTCATGGTAGTCCTTGACCAGTGGTCATCACCCAGAATGTGGCAATGCAAATAACAGCTAAGTTATGAACTACTGATTGACAGCTTAAAATATTTAAATAATTGTTAATTATACCATTGCCTGGTAATTAATTTCATGTGATTTATGTAATGTTTCCTACTTTTTGTAAATTCATGTAACTGAGTTCCATGAAGCACTTTTAGACAGCTTAATTTCTCATGTTAATTCTGTCTGCTTTTTCATGCATTAAACTTCTTGCAGGAATGTTAGTTTTAGCCTGTGCAACTCTGCAGTGTCACATGTTTCGTGTCCCTTTTGCTCCCTGTGCATTTTTTAAAGATTTCAGTGTTCCAGATAATTTGTCTGTGAACTGTTTCCTGTTCACTCTTTGCAGATTAAGGAAATTAAGGGAGCAACAGTTAGAAAGGTGCATTTATGATTTAATTTGCTCTCTGGAATGACATAAGTATTCAATCAATTTCTGCGGATTGCTATTATTCTGAAACATTGTCAGCCAGAGAAGTGTAACTAACTTTTTAGCTGGATTTGAAACAAATAAAACAGAACAGGGAAGCTATTGTCTCTGGTGTAATCTGAAAGAACTGAATGCTTGAAAAACAAACTGACTTCAATAGGTGATGACTTTTAATTAAAGAAGTAGTAATTATTTTAAAAACCTTTTATTTGCAAGGCATCTGAAGAAGTGGACAAAAATAGAAGAGGACATAATTTTTTCTATGACAGGACTATGAATAAAATTATAAAGAAAGCAAAAGAAGAATTTTTATAAGTGAGATTGGAGAATATATAACTAGTTATAAGGAAATATAAGTTTAAAAGATTGCTATTACAGCAGGTGTGGCAGATTAAATAGCTGAAGAGGTGGTGGTCAATGTGAATGGAGCTACTTTCTTTGTTCCATAAATCCATTTTGTACATCTTCTGGAAAAGAGTTTCAATGAATATGTATTAGACATTTGCTTGCTGTTATTGATTATTTTTCTCTCTCTTTTATACAGAAGAATAGTAGTAATGAAGTTGGAGAACTCTACTGGTGGGTCACTGATTGTGTCAAAATCAGGAATGCTGCAATTTGTCCTGCTGTTGCTCTCCTGATTTGGATTAGGTTGGTTTGAACAACATGCAGCCCACTTTTGGAATGTCATCTAGCATCAGATAACATCAGCCATTATCTGAAAAACTATGCTGCTGGTTTTTTCCCAAATTCTCAATATTTACAAAACAAAACAAAGAAAAAAAGATGTTTTTCTTTCAAATTGATAAAAACTGAGGAGACTCCAAGAATCACAGCACATGTATTAAGCTTTACTACAGTCATTATGACATGACTTAGTTTAAATTAAAAAGGAAGACAAAGAGTACTGTTTGGCATTCTGAAATGGTTAAATTTTATAAACTACTGAAATTAATTGATGAAAAATCAATTTCAGAAAAGTACAGAGATTTGAATGAAGGAAACCTGAAATCTCCATAAATTTTAGAACTAAGACTATCAAGAATCTGTATGTCAAGGAAGGAGAAATGAAAAAGAAGAGGAAAGAACACCCAGACTGATCAGTCCAATAAAAACATCAGGTATAAGGGTTTTTTCTTGGGTGTGGTTATGAGCGCAAATTAGCAAACTATATCTTAGCTATCATGAAATGTAGGACTACAACAAAAATTGCCAGAAGTCAAGCTGAGAGCTGAGAACTTATAAAGAAATAAAAGAAACACTTAAAGAAAGAAAAATAGAAAATAAAAAGTAGCGGGTCCTAAGCAAAAAACTAGCAGGAGTAATATAAACAACTCTCCAAAATAAATTATCACCATTTTCATAATAAATGCTTCGAAGACATAAGGCAAGATGTATGATGAGAATGGAGGTGTTGAAATTAGCATGCTAGAAAGGAAAGAAAAACACAAGGAACTCATCAGAAACCTGAAATAGACAGCAAAACCAATGGTAAGTTTGGTAATTAAGATGTTGACTAACTCTGTTAAATCTGGGATTAGTGAGTATAAAAGGACAAAATATTTACAACATGAAAAAATGGACAAAGGTGATTGAGGAATTAGCACAGCTGGTAACCTAATGTCTAAAGTATGCACATTTTTGGAACAAACTTTGAAGGAACTAATATGAATTCAGATGTAAAGAGGAAAAGGTGAGAAAATGTAACAACAGTTTGCCAAAAATAAATTTACTTAGCTGACTTGGTTGCATCCAGAGGGTGGTGGTCAAAGACTCAATATCCAGATGGAGATCAGTGACAAGTGGCGTCCCTCAGGGGTCTGTACTGGGACCTGTACTGTTTAATATTTTCATCAATGATATTGACAGCGGGATCGTGTGCACCATCAGCAAGTTCACAGATGACACCAAGCTGAGTGGTGCTGTTGACAGGCTGGAGGGACGGGATGTGATGTCATCAGAGGGACCTGGATAAGCTGGAGAGGTGGGCCCAGGTGAACCTCATGAGGTTCAACAAGACTAAGTGCAGCATTCTGCACCTGGGTCAGAACAACCCTCACTATCAATACAGGCTGGGAGATGAGGTGCTGGAAAGGAGCTCTGCAGAAAAAGACTTGGGGGTGTTGGTGGATGAGAAGCTGGACATGAGCCAACAGTGTGCGCTTGCAGCCCCGAAGGCCAATTGCATCCTGGGCTGCATCAAGAGAAGTGTGGCCAGCAGATGGAGGGAGGAGATTCTGCCCCTCTACTCTACTCTGGTGAGACCACATCTGGAGTACTGTGTCCAGCTCTGGAGCCCTCAACACAGGAAAGACATGGACCTGATGGAGCTGGTCCAGAGGAGGGCCACAGAGATGATCAGAGGGCTGGAACACCTCTCCTACGAGGACAGGCTGAGGGAGCTGAGATTATTCAGCCTGGAGAAGTAGAAGGCTCCAGGGAGACCTAATAACGACCTTCCAGTACCTGAAGGGGGCCTACAGAAAGGCTGGAGAGGGTCTGTTTATGAGGGCCTGTAGTGAAAGGATGAGGGTTTAAATTAGAGAAGAGTAAATTTAGATTGGATATGAAGAAGAAGTTCTTTACATTGAGGTTGGTAGAACAGTGGAATAGTTGAGGCCCCATCCCTGGAGATATTCAAGGTGAGGCTGGACAAGGCTCTGAGCAGCCTGGTCTAGTTGAGGATATCCCTGCTCACTGCAGGGGGGCTGGTCTCTTCCAGCCCTAGCCATTCTATGATTATATGGTTGTATGATTCTATTCTATGATTCTATGACTTTGTACTTCAATAATCTTTATAGACAACAGAAATGTAGCAATTCCTTCATGTCTGGGCTTTCAGCATAATTAATCTAGTGAAAAATTGTGAAATATTTACCCAATTGAAGAAGATTCAAACGATGAATTAAAAAGCAGATAAGAAAATGTTAAAGGAAAGCACTGTAACATGCAACTATACCGGGACTGAAGGGAAATATTAGACTTGAGCTATTAGTAAAGCTTTGTTTCACATTTTTGTGTTTAGTCATAGAATCATTTTGTTTGGAAGATACCTTAAGGTCATCAAGCACTGCCAGGTCACCATTAAAACATGTCCCTAAGCACCACATCTACATGTCTTTTAAATACATCCAGAGATAGTGACTCCACCACTTCCCTGGACAGCCTGTTCCAGTGTTTTATAATTCTTTTGGTGAAGAGTTTTTTCTAATATCCTACCTAAACATACCCCCGTGCAACTTGAGGATGTTTCCTCTTACCCTATCACTTGTTACTTGGGAGAAGAGACTGACTCCCACCTTGTTACAACCTCCTTTGTGGTAGTTGTAGAGAGCAATAAGGTCTCCCCTGAGCCTCCTTTTCTCCAGGCTAAACAGCCACACTTCCCTCAGCCACTCCTCATGAGACTTGTGCTCTTGACCCTTCACCAGATTTAGTCTAGCAAAGAAAAGAGAGGTGAGCCATGACTGCTATGTAAAAATACATTTCAGAAAAAATACCAATAAGACAGAAAAGCTATTTAAAGCAGAGGAAAATATTTAAATATTTGAATATTCAAAAGAGATACAAAATGCTTATAAGATTATTTTATGGAAATGAGAAGTTTTCTAATTCTTATATTTTTGAACATTTAGGCTGTAGAACTATTTTCCATTCCCCATGACTGGAGACTTAAAAAACCCAAACCATACCCCTTATTATTTATATTTGTCCTCTGTAGCATTATGAAAGTCATCACATTGTGCAGTATCTGCGATGCTTACCTAAAAGGTCCTGTACAGTCTGTACATGCTAGTGTAATCTCATAACACTTTTACAGCTCTAAAAGAAAAAATCTGCTGTAGATTGCTACAGACTGTGACCTCTGGCATTTTCCTTGCATGTAACATAGGACATCATAGCTTTTATTTGTAAATGAGTTGCCTTTCAATTCAAAGTGCTGGGAGTAATGTTTCATGTACTCTCATATGGTTCATCTGATACAATTAGAGAAGTAAAAGTTTGGTTTTTTTCAAATTTTTCCAGAAGATACAGCTTTTGTGAATTTGAATAATGAAGATGAATAGCATTGACAGGTAAGTACAAAGTTTGATTGGACACCAGCACACATAAACCAGAAAAACAAGTTTTAAAGTGCAAACCAAAACCACATGACTGATGCAGAAAACAAAGAAATTAATATTAAAATCTGCTGGAGGAACACAGTTTTAGTTAAAATTCCCTAAGCAGAAGTCAAAACCAGAAGTGATTAAAGTCATATGTTCTCCAAGTGATATTTTCCAAACTATTATCATCTTAAATTTCCTCTCCTGGGTAGAGTGAAAAATGAGCCAAGTGTTTTGAAACATATTCCTTTAATATATTTAGATGTATGCATTTCTTGATGTGATTGGAAGCACCAATAAAAGACATATTCTGACTTGTAAATGTTTCTTTCAGTTGTAGAATTACATTTTTCAGTGTCTGCATGCTTTATTTTTAAGGAAGATGCTAATATTAACAAGTGACATCAAATAAAAGGTGTAACTTAATTAAACAAGTTGCTTCCAGGCTTATGGAAACTGCTTGTTGGAAATGCTTTGTCCCAGCTCTACAGTCTCTTTGTGCAACTAGGTTTTTCTTTTCTGTCTTTCATCCAGGGTGTTTCTCAGAAAGTAAAGAGGCTTTGATCCTGATTCTGGGTGTCCTATGAATCCCTGTGATGATGGTGATTTCCAGTGTCGGTTCTCTGATGTCTAGTAAAGCATATGTTGGCATTTCTGCCTTTCTCTCACTGAGGGCACAGAAAATGATCTCTTAATTCTCTTTGGCCAATAATTTTATTATGCTTGTCAACACTGTACACATTTGAGACCTCATGCTTCAGTAAGATCTGATAGAAATTATTCAGCAATGTTGTTTGCAGCAGGGTGAGGATAGACAAATAGAAAGTTAAGAAATAGAGATTTCATATATTTAAGAATCAAGACTATAAAGAACACGTGAAAATGTGCAGTGAGCCTTAAAATCTGAATTACCCCACACTACAGTGTTTTCTCCTTCTAAATGAATACAGGGACATACTTAATATTGTTCTCTTTGTGGTGTAATTTGTCATACGTTGTACAGATATTTTCAGAATTGCTAGAGATATTTTTGTTCTGCTTGTGATACGAGTATGTATTCTTGTGAGATAAAAGTGAGAGATATTAAGGAAATGTATCGAGAAAAAAAAAAAAAAGTGTAAAAATGGAGAAAAAACCTTGCTAACAAATATTAACAAGTTGTGTAGAAGCTTGAGACTTTCTGTACCTGAAATTCTACATACCCCCTAACACTGCCAGACACCACTGGTTAAAAATAATAGAAAGTAACAGTTATCCAAGTACTACAAGTTGACTTGAAGAGCACATTCTGAAAAAAACCCCAGAAAAGTCATAGTGTTATTTTCTTTCTTCTTTCACAGCTTTGAGAAGATTTTCAATGGTGCTATTCAGGTCAGGGAGGGAGGGAGGGAAGGAAGGAAGGAAGGAAGGAAGGAAGGAAGGAAGGAAGGAAGGAAGGAAGGAAGGAAGGA
>JANVCC010000017.1:1073970-1277861 GCA_025345505.1 Todiramphus chloris collaris
GGAAGGAAGGAAGGAAGGAAGGAAGGAAGGAAGGAAGGAAGGAAGGACTGTACAAAAGTGTTTTTACATTTGCAGGCATGAATTTAAAGACTGATGTACTGCCCTTTCATCTGCTTCTAATCAGGAATGTGTTGATTGGTTCAAGAACTAAAAGGCCTAATTGTGAAGAACTCCTAAAAGAGATACTTACTCAGAAGTGGTACATGACCACACACATAGTACAAGGGACTTGCATGCTCTACTGCACAAACAAGAAAAGCTTATTTTAATTTCTTCATCTTTTTGCATTCATTTTTTCTTACTTTTAAAGAAGAAAATTCCAGATATCCCATTTTTCAATACTGTAATTGAATAAAGCTGCAAAAGCTCCACTATTAGGAGCACTAAGAATCAGAGCTGCTTCAGAAAAGGATCTGAAAGATATTTTTCTGGATTTAACCTCTCTGACATACAATTTCCTTATTCCTTGTGTCTGTTTTGAAACCTCTTCTAATGAATGTGAAAAATAGAGGGCAGTTATGCCACAGGACTGTTCACATGCAAGCAGCAACTGTGGTGATCATCTCTGAGCTCATTAGCTCATTACCAGAGTCTTCAAAATTCCTATCATGACTAAGCACAAGATAAAAGAATATGCTTAAGGAAACAAAATAAACCATTATAATTTTTCATGCTTTTTAAAAGACAATATAAACAATACTACACAAAGTAATTTGGATGCCTTCTTTACTATGCCTGGCATTCTCAGAGCTGTAAATGGTCTTTTTTTCATGAGCAGCTATTGACATGGATTTTATATAAAACAGTTAAAAGAAAGAGATAGAAATCTCCTACTGTTTCAGTTTACAAAAGTCTTTTGGAGATATTTGGAAGTAATGGAGAGAACAGATCAGAAGAGAACAGTCTTTAAAAGCCTAATACTTAGTCATCACACAATAAAAAAACCCAAAACAAATACTACTTCATCACGTACATTTACACTGCAGCAATTATGGGTCTGGGGCAGGCTTGTTTCCTTTCAATATATTAAAATATTTTCTCAGTCTTCTTTATTCACAGTCTTCATGCTTCTCTGCCTCTAGCTGTGAAAAGTAGAGGAAAGAGAGGTGTTAATGAAAAAAAACATTTGTCTCTGTCTTGTCACTGAGACAAATTTTTGACCATTTGTTCTCTACTTAAAATATTTAAGTCTAAAATTTATTTCTGTGCACTCTTTGTTCTATTCACAATTCCTATCATACAGGGATTCAAACTTTGCTCAAAGGCTTTATTGATGACATGCCAGGTTCCCAATTCTGTACCTAAATTAAATAACATAAGGCAAATTGTCTCTGCTTTAATACAGAAAGGCTGTGCACCCTATATTTAAAAAAACAGTTGACTACTGGAACTTTTCTAGGAGCTGCATAAACACGTGCTTAAATTTCTCTCTGAAAAAAAGCACTTATCATGTAATTCCCTTTATCTTTAGAAGGATTTAATCATATGCTCATTGCTTATGATTAAGTACTTTCTTCCATCTTACTGCTTTCTTCTATCAGTGCAGTAAGACTTCATCTAAAATTAATAGGTACACAGCCACTCCAGTGAATAACAGCACGCTAGATTTAGAGAACACACACAACAACTAAACTCACTCTGTAGCATGAATGGGTCCTATCTTCTGCATGCCTGTGGCGTGTAACACATTGCCTTAAAAAAATGGAGAGCATTTATTAGTGTGCATTAAAACTCCTGCTCAACTGAAATGCTCTAATTTTTTTCTTAAATGAAAGCTAAGTATGAAAAGAGATGTTAAAATGATTAAATCATCACAAATTGGAGCCACAATAGGTACAAGGGGTACATATGTCAATAAGGATCACAGAACACACACTGAACTATACCTGTAGTGTGGCTGCATTTGCCTTCTCCGTTCTTAAGTTTGGTGTTTTTTCCGGTTCAGTTTTCTTACCTCTACTTCATTTTCATCTTTCGTCAACTTTATTTTTTATATCCACATGACTGCAACACTTTTACACACCACACACACTTTTAGACAAAAATCAATCCACCAAACAGTCTGGAATACTTTGGAACACAGAACTCTTGAGAATATTATATTTAATTCCATTAACTGAAAAAACAAAATCCTATTCCAAAAGGATTTATTTGTGAAGACCAACAAAAATAAGCCTACAAAAAAATTGTTTCTCCAAAGGTCACTTTCATCTTATTTTCCCAGTAGTTACTGAAAACAGTACACTTTACATATCTAAAGTAATTACAAAGGACAATAGAAGTATTCCTAAACTCTTGATGCTGGGCATGCAGAGAGTAAAACTGTCTATAGAGACAAATATTATTGTAATTCATGAAAGACCCCTTATAGTAATGCTAAGTAATTCTTTGAAAGAGTTATCAACCTTCCTTTACTGCTTAAAAAACTTGGTTTGACTGTCTTAAAGACCTGACTTTACTCTGTTAGTCTGTCTTTCCAATTTATAACTACATTCTGAAACCCACTTTTGCAATTTCCAGGTACATGTATCTTCATTATAGTTTTTTGTTTGCTTGATTTTTGTTTTGCTTTTATCAAAGACTAGTGTTCTGTAAAATTATTTATTTGTATTTATAACAAGTGTTTCTAAAGTGTTCCATGTGCTATAACAAAATTTACAATCTATAATCACAAATTATATCACTCTCCTCATCCCTGTGCATTCAGGGACACATTTGTAGGCTGTATATGTAGAGAAAGATGCACGATGAAAAGAGCTTTATCTATTTGGCTTTTCTAGCAGAGCTTATAAGAAAAACTGTGGTCAACAGTGGCTCCCTATGAGGGACTTCTTGGTCCTACACAGAGGACCATCAGCTGTTGGCATTCTGCAGGGAGCTGTGTGAGATGTGTTCACCACCTGAGCTTATGTGCTTCCTGCAAAATCTTGATGTTGCCTCAGGAAAGTTTGAAGAAAGCTTTCTAAAGCTTTCATAAAGGTCCAGGATAAGGTCTTGGTTTGAGTATTGTGACCTCTCCTGAATTTCTGACAGTGAAAAGTGGATGCTTCTGACTTCTCTCATACCAGCTTCAGGTAGTTCACCAGGTAAAGAAACAAACTGGTGAGTTAAAATAGTTTGACATTGAGTCTCCAGTCTTCCAGGGTCCTTACATGACCTTAGACAAGCAATTTAAATATTTATTCAAAACTTTCGTTTCCTGTTTGTACAATGGAGAAGTTCTGTGCCCCTGATATGGATAAATATTAAGAATTTCAATGCACTCAGTGATAATGGAAGCCATTAAGTATCTAAAGAAGCAACTCCGCATTGATCTATGGTCCATCTCGCAAATATAAACATAATCAGCAAAATATCTTTTGTCCCATTTTGGGAATACTTTTGTAATTATGAGGCTGAACTTTACAGAAGTTAATTATGTTTCCAAGGGAGGTTTGTCCTTAACTCTTTTCATATATAGACAAATTTATTCCCAAAAACATGAAATTTTTATCCCTTGCAAAATAAATAACTATGAATAATAACATAATTATTTATATCATTCACAAAGGAATCCAACCCATGTCATGATTCACATGGAACCTATTCAGAACTTTCATATACTTTCTTATGGTCCTTTTATATCCAAATTATTTAAGTCTTTTAAATGTTCTGATGTGAATTTTTTTCCCTGTCTTGAATATTTGGTTGCTCCTTTCTGAAACAATTCCACTTGTTTGCTAAGTGGGACACTATAAAACAAAGCCTAAATCCAGCTTTTGAGCCTGCTAAAAACATACATACACAGGAAAAATGTCATGTTAAAAATTATGTTCCTGATCAGCCCTTTTAAATGTATCCTAATTAAGGCATCCCAAATTGTTCCATGTAATGTTCATTCCTAGAAACGGCTCCTCTGACAGCTGAAAGAATGAAATGTAAATAAGTAGTGTCTGAATACTTAACATGTCATTAACGTATTTCAGTGTGCTATAATACCCTCCCCCTCAACTATTCACAGTTCTTTTGAGATAGTTCCCTCCTATGTCTTCGACACCGTAAAATAATTCTTGCACATGGTGTGCATTAAGCTGCTGAAAGCCCAAAGGACAAAGGAAGAAAACCATTTCTGTTTCTCCTTATTCTGCTTTTCTCCAAGGGCAACAGCATAAATTAGTACAGCTACACAAGAGTCCACAATCAACCAAAGCAATACAAATTGCTCGATTGCCCTTCTCAGACCAGCTCACCAGAGCTGCAACCCAGCAGGTGCACTGTGACAGGATTTATAACAGGATAGTTACAGCAGGGATAGTAAGACAAGTTTAGTTAATTAACTAAGCATAGCACCAATTCCAGAGGGCACTGCCTCAAATTTGCCTGTCAGGAAAATCTTTAGATTGTGGAATATCAGCTTTCTCTAATTGCTACTAGGATTTTTTTTCATAGTACAACAGAGTAATGCACATTACCTGCAAGACCATTTGAAAGCAACTTTTGAGTACTAGGTTGCAGTACAGATCAACACTACAAGGATCATTCTTTCTCAGCTTTCTGCTTGTATTGCTTCCAAACACTTATACCGAATCCTCTTATCTATCTGAATGCAAGTTTTAGGACTTTCCAGTGTAAGTCTTGCTTATGCCTTTCAGAGACGTTTGAACTTCAAAGAGCTGTTGTTTTGTTTTCTTTTTCTTTATGGTTTTCAGGAAAAATTTCAGGCTTAGTCAGGTTTTTACAGGAATGAATAACAGTTGAGGCAAAACTTCATTTTCATGTCAGGGGATAAACTTTTACCTCAGAATTAGTGATATTTTCCCCTGTGCAAGAAGAATTGACATATTCTGAAAGCACGTATTCAACATTTTCATTGCAAAGATGTCCTCTTGACTTCAACCTAACTTTCATTTTGAAAGAAACAATGTGAAGAACACTGAAATACACAGAGTACCTTTCCACCTAAATTATTTATACCTCTTACAGCTTAAGAAATTTTATTGAAGTTTGAAGGCTACTTTCAATCACTTAAGTCAGAAAGCCATTACATGTCTAAACAGCCTGGCTTTGCTCCAAAGTACTTGGAAGCAAAGAGACAGATGCCGAATGACATTGATCAGTTTTCAATCTGGCCTTTGGTATACTAATATCATGTGAGATTCATTTGCTTAAAATACTGAAGTCAACCAAGGTATACAGAATTTGTACTATTTTAAATGGCCATAACAACCTGAGTTGTTCTTTAGGTGTTCTTAATTCTAGTTATTAGCATTAGAAATTTAGAGGACATACATAACATCAAAGTTGTACATTGACAGTAACTTTCAGAGAGAAAAGAGTGTTCAAACCAGTTAAGAACTTTTCTAGGGTAATGGCCAAAACCTACAGAGCTTTCCCAAAAGAAGAAAAATCTGTGATTTGGAATATAGTCACAAGTCACTCTTGGGAAACCAAGATGCTTATAGTTGACTTTTTTCAGTGAAACAGGTTAAAAACATTCACATAAACTGATGGGTTATTATTACATTATTATTACATTATATTATTACATTATTATTATTTTTTAAACCACTACTATGTTTCTGGAGCATTTTTGTGACCATGTTTCTTTTCTTAGAAGAAGAAATTAGTCTCTTCATCATCAGCCATAATTTTTCCAGAGTAAGCAAATATTCCTGTACATGCATATACAAAGACTGAAATCAAGCTGTTCTCTAAAATCAGTATGAATTTCAAATACTGTAGTGAGATAGGGGAGTGGAACAAATTGTCTGAGACAAGTTCTGTAGGATCAACTCCTTGTTTGTTTTTAAAACTAGAAACTTATCAATATTATCCTAACACATGAGAATGGAGCTCTATTTGGTATGAATCAAGCTAAGTTTTTGCTGTCACAAGCAATGGGCCATGTTATTTACATTCACTGAACTCACAAGACCAGTCTGCAACACCAGAGTAGAATTCTCCAATTAAGTAATTTTCTTTTTAACAACCCTTATCATTAACAAAGCCATAACCACAAAAAAAGTTAGATGTATCAGACATAAAATAAACTATATGTTAAGAACCTCAGCAGGCATTTACAAATCCTGAACTCAGCCAGAACAATGTGCTGTACAGTCTCAATGCAGAGAATGGCATTAAGGGGAGCAGGAAAGATCTTGACTTTAATGCTACAAATATTTTCTTGAATTGCTTTTATGGAACTATAGTCTAACTCTTTCCATGTCCCTAACATCCATGGGTGAGCCACAGTCTCTTCTGCTACAATTTTATTCCTCAGAAGAGCTTCTCCAGTGGGTCTACAACTCTTCCATAGTATCTTAAGTGCATTTAATTGTATGTCATACATGGTCAATAAGTCTGTGCATGATGGTTAACTACAACAATTTTCATCCCCAAAGTCTCATGCAATGATCTGCTTTCTAGGCTGTGAAAGGAAGGGAAGCTGCACTGTAACACACCCCAGGCCAATTCCCAAGAAGACTGTTAACCTTGGCAAAAGGAAATCCCAGTGTGTTTTCAGCAGGCTGTATCTTCTCACAGGGGTTCCAGAAGGCACATTGCAGAACTACAGAGAAGAGGAATTACCCAGATATTGTGATAAAAGAAACACACACAGCAAACACATAGTCAGGAAAAGGGAAGGTCACAAGCTCCCAGGCTGAGCTGCAATGAGCCACAAACACTTTGTCATAAAAATGTACACACAGAGAGAAACACACACATCTCCTCCTGTTTCCTAGTTTCCAGGGACATATCAGCCCTAATGAGGCTTCCTACCAGTATGTTCTTCCACTAAGACTGTCTTCATAGTTTGCTTTATGTACTGTCCCATGTGATGTTCAGAAAACCCTCAGTGTCAAATAGAAATTCACTTTATGCAGGAACTGAACTCCAGTTATGCCTTGACAGAGAACAGCCACTGTTTCTTGCAAGAAACTCTTTCCCACACAAGGAAACACTATTAGAGATAATTATTTACATATTTTACACTAGTGGTTTCTCATTCTACTGAAACAAAGTAACAACAAAACAAATAAATAAATATGGTAGCAAGGGACTTCTTAGGAGAATATAGAAATTGCAGAAGTTTATTCCACATAGAATGGAAATGATAAATGAGTTGAGGCTTTTTGGATTAGATTCATGAACAAATAGGACAGATCATGGAATTTACAGTAATTACATTTCTCTTGAGGACTGAAAGTATGTGCACATTTTTACATTTAGAAATGCTAAAATAAATTTCAAAGAAAAAAATACTATTTACAGCAGTTCTGACCCACACCATCAAACTGGACAAAAAAAGCAAGAGAATCCATTTTCCTTAATAAACTTTTAGTTTTTATTGTATGTATTTACAAGGAAAAAAGGAATCATTTCAGCTTTGTGAGAGTAAAAAGTAGTCTTTTAGAGGAAGCTGAATGCTTAAGTGTCAATTACAGGAAATGAAAATGCTTTACAAAGTAATAAGAATGGATTTTTGTCAAAATGTTAAGACAAGTATAACATATGTAGGGATCTCATATTCAAAGAAGAGAAATGGGGAAAAATATAGAAACCTAAAAAAATAAATTCTTGAATAAAAAATATTTTCTAGCCACCATGTTCTTTCCCTCCCCCCAATGTGCCTTACTTATGTTGAAGAGTAAGTTTGTGTTGGAAAAGAACAAAAGCAAAGAAGCCATCTTCAGGAATCCTGGGAGTTCAATTAATTTCAATTGTATAGCTGACAGATCTGCATTAAGAGAGGAAAGCTGCTAACTAGTCAAGCAAACTGAAATTTGATTTCTTTACCAGTGTGAGCTAGCAGTGTTGATAATATCCATCAGGATGGCTTTGTCTCAGTAGACCTGAATTTGCTGTGAGCTATTCTAGCTGGCTTTGTATTTTTATGACATATTTGTGTTTCAATAAATCCTTATTAACAGAGACTCAACCAAGATACTTGTCTCTTTTATGCATTCATGTGCTCATCGGAAATTTCTATAAAACTGTAAAATAGCAGAACAACAAATTCACAGTTGACTGTTTTATTTCCATGTCATCATATTTATCATACATATCATACATAAAGACCACTTTAAAGGGTAGACATATTAATTCTTTTGAACTGGATTTAAATTAAGTGATCAAAATGTTACACGTATTTCAGCTTCCCTTAAAAAACAACAAAGGATGTTCTTCTTCACAGTCCCACTGACTTTATTTATTCTCCTGCATCTATACAGCAGCCCCTCAGTACACATATGCATTGAATGAGGCAGACAACCCATGAAACAGCTGTTGATCACATTGAATAGCCCAACTGTCAGTTAGTTTGTTAATTCAGGGCACACTATTCCAACTGTGTCTTTGGGACCTGGCGTGAATGGTGATACTGCCATATTTCTAAATTGCTTTCCCTTTTACTTTATAGATGTCCATTCCTGAGATAACTCCTCAGAGCCTGACAAACTACTGCAAAGGGCTAAAACTTTAGTTTTAAATAAACTGACAACATGCCTACTACCTTGGTCCAGATGTAGTTTATTTTACTTCTTACTACACAGAAGTCAAGTTGCAGCCTGTGAAGAGTTTGTCAGCTCAAATAGGAGCTGCAGTAAGGCCAGACACAGTATTTCCTGAAAACTACTCAGATATAAAATAATCCTGACCAGTCAACCCAGAGATGTGTGACATTAAGGACTGAGGGGAGTAAAAGCAACATGCTCTTTCTTATAACTTGAAAAATCCCTTTCTTTGCCACATTCTGGGTGGTGACTGAAGCAGAGAAATCTATGCACAAAGAGAGCGGGCACAGTTTGTCTTGAGCCTTATTTCTTGGAAATGAAATTTTTGATAGAATCATAGAATCATTTTGGTTGGAAAAGATCATTGAGTCTCACCATTAACCCAGCACTGTCAGGTCACCACTAAAACATGTCCCTGAGCACCACATTCAAATGTCTTTTAAATACTTCCAGGGATGATGACTCCACCACTTCCCTGGGCATCCTGTTCCGCTGATTAACAAGCCTTCTTGTGAGGAAATGTTTCCTAACAGCAAACCTCAACCTCTCCCAGTGCAACTTGATGCCATTTTCTCCTGTCCTATCATTTGTTACATGGGACAACAGACCAAACCCCACCTCGCTACAACCTCTTTTGTGATAGTTGTAGAGAGTGATAAGGTCTCCCCTGAGATGTCTTTTCTCCAGGCTAAACAACCCCACTTCCCTCAGCTGCTCCTCATAAGATTTGTTCTCTAGACCCTTCACCAGCTTCACTGCCTTTCTTTGGACATGCTCCAACACCTCAATGTCTTTTTTGTAGTGAGAGGCTGAAAACTGAACACAGTATTTGAGACTTGGCCTCACCAGTGCTGAGTACAGAGGGGTGATCTCTTCCCTAGTCCTGCTGGCAAGACTACTTCTAATACAAGGCAGGATGCTGTTAGCCTTCTTGGTCACCTGGGCACACTGCCAGCTGTGGACCAACACTGTGACTTCCTTTTCCAACAGGCATCTTTCCAGCTGCTATTCCCCAAGTCTATTGCCTGGGCTTGTTGTGACGCAGGTTCAGGACCCAGCACTTGGTCTGGTGAACCTCATACCATTGGTTTCAGTCCATTGATTCAGCCCTTCCAGATCACGCTGTAGAGTCCAATTTTTCTGTCTGGCTTGAGAGAGGGAAAAAGGAGACATACTCTACACTATGGGCTGGATCTTTCCCTTACACCTAGGCCTTAGCTTTTTGGCTAAACTCCATGCAGTGAACCAGTCAGTGTAAGAATTTTAGCATATTTCTATGTATACTGTACAGTCACAAAGCTTTGTCAGCAGTATGATATGCCTTTTCCTGGTGGGAAAATGTATTTTTTGTATAGACATATCCTGGTTTTGTTCATAGTATTTTCTAAGGAATGTAACTAATTTTGCCCATGTGTTAGTTTATTTGAGTCAGCAGATGACCTCCATTCTAAGATGGCATAATGATTATTTTATGTGTGTGTGCTTATATACAATCACATGCATACATATTTATTTCAATTAATATTCCATCAAGGGAAGTTGTGATAGAGAATAGAAATTCCTTTACCTTTTACAATACATGCTTTTCAGTATAAACTCACTGTTTCAGAAACTAGTCTGTGTGTGAATTGACTGAGAAGTAATTTCTTATTCTGAATCTATAGCAATCATTCCTTCCTCTCAGTTTCAAAATAGTTTTTTCGATACTGTGCTTTGACACCTTCCTCAGAATTTCTATTCAACACAGTGACAGCTCAAATACTGTGTGCAATGAGAGGTGGAGGTACGCCATTCTCAGAGACTGACATATAGAAAGCAGGAGCAGTGATTAGGTATGCTTATATGATTTTTTTTCCTAGCTTGCTCCTCATGGTTCCGACACTACCTATGGTATTCTTTGATGATCAACAAACCATTGGGTCTTTTTTTTTTTTTTAGCCTTGGCACCACATTTAACAATTCTAAATGCCTGAAACTGAAAAATTACAAAGAAAACCCCCTGGTCTAGAAGATCTTGAGTCTCTGAGGGCTTCCTTTTCTTATGTAGGTTTGTTTCAGACAAGTAGGGTGTTTGTTTCTGGAGAAGGACATGGTGGTGTATCCCCCAGGGTAGGATAGAGGGTTTCTTTACAAGCAACTGATTGTGTATTTGAGTTGACAACTCTGTAAGCCTTTGCTAGCCTGCACCCATGCAGGAAAGAGATGCCTCTTAAGAGAACACAATAGTATTCATCTGTCCTTTCCCTTCATTAAATTTCATCTGTTCTTGAAATGGGAGTCACACTTGAGGTGATATTCTGTATAATGTCAGGATCCACTACTGAAGAAAGGAAAAACGGAGTAAGTCAGGGAAATGTACATAACATGCTGCATCTCTTATACCTGCAACAGTCCAGCCTAGCAGTTGTAATACTTGCATTACCTTTGGAGAACAAATAACATAAAGAAGTCATTAAGCAGTAAAGGAATTTAAGACTAAACAGAAGCTCCTGCTTTATAACTTCCTATCTCCCTTTCCACTGCAGACAATCACATTATGTAATTGGTTTTATAAAAGAACTCTGACTCATTCTAAAATGAGTTTCTTCACTATTGGTATAGAGAAAGTAAAAGGTTCTTTACCCTCTAATGACAGGACACATACCTATTTCCAGCCTGAGTTCACTGATGGTTTATGGGCCCAGAGCTCTTTATGCGGCATTACCCTTCAGCTTAACTAAGTCTTCTTTCTTTTGGTGATTCTCAAGACCCCTCTTTGAATTGTTCTGCCTTGTAAAATGAAGTAAAATTCTTTTTGTCTCATTCCATGAGATGGGAATTCAGTTTTTGTGGTCATAGTTGCAACCTTTCTCTGAACCTATTCCTGCTGTAATACAATTAAGCAAAAGCAAACAGAAGTTTCAGCAGATTCTGGGCTTAGCGTACTTCCCTACCTATAATAAAAACATTGCCCTTTAGTTGCAGTTGTCATTTCCATTACAGAGCACATCTTCGTGTTCATCCTGTGATCTGGTAGTTCAATGTAGGCCTTTTCTTTGTTGCTTCCAGAGGAAGAGTTCCCAGACTACAAGAACAAATTTTGCTACTATTCTACATTTATTTGATCTTGCGTTTTGTGCTTCTCACTCTGAAGCATTTCTATGACATGGTCAGGGAAGGGAAGAATGTTACTCATAGAGGAGCTCACAGAGCTTCAATGATAGGAAGAAAGATGATTTTTTTTATGTTGGCAGATGTTTTGTCTTCAGAGATGTAAACAGAGTATCCTCTAAACTTGCCTTTCCATGCAAGGACTAGTGCTTGAAGTTGCAATGGCACAGAAATAAATAAAAGCAGGCATTTATTTCTGGCTTGATACCTGACTTTTCATCAATGTGACTGCACTGGAAGTTGAATCAAAATTATATGAGTCCCAGAATAGTGTAGGAAGATATGTTTTCTCTTGTTGCAGATTTTCTATTAATAAAGAAAACACTGACTAGATGTACTGCTTAAATTTAAGAGAAAATAGCTATCTGCCTTTTAGCATGTTTCCATAACAAACAGAATAATTGGTTCTTTGAAATAGAAATTAGTTCTTCATTCACAGGTCCTGGAAGGAAGCTCAAATTGGAAAAGCTGTCTAAACCAGATGAGTTTGGAGATACTATTTTATACAATAGAATCAACCCATTTAATTAAAAGCTTGGTTGTCAGTCACTGTTTTCTAAGTTTACTCTGAGATGGAAGTGACACACATCACTAAAGACAGACCAGTGCAAATAATAGGTTCTGTTTCAACTGCGAAATGAAAAAAGATCATTTGAAATGGGATAGTTTTGTTTAATTGACTTGCTTTTTTTTTTTTTTTTTAACTTTTTTTTTTTCAGTGGGGGTGTTTTTTACACTTTGAAATGAAAATCTGATGAACTGTTAAAAACACATCAAAATAAATTATTTCAGTTTGTCCAGGTAGAATTGGTGTCAGATACTTGTGCTGTAGGGCACAACACAAACTGAAAAGTCTACCAGAATTGCATGAAAATATCCTTTGCATATTACAAATCTGTTTCAAAGACATTGAATTCCTCAGAAGTGTTTCAGGGGGTACCAGCAGTGCTAAATAGGCGAAGACCTTTGCCTGTGTGATTCCATCTTCTCTCTCTGCTTGCAGTTTTGCTGCTTAAGTTTTGTTAGAAAGATTTCTCAATACAGTCTCAATCTTGACATGAAACAGAGACTTAACTGACCTTTTGGGGTCACAACAGAACTCACCTATCTCCCACACAGTCTGCTTTTCAACTTCTATCATTCCTCTGCAGCCTGCATCAGACAGACCCCAGAGCTACAGTCTTACTGAGATTTTCTTCTCTTCTTTCTTTCCTTTGAGTGTGGCCCAAGATTTTTTTTCCTCCCTGAGAACAGCTAGTGTCCAACTTGTTGCAGATTTACATCTTCTTAGGCTTCTTTCCATGGGCAAGTAATAACCTTAAATTCTCTTGGAAAGTCACTACACAGACAGGATTTTCTTTTTAGGTTCTGCAGTCTACCAGTTTGAATTCTGAAGAATGCACATAATCACATACCCTTTTCTTTCAAGGTTTCAACTATCACCCTTAGCTCTATCCTCTTCTGAGGCTCTCTTCTGATGATTACTATAAGCAGACTTGTAAAAAAGTGGTGTCATCTGAAAAATTAAAAGAATGAAACAAAAATATATTTGAAAATATTTTGAAAGAAAAATATTAAATACTAAAGATATTAAAGCTTGCTTTTTATAGCTGAAGGACAAGACTATGGACTTCATTAGTGAAAGACTGATTTGTGAATTAAATCTATAGTTCCTGGTATATACCACATAAAAACCCACACAGCAGAAACCACTGTAACCTAATCTACTCTCTTTAACTTAATTATCTACTTCATTTCTTGTATCTCCACACAAAAATTACAGTGTTTATCTTTTTTTAAAGCTCCTTCTGAGTTTTTAAGCAAAATTTATATGACTATTTACATCAGCATATGTATTTCATTTTATGTCGTGCCTGAATTCTGAAAACTAGACTGTCCTCACAGAGAATGAATATAAGGATTTGTTTTACTTAATTTTACAATGCTTTGTTAACTGCTTGAGTGCTGCCAAATGAAGCTTCTAAATCCTCACAGGAATCATTCAATCCTGTAATGCCATCAGTGTTTAAAGGAAAGCTGACAAATACGATCTTTTTCACAGAACAACAGTATTAAAGTAGGCAATGTAGACCTGAGTATGCAAGAAGAAGTGAGTTTTGTGTCATGTTTTTTGACATGCTTTCACTAGGGTGACACTTTCGCTACCATAGCTAGTACAACCAAATCTCAGAGCAGTATTTCTGTGAATTTTTTGCCCCATTCTCATTCAGCCTTGTGGTTATTAGACTTTTCAGACACACTTCTAGATCTTCAGAGGTGACTCTTTCAACAAATAGGTCAGAAGTATTAGAGTCCTATGGAGACAGCAGCCAGCAGACATTGTCACCAACACCTACATCCATAGCCTTGGTTTTATATTGCCCAGATGTTTCATAAAATCATAGAATGGCTAGGGCTGGAAAGGACCTCTGAAGGTCACCTAGTCCACCCTCTCCTGCAGTGAGCAGGGATGCCATCAACTAGACCAGGCTGCTCAGAGCCTTGTCCAACCTCACCTTGAATATCTCCAGGGATGGGGCCTCAAGCACCTCCCTGGGTAGCCTATTCCACTCTTCTACCAACCTCAATGTAAAGGACTTCTTCCTGATATCCAATCTAAATTTACTCTTCTCTAATTTAAACCCTCATCCTTTCACTACAGGCCCTCATAAACAGGCCCTCTGCAGCCTTCCTGTAGGCCCCCTTCAGGTACTGGAAGGTTGTTATTAGGTCTCCCTGGAGCCTTCTCTTCTCCAGGCTGAACAACCCCAGCTCCCTCAGCCTGTCCTCGTAGGAGAGGTGTTCCAGCCCTCTGATCATCTTTGTGGCCCTCCTCTGGACCCGCTCCATCAGGTCCATGTCTTTCCTGTGTTGAGGGCTCCAGAGCTGGCCGCAGTACTCCAGATGTGGTCTCACCAGAGTAGAGTAGAGGGGCAGAATCTCCTCCCTCCATCTGCTGGCCACACTTCTCTTGATGCAGCCCAGGATGCAATTGGCCTTCGGGGCTGCAAGCGCACACTGTTGGCTCATGTCCAGCTTCTCATCCACCAACACCCCCAAGTCTTTTTCTGCAGAGCTCCTTTCCAGCACCTCATCTCCCAGCCTGTATTGATAGTGAGGGTTGTTCTGACCCAGGTGCAGAATGCTGCACTTAGTCTTGTTGAACCTCATGAGGTTCACCTGGGCCCACCTCTCCAGCTTATCCAGGTCCCTCTGATGACATCACATCCCGTCCCTCCAGCCTGTCAACAGCACCACTCAGCTTGGTGTCATCTGCGAACTTGCTGATGGTGCACACGATCCCGCTGTCAATATCATTGATGAAAATATTAAACAGTACAGGTCCCAGTACAGACCCCTGAGGGACGCCACTTGTCACTGATGTCCATCTGGACATGAAATATTTCTTCTTTTTGTTAGCACTGCATTTGAGAAACATTGTTCTCTGTGATGGAGCAGTAGCTTCTGACACAATCTGAACAATATTACAGCTATTTTTTTCCATTTTCTAAAAGGAATTAAAAGCATGACAAAACCCCTATGTATCCTTCTCACTCTCAAAACTAAAAAAATATTTTGAACACTCAGCAGGAGAAAATAGATAATTGCACAGAGACATTTACTCCCGGATTTTCAGGCTGTTTGTGATTTACATATTTTATATTTTGTTCTTGTGATACTTGATGTTCTACCGTGATGAATAATGAGGTGAAGAGCAATTGGCTGACTGGAAGATTACATTTATACTGTTACTGGTGACCTTCTGATTACTACTGGGGTCAGGTTTGACTGTCTTCTTTATCCCTAGGCTGCAAGTATACATTTCAGAGAGACTAACAACATGTCCTCCAGAAACTCCACATGGCATGCTATTTGCTAGGCACCATGACAGACCAGAATTGGAGGCCTGCACAAGCTTGGTTTAATTGCTTCATTTGAAATTAGTGTAGTGTCTTATATCTTCAAAACAAGATCCAATATTAGCAACCAATCATAAAAATAAACAAACAAATAAATAAATAAATAAAAAGATACTTTTGTACAGATGGAGAAGTAAAACATAATATTAAGTCGTAAATCATTAGATAATATATATCAGCAGAAAGGTAGAACATTTTTAAATACACCGCAGTTGGACACTGGATAGTGAATATTAAAGATGGACTGGTGTGACATACAAAGATATGGGTAGCCTGTGCCGCCCATATGTTTCTAAGTAGCTTGCAATTAGGATTCAGAGTTCTCAAAAGGATCCTGAAAATTGACAAGGACACACTTTCAAGAAGCTAAAAGTCAATAAAAGAACTGGAATTCAGGAGTCCCTAATCCCAAGACACTTTTGATCATTCACATTAGTGTACTGTATCTGCATAGTAAGAGCAAAAATAATTAGTTTTTCAAACACAAATTTCAGATATATGTCAACACATCATACTAAGATTGCCAAAGCAGTGCTGTCCTGATGAGACTTTGGTTTGACTTTAATGTCAAGAGGAGCAATTCAATTTGCAGTCAGAAAGACCTAGAACTCTATTGTGCTCCCTGGCCTGCAGCCAGGTCACACTGGTTTGTGATCTCATAAACTAAGAAGAGTCATCACAGATCAGAATTTGAGAAAATGAGCATTCAGTGATTTAGAAGCAATGCTCCTCATTTCGAATCAGCAGTGCCTCAAGATGGCAATGATCATTCTGTTTCTTGATGAAGCCATCATTCAAGCTGAATATAAACCTGATGCTTTGACAGTTTGTATTTATTAAAGATCAAGGCTACTTTTTAGTGCCCTGGGCTTACACACCTACTCAGTTCTTCAAGCTGACCTCTGTGTGTTTCTGGTATGCTGGCCAATGAACTTTGAAAATACACCATTTCATCCCATGCCTAGGTATTTTCCTCACAACTTTTGCTGCTGTACAAAATGTAGCGCTCAGTGGTAGGTGGAACCACCTTTTTAGTTCTTTACTGTTGGACATATGTCAAAGCACACAAAAGTTTTGAGTGTTGGTGCAGTCAGGAACAATTTTAGCCTCTGTCACAAAAAAAAAAAAAAAATTTCTAAATATAAATAAACCAACCTTTTTTTCTAGGCAGACTGAGTGTTCATTTCTGCATAGTTTACCACACAGTGTATTTATATTCCTCAGGAGTAGTACAGTGGCAGCACAAGACTGGATATCTGGGAATCATATTAACTATATCCACCAAGAAACTGAGAATTATGATGGAGAAGAAGAAGGAAAATAACTGACTGCTTTCTGACATCAACATGCTTTTGAGAAACAACAGAGCCAAAGGACAGATGACAGAAGAAAAAGGTGTGGTGGGAACATTGTTAAAGGAATATGATCGGTGGAAAGTCAAAAGAAGATTGAAGTAAGAATGGTATCTCTAAGCACTTAAGGACTTTTGCTTTGTTGTCAGAATTTATGTGAACAATGCCCTTTAAACAAAGAGTTGAATTTTTTAGCAAATTTCCTCACACAGTTTTCAGGCCAGAAATCTACTTCAAAGAAATACTGGTTGGCAGAAACAGTTACCTAATGAGGTCTTTGTACACTATCAATAGAGAAGCAGAGGACTGGTTTTGCAAAGTTATAGATTAGCACGCACTTACTCAGATTTGCAAAACTTGTAACTGGATGTTGTACTGGCTCCAATGGGGACTCCATGACAATTTAGGCTTAGTCTACAAAGGGGAGGGAAAGAATGAGTCTCATAAATCTCCATCCCTGCCATCTAAAATGAATTTGAATATTTTCAAAAGCTGCAACAGAGTGATTGTGTGGAGTAATTCTTTGTCTGTACAATACAATCATATATTTTCATCAATTACTAAACTTTAATGTTAAGATTTACTTTTAATGTGAAGTTGCAAATACCAGAACACAAGTAATCAAGTTTGTGTTGCAACTGCCCTGAAATACTAAGGGAGAATGAGGAAGAACGAGAGATGCTTCACATCAGTTTCCATAATGCCAGGATTTCCAAGGGTAGCAGAACAAATTGCAAGTGATCTGGTCCAGAAGGATCACCACAATCTAGGTGCAGCACCAAGGAATTTAGTTCTGTTCTGTTTGGCTTTTCTTACAGCTGAGCTGGATGTGGTTTTCCCACTGAAAGATAAATTACATAAATAAGGATGACTGCTGTACCAATACCTCTACTGGCATCTCACTCCATGAGTAGTTCTGTGAAATAATTGAAGAAGAACTTGGAATAAGATAAAGAAAAAGAATAAGGGTATCCTAATCTGTATATCCCTTAATATTTTGATTTTCACTAGTTCAGATGACCAATAGTGTAGACATGCATCTCAGAGTTCATAGTGCATATCTTCTGGTGCCTTGGCCCCACATGAATAAGAAGGGATATTTTTAACTCCTAAACCCAGCTTTATAATTCAGGTCCTATATTCTAACTTATGATTTTATGAAATAGAATTATTGCCTGCAGATGTTAATTCCCAAAGAGTATGGGTCTCTTTGCTGCAATGTTGTTCAGAACAGGTTATTATAGATAGTTGTGTAGATAAACAATACACACTATTACTCAGGAAGGAGAAAGGCCTCAAACACACGGGAAACATGACAAGGGAAAATGCTAGGAAAGCTGTTTAATTTTTAACATATAGTCATCTTCAGCTCTTGGAAAAAAAAGGCGCTTATCACAATCTAAAATATGAAGAAAAAAGCAAGGCTAAAAATAATTACAATCCATACTACAGAATAAAAAATTGCAGGAAAGGGACCCACTAAAGATGTATTAGAAGCCTGATAAGTTTGGGGGCATTTAAGCTAGACAAGTTAAGAAAGGTAACATTGTCATGTAAATGTCAGAATGTCATGGTTTAGGATTTGGCTGTCCAGTAGATGAATGACAGATTACTCTCTACTAATCCCTCTACCTTCCCAAAGGGGAAAAGAAAGGGAATAAGGAAGCGAGACTTATGGATTGGAAAAGAAAACTAAACCAGCTGTAATGGAAATAGTAACAATAAAATGGAATACATACGAGTATACACAAAACCAATATTGAACCCAGCCCCCCTGATGGCAAGTAGATCACTGTCACTACTGATGCTGTGGAGCAGGCACTGGGGAAGTCCCAGACTGGACTCAGTGGCAGATGGGAATCAGATTCAGGAGCTGGATTCTGGAGCTGGATTCAGGAACACACAGATCAGATCAAGGACATGTGCCACTGAAGAAGAGAGCTTGACCCTCGTAATACCTTGGCTTTTAACTGACTATGACGTATATGGGATGGAATACCTTGTTGGCCATTTTAAGGTCACCTGTCCTTTCTACTCCTCCCTGCAGGTGCAGCCTTTCTCTTTCTGCACCCCCCAATGTGGTACACAAGATCCAGCAGTGACCTTGGTCTGCACACCAATCCTTGGTAGTAACTCTAAACAAGGGGTGTTATCACTGCTAGGAGTAGACACTGCCTGTGAAAATATGCCATTAACTTCAGAAAGTGCAGTTACTTACAAACAACTTAACTGAAAAGTAAAGTCACTGAACAGAATTAGTTCTGTTCTAAAACCGGGACACAGACGTGTCCTACAAAAAAAGAAGCATAAGATGACATTTTTTTTCATTTGAAGGTGTTGCGTGTAAATACAGATCAAGCATTGATAAAAATATATAAATGGATGCATATCACATTGCACCAAAAAATTCCAGTGAAGTGAATAGGAATTTGAAAGAAAGTGTACAGATATACTCTACAAAGAGTACTGGGTCTCTCTGTGAAAACATTCTGGGAGGTTACTGATCTTTTCTAGTTCATAATTTCTGAAATTATCAATTTTTCTCCTTCTTCGGTCAGAAATTCTCACTCATACAGGAAAAATAATGGAGGGAAAATTATTCACCTAAGCATTTCTTCCTGGGTCAGATGTTGTATTGTTTTCTTTAGAATATAAACTGGAAGGAAACAGAAGATGTACTTTCCACCTTTTTTTTTTCCCCACCATGGCTAGAATGGTTTTCTTTACAAATGGTGTAAGCATCCAAGCAAGACTGCTGTTTGCTCTCAATTTCCCTCATTTTCACACTTGGTCAACAATCTGTTGCACTCCAGGGTCATGGTAGGCTGAGGGAACTGAACATGCAGAATTGCACTAAATGTTCATGGTTCTCAATAGATAACTGGCAGGCAAAAGCCTGACTGCAGGTCAAATCAGGCAAATCTTACTAGGCAATCCCTAAAAAAGGTAAAAGTTTGTTTTCTGTTTGTTTGGTTTGGGTTTTTTTTTTTTTTGTCATGAAGGCTATGTAAATATATTGAGCTATTACTCCCAGTTGAGCTATTACTCCCTGTATGATTGACTTAAGGCAATTACAAACATGAAACCTAATCTGCATGTGGACTCAATTCAATATCCAAAATCTCTGCAATTATTTGCCCTCCATCCTATTTTTTACTATATTCTTGTAAGTTAAAAAGAACTGTGTTAGATGACTAACAGTGCTAGAGAAGCAATCATTGTCATTTCTTATAAAGGATTTAATGTACATGTATACGTGTGTGATAATAATCATAAATATAGTATATTCTGGTTTAATTCCCTTTGAATTCTCAATGCTGTCTTTTTATGTGAGAAGAGGCAGTCAGACCCAGTGATTCAGGAAAAGGGCTCCAGATCACAGTTTTTTTATGCCAGTATGGAAAATAAGAGACAAAGGCAGCAATAAAACTTAGTGGTTTGTGTTCATCTGCAGGAACTTAACAGAAGCCATTTTGATGTTGGAATAAACAGCTATGAAATATTAAGTATATCACTGGTGTCTTTGATTGTGCAACTACAGCATGAGATTTGTGTGCTTGTTCTTCTTTTGCCTCTTGCTGCCCATAGTGGCATAAAAGACACTGGGATGGAACCTTCTCCAGGATCACCCTTGCATCTTACATGAAATAAAATCTTGTGACCTCTTACAGGATTTGTATCTCTCACTCCCCTTCCTATAGTATATGCCTGAAATCTTGAGACTTCATTTGCTTCTCTACAGATTTTTGGGCACACTGACAGCTGGGAATCTAAAAAATCTGTAAAAAGCTGTAATACTGATACTTTACCCAAGCTATACCTCATTGCCTGTCAGCATTTTCTGATGTGCAAGGAAATTAAAAAAAGGGGTTCCCTATTTGAATATTTCCTAAGATGATACAGCTACTGAAAATGAAGAGATTCCACACATCTGCTTCACATTTTGAAACACCCAAAGTGGAATTAGGAAAAAGTGTTTTTAAAGAAAGATGTAAGGAAACCATATTGGCCAGTCCTACTTCTGATTTCTGGGTTTTTTGCCCTAGTACAGGTGTTTGTAAAATTATTTTGCTCTCTTCGATTGCCACCAATACTCCCAGGGGATGAACAGAATGGATGCATGACCTCAGACTGGGTGAATTAGAGAAATGGTAACATTCATAAGTAGAACAGCCACATTTCATAGCATCCTATAGCAATAAGGTTCCAAAAATATCATAGTTGGATATTCAGCTGTAGAAACCAGTAACTTTGGAGTGCAAAGCTATTGTAAAATTGAGCAAACAGATCACATCAGGACAGAGAATGTTCAGATGTCATGAGAGTAGCTGTCAGAATGTCCATCTCTAAATACAAATGAACTACTACTAATAATGTATAAGTTAATTACAAGAATAATTATAGGCAGGTAGATTAAATAAGAGATGAGCTAGCAGGGAGATCTGTAAATCAGTTTCCTTTGGAGACAGCAAATGAACTGAGAAAGATAGTCAATCTCTTGTCAAAGCATACTGTGATGAAGACAGTACACATCATCATTTCATAAGATTCCTCATGAGAATCCCAAAGAACATGGCTTTTGAAATAATTTATATGGCCTCTGAGCACAGACACCATATCCTACATGTGAAGAACAAAACCTAGTTCTCTTTGGACTAATATTAGTAAAAGTTACAGATATTTGAAAGAATCCTACTGCTGAAAAGAGTTAGAACACAGCAATTTTTTCTATTACAGGCAAAGCATGATTCTTTTCTGTTTGACTTTTGAAATCACTTTGAAAAGCTCTAAAATTCTGTGTTTGTTGGATATGTATCTAAATGTTAATCCCGTGAAAGAGATCCACAAAGGACTTCTATTTCTATAGTTCTCCTTCAAGAGTAAATTGCCTTCTCACCCAGTATTTCTTATAATCCAAAATTGTAAAAGGAGATTAAAGTCTCTCCTGCTGATTTGTGCACATACATGGCTATCAATAATAGCATCATTGATCCCTTGCATCTGTCAAAATTTGCTTATACCTGTCTGAATATAATCAAACGGTTTCCTTTAAAAAATGCTATGGTCCACCCCTGTATCATGCATTTTTTAAGGCATTCATGGACATACCTAGTTTTGTGTGAGACTAAGTGTGCAAATATATTAATTTGCCTTAGATTTTAGGCATAAGTATCCCAGGCAATGCTCCTAAGTATTCTAGGCAATTAACACCCTATTCAAACCTAGGTCTTATTCATAGCAGGGTCAGCAAGATCTGTTTGCTAAATGTCCAGTTGAGTTTTGAACAGTTCCAGTGATGGAGACTCCATAACCTCTCAGGGCATCCAGTGTTTGACTGTCCTCTTAGGAAAACAGGCTTTTTTTTTTTTTTTTTTTTTTTTTTTATGTTCAGACAGAATTTCCTGTATTTTGGTTTATATGAATTGCCCCTCCTGCTGTCACTGAGATCCACTGAGATGAGTCTAGCTCTGTCACATTTATTTCTCTCATTAATCTACACACTGATAAAATGCCTCAAAATTTCCCTTCTCTAAGCTGAGCAGTCCCATCTTGCTCAGGCTCTCTTCATATGAGAGGTGCTCCAGCTCCTTATTCATCTTTGTTGCATTTTGCTGAACTCACTCCAGTATGCCATCGCTCTCTCACACTGGAGAACCCAGCATTGAACCTGGCACCCTAGATGTGTCACAACATGACTGAGTAGGAAGGATCACCATTCTTGTGCTGGTGCTGTTTTGCCTAACGGAGCCCAAGGTCCTGTTGGCCTTCTTTGCTGCAAGGTCACATTGCTGTCTTATGTCCAGCTAGACATCCACAAGGACTGTCAGAGCTTTTCTGAAGAATAGCTACCCAGCTTGTCAGCCTTCCATCTGTACAGGTGCAGGATTTTGCCCTTTCTTTTGTTGGTGTTCATAAGAATCCTGTAGGCCCATTTCTTCAGCCTGCCAAAGTCCCTCTGAAGTGCAGCACACTTGTGTGGTGCACCGACCACTCCTGTCAGCTTTGTATGACCTGCAGGTTTGCTGAGGGTGCACTCTGTCCCCTCTTAGATCACTGCTGCAGAGGTTATTTTGTCTTTATCTTGGACTACAAGGTCATATAATCCTTTCAGTGTTACTCTTTATGAACCAGGTCCACAGGATGAAAATCCTGTGTGTAAATATAACCACAAACTATCCTCTTACCCCTGAGATAATAGTTTTCAAGTACAAAAACTTCCTCAACTACTCTATTTTATTTGACTTTGAAGCAAAGATTTGACAACAGTGTTTGTGCAGCATCTTTCCAAACAGTGCACTATTTTCCCACAAATATAATCCACAGTCTGGACTGGGGAAAAAAGTCAACATTTTCAAATTTGAGGCCTGATGACAAATATTTAGAATCATATTAAAGTCTTTAATGGATTTTTATTTGTGTTGATCATTCCCTGTCACCTGTGAAGTCTGGAAAAATTAAAACTGGGCTACTTATTCAGATACAGAAATATGAAGATAATTGTCAGTCAAGAATTTTTCATAATTTTAAACAGAGCTCTGATTAATATGAAAATGATGTGATGTTCACTTGTTTAGCTCAGTTTAACTGAAGGCTGACAAACACAATAGTGGAAACAGGATCAACGTCCTACACTGCACATCTCAATGAGACATTAGCTTCAAAGACTGTAGGCAACTCAAAACCTAAAGTTAATCAGTTTATGGTCCCTTTGACTGTGCACAAGAAAATATAGATCTTTTCCCTCGATCTTTTCCCTCCTTTATCAATGCTAGAGCTCTATCTTTGAAACAAAAGTTAAAAAATAAGCATATAGAGCTCACTTACATCACAAATATTGTATATTTTGCAAAAACGTATTTTTAATGTAACATTTTTTCAGTGTTGTTAGAGAAAGATGCTTCTATGAAACACTGAATATCTTATTTCTTGCCTGTCAAATTTTTATCATTAATATAGCTTGCTGAGCAGCCAACTAAATGGCAATGGAAATAAAAAATTCTGATTTCCATCATGATGTGTTCCTGGGAAAATTGTAGTGTGCTTTATCTTATTGGAGCTTTTGCCTTCAGCCCTAAGTGGGCCCCCCACTTCATAGTATTGTTTTGCATAGTTCCTGTATTCTTGAGATACTCTTTTAAAACCATTAGGCCATGTCCTTTTACCTCTACTGAAATCATAAATCATTATTATTACTATTATTTACATGTAAGGAAAAATGCACATGTCTACTTTTTACAATAGTGTCAATAAGAAGTAACTTCAATCTGGTAATTATTAGTACTCTTCCCTCATATACCCCTCATTCTCAGAAAAAAATATCTTTTATTAAGGAAGATTTTCCAAATTTAAATAGAAATAGCTTCAGCTTCTGAAACAACCTCTGTTTCATGTTCTGCAAGTGGATATGTGAAGTTTTTTGTACCTATGAAGGGAAAATCTGTTGTTAGTTTCACATCATATCATTAGAATCATGCATCATACAAAAAATTAAGACTTGCCCTTTTATTCCATTCTGTTGGAAAAACAAAATACATCTACAAAATGGATGGAACAGCACATTGGACACCAGACATAGTGAAAAAAAAACCAAACCACAACAGATCAATTCTTTCAACTCCAGTACGTCAGTGTGCAACTTACAATATTTCTGTGAAGAAGTTCAAGTTAGTCAGTGTGATATTAACTCAGAAGATCATGTAACATGTAGAAAAAGTGCATTTAAAAATTTGTATTTCCAGCAATTTATATGGATGTGAAATCTAGAATCTTTTGGCCTTGAAAATTAATTCCCACATTAATAAGTGATTATAAAGATGAATAAGCTTGTAACCAATCACAGAAATGTCTTGCTAGCGGTATTCAGCTTTGAGGACCTATTCACACATTGCAAGCATTTTCATTTATGCAAGCATGATCACAGGAAATGATGAAAGGGCAGATTTAATAATTTCTTAGTGACTGTCAAAGCTTCAAATCCAAATCCATCTCTGACAGAGTGAATGCAACTCCTCAGAAGCTAATGGAACAGAACCCAATTATGTCAGGCTGAGTTTTGTCCAGAGACCAAACTGTTAATTTCATGTATGCATGATATTTATGTCCTTAGGTGAAAGTTACAATCATCTCTAGCAGATTTACTCCTAACTTTGACCCCTTTTCAACAATTTTCTTCAAGTACCTTAATCATGCATATGTGTATTCATATTCTAAGTCTCCACGCACACCCCCCACCAAGATAAAGTCTTGAAATATTTTCAGTCATTGCAGTAAACACAGTGATAGATAATGTATAGAATATTTATTTCACAGAGAACAACATTTTTTCTTTAAGTATGTGTTGTGTACTGTGCTATGTTCTCAGTTAGGAAAATATTACCATTCCCTTTACAGCTGTATTGGGTCTGTCTGAGCTGGAGTTAATTTTCCATGTAGCAGTCCTCCCATTGCTGTACTTTGAACTGAGAGCTGGAAAGGTGCTGATAACACACCCGTGTTGTGGCTACTGCTGAGCAGGGGTCACACAGCACCAAGGCTGTTTTTTTCCCAACATTCCTCCTGCAGTGGGACGGGGTGGACAAGACCTTGGGAGGGGACATGACTGTAACAGCTGATCCAAACTGACCAAAGGGATATTCCATACCACATGATATCAGCTGAACTATAAAAGCTAGGAAAGGAGGAGGAAGTGGGGGCATTGGCTTGTCCTCTGGAGCAACTGCTACGCATTTGTAGCCCTGCTTCCCGAAAAGGGACAGACATCGCCTGCTGATGGAAGTAGAGAATAAAACTTTTTCTTTTGCTTCTGTGCGTGGCCTTGTTTTGCTTTTTCATTGCACTGCTTTTGTCTTAGCCCTCGAGTTTCATCTTATTTTCTTCCCCCTGGTCCAGCTGAGAGGAGGTGTGGGGGAAGTGATAGAGAAGCTTGGCGGACACCTGGTGTCCAACCAGGATCAAACCACCGTAACAGTCTTGAATAACTTTTATGGGATTATTTTTGCAGAATGTTTCCTACTGTTAATTTTCTACAACCAGAATCAAATATTAAAGATAAATTCATGAAATACAGAATACACAAAGTGCACTTTAATTTGCAGTATTGACAACATTGTAGAGCACTTAGTGTTTTTCAATGAGTGATGCTCCTTGAGAATATTACAACAAAGATTATCTGGAACCAGTTATGTTCACTGCTACAAGAGCTTCAAAGTTGAGATTCTTTCAGACTGATGAAACACAGACAAAAGGAAACTACAAAGGATATGAAGTCTCGTTATCAGCAGAAGGCGGCACAAATTTAGTATAAACGAATTTCAAATTATTTTGTGGCATTTCTTAGGAATCTTGCTTTTGGTGTGTTCTGTTGCTTTGCTCATCTATTTGTAAGCACTCAATCCAATTAAGACCATAAATTAATGGATTAATATTCCTTAATATTCTATCCTAGGCATATTAACATCTTAATCACTTTCTTAGAGCAGAACAACCTATCTCATTCCCCCATTAAAGATGTGGATTAAAAAAACATTCCCATCTACAATGAGAATAATTTAGTTCAGGAACTTGTCATAAATAGCACCAATTTCACAGAATCACATGGAATCACAGAATGGTAGGAGTTGGAAGGGACGTCTAAAGATCATCTAGTCCAACTCCCCTTCCAGAGCAGGATAGCATAGAGCAGATCACACATGAACAAGTCCAGGAGGCTTTTGAAAGTCTCCAAAGATGGAGATTCCACCACGCCTATGGGCAGTCTGTTCCAGTGCTCTGTTACCTTCACAGTGAAGTATTTCCTTATGCTGAGGTTGAAACTTCTGTTTTCCAGTTTATGGCCATTGCCTGTCACTGTCCTGTCACTGCCCTGTCACTGGACACCACTGAGTAGAGACTGGCCCCATCTTCCTGATACCCTTTAGATATTTATAAGCATTGATAAGATCCCGTCTCAGCCTCCTCTTCTTCAAGATAAATAGACCCAGATCTCTCATCCTTTTCTCATATATTAGGTTCTCCAGGCGTCTAATCATCTTAGTGGCCCCATGCTGGACCCTCTCCAGTAGTTCCTTATTCTTCTTGAATCAGGGAGCCCAGAACTGGATACAACACTCCAGGTGAGACGTCACCAGCACAGAGCAGAAAGGGGGGAGAATCTCCCTAGACCTGCTGGGCAAGCTCTTCCTAATGCATCCCAGGATGCCATTGGACTTCTTGGCCATGAGGGCACACTGTAGGTTCATGGTCATCCTGTTGTTCACTAGGACTTCCAGTTCCTTTTCCCCAGAGCTGCTCTCCAACAGTCAGCCCCCAGCCTGTACTGATAACATGGGTTTTTTCCCCAGATGCAGCATTTTACACTTGCCCTTATTGAATTGCATCAGATTTCTCACCTCCCATCTCTCTAGCCTGTCTAGGAAATGGTGCTTGAATATTAACCAGCTCTTTTGGGCTCCCCTACTGAGACAGCAGACTGAAAGGGTTTACCAGCACACCATTCCACAAACACCAGCATACTGTGCATGGGCTCCTTTCTGGTCAGTCCAGTCCCATCCCCATCCCCATCCCCATCCCCATCCCCATCCCCATCCCCCTTCAAGTCTAGTTTAAAGACCTTTCAATGAGCCCTGCTAGCACTTGCTCAGGATTCTTTTCCCCCTTTGAGATATGTATTTACTATCTGTGGCCAGCAAGCCTGGTGTCTTGTAAAGTAGCCCATGTTCAAAGAATCCAAAATCCTACTGATGACACCAGTCACATAGCCAGGTGTTGATCTGGTGGTTCCTCCTGTTTATGTTTTCCTCCATCAAACCTTGGAACTGGTGGGATAGAGGCAAACACTGCTTGCACTCCCAATCCCCCCACCAGCCATCCCAGGGCTCTGAAGTCTTTCCTCATTGCCCTCAGAATTCTTGTTGTAATTTCATCACTGCCTACCTGAAAAATTAGTAATGGGTAGTAGACTGTGGGCCAAACTAGGGTAGGGAGTTGTTTCTTTATGTCCTTAACCCTGGCCCCAGGAAGGCATCAGACTTCCCTCTCATTTACATGGAAATGGTGCTTGCTCAGTCTCTCACATGTCCACATATTAAATGCTGTTTTCTTCTAGGATATTTGAATAAATAATGAAGATAATTTCTTCTTAACAGCAATGCTGTCTGCCTTCCTCTTCTACCATCCTGGAAAAAACAAACAATGAACCAAGAAAAAATCCAAAAGGAAAGCAATAGAAAAAATGGGTCTGGCTCTTTCTCTGTTAGCAATTTGTGTTGAGCTTCAGCCTCCCAGTCCACAGAACAACTGTGACTAAAATGTTCTCCTCCAACAATGAGACCAAATGGTGGCAGCATAGCAACACTGACAATTAATGTTAATTGGAATAATTGCATTTAAAAGAAATCAGTTGTGTCTCAGAGCGAGGACATGCCTGGGCACGGAGAAGAGTAGAACCTAAAAGTACATATACTCATGCTGGCAGTGAACTGACCATTTATATTTGTACAAAGATATTTCCTTGGTAACAAACTAGACCTGATTAACCAACTAATTATTACTGTTATTTACTATTAGAAATACCAAATTTATCATAATTAGTTTGCAGATGAAGAAAGCATAAAGATAAGTAAACCCTTTTCCCACCTCTCCCAATCTACTCTTGTCCCTCATACTTCTAGCCAGCACATTTAACATGTTGCTAAATGTGAACACAGACAGACCATGCAGCTAGCTGAGTTTTAAGAATTACATATCCTCTTTACAAGAATGTCTTGGTTATTGACAAAGGCTGTTGGAGAAGGACCAGTGCTTCACCTCAGAGGAAAGTGAAGGAAGCCCTGCCTTTACTTCAGCGGGGCAGGCAGAATCCTATGTGCACTGAGTACATCAGACCTGCCTTGAGGCTCTGCAGAAACTTGGTCTGCACTCAGTTTTACTAGGGCAAATATGAAGGTAGAAGCAAAGGCTCCTGGTACCATTCCAGAAAAGAGGAATTAAAACAGATGACAGGTGATATTTATTCTTCTGGTTGATAGTGGGAAGGGTGGGGGATCCAACGACTGATTTGGGAGGATCCATCCCTGTCACCCCTGTCTATCCCTCCTCCCAGTGATACCAGCCACTTGGCATCCTGGTACTTTCTGTGTGGCTTTGAGAGCAGTGAAATGGGCATCAGGCATCTCAAGGCTCTCTTCCATGCACAGTTCTGGGCAGGGTCATTAATCACTTTGCTGTCCAATATATTTTGCCAGTGGCTAGAGCAGCTCCGCATTACGTGAAGGATGGTCATGGAATTAAGTGCTACCAGTCCTCATCCAAGTCAAAATGAGTAATATCATCATATAACAAATTTGAAACACTACAGGTTCCTCCATACCTTCCTTTTAACCTCTGTATTTAAAAACTTGTCCTATTTTTGAAAAACATTTAAGTCTGACAAGAAAAAGAAATGGTAGGGTCTTTAAGTGTTCCTCTACAAAAAACACAGAATAAAATCGTGTGTCCAACATATTCATTCACATTCACAGGCACACCTGTAAATGGAGGAAAACCATTTCCCCAGTAAACTACCTCCAAACAGTTATATCCATAGATAATAAGTCTGCCTGATGAGAGCAGCATTAGGGCCTGCATGTAAGCTCCTATAAGTAATTTGCGTTCTTTTGATAATGAATAAAATATATACTGATTAGCTCATAGGATTTAATGTTTCATAAGTCTAATTATAAATTAATATTAAATGTTAATATAGAAAATGATATTCATATATTTTAATCAAGATTGAACAAAACTATTAATTATGATTTGAGTGGGTATAAGTGCCATCGAATCATATGTGATTCAGTTATTTGCCCCGTTGCTAAAGCAATGGGATTTTTAGCAAGGCACTTACTGGCAGTCCACAGCACTTTTCACCCACTCACCCTACACATCCTTTATCTTCTCTGAGACTAAAAATTTCTCATGCATTAAATCTGAAGGTCACTGATTAGGTTTAATTCATTGATCACTACATCATTTCATTTGCTTCACTGTTTCAGTTATGGGAAAAATGGCTCAAAGCCTTTACAAGCCTGATGGCTATCACTGACATTCCACAGTACTTCCTGATGTGTCTACAAATCTGAGACTCAGTTTGTCAAACTGCTAGGTTATCAACTGGAATTTAAAACAGAGGAAATTTCTTGCTCTTCAGCTCAAATAAGCATGATTCTTCTGATCATTCTTCATGATCAGAAACTATGAGCCAAGTGGAAAAATATGTATGAAGTCATTGTCATAATTTTTTGATTTTTTTTTTTTCCCCCCTTAAATAAAAATACTGGAGGTTGGCCAGGCTGCTATTGGGTGTTTATAACTATGTTATCAGGCCTCTCAAGCTAAATTGTCTCAATGCATGGACTTAGATAGATCACCTCTCCTTTCTGTGCTGCTGTGGATAATAATGTTATTTATCTCTCCTTAAGAAGTAGTTGAGGATCTACTTAAGTACAAATAATCTGACATCCAAAGGCTCTACAGAAGTGTAAAATATTGATATAAGTAAGCAATACTTACTACTTAACTATGGAAGGCATGGATTAACTTCCCAAGGGGTGAAATATAGACGCTGTATGTTATGTGAAAATCCTGTATGTTTGCCAGCACAATGAGAAACTGAATAAAATTACAAGAGACTTCAGTGACTCACTGTTACTTGCTTCACATTAAATAAAGCATGATCAGTGCTGCATTTCTATGAGAGAAAATGTCCACAACCTGAGAGGATGGAATTGTCATCCCTACCAAGTAATTAGTTTCTCATTTAATATTACTATTGTTTTGAATGCTCAGCATGTGCTCAGATGGCCACAGCAGAGAGCAATAGCAGCATTTAAGATGTTTGTGGGGTTTTTTGCAATTCAGTCTATTTTATTTTGATGTTTAAAAGATGCAGTGAAATGACTAGTTTTCTGATTTCTCTAACCAGCAGCAGAACCATTCTATTCTGTTAACAGAATGAATTTAGATGTTGCTGCATTTTCGTCCTTTCTTTATTATTATTTTTAATGAAGTGCTCTGCCAGGGAAACTAAAAATCTAGGCAAAAACCTGGTTTGTCTAAACAATTCACCCTGCAGATTTAAAAATAAAGGTAAGCTTTTCACAGATGAATGGAAAATGAAGCCATGCAGTACCTGGTTTCAAAGCACAGTATAAAATTTAGCTGGCTTCTAACCAATACCCTGATCCATAAAAGGAATTCATCTTCCACATGAGCACTCAGCACCTATTCCACAAGTGTTTTGCACAGAAATCTCCACTTCATCTTTGGGCCTCCTTGGGTGATGACAAATAAAAGTGGCAGCATCTCTGTTTATCTGTGGAGGTAGCACCTTGGCTCTGCTTCCTTTCAGCAAGTGTCTAACAGTGCTGGGGACCCAGGTGGTTATCTCAGCAGTGATTTGGTGCTGTGATGTAGCAGACAGGGTATCACACTGCTTCAGTAAGTGCATCGAGAAAGTGGTGTGGAGATATCTTAGAATTAAGATGCTTCCTATTTGGTTTTCCAGATTTGACACGTTTCCAGGGCTGTAAACCCAAAATCAATAATTTATCCATAAACAACAAAATATTGTTTCTGATAGTTTCTTCATTGTGTTTAGTGACTATTAGGAGGTGAGAGAGGTAAGAAGCAGAAGGAAGAAATTTGCAAAACACTTTGCTTTTGCTGTATTTGATGGCACACTCTCCTCTACTCAGGAAGGAGAGAGAAGAGATTAACTGTAAGAAAGCTGAGGTGATGTGCAATCAGAACCAGAAAGACAGGTGAAAATACAATCCCAACTCCAGATGACAGTTCGATCTTTTTCCCCTGCAGCACTTTTCCACTTGAAGTGTGTGGGGACATTGTATAAGATTATCAGTTTCTAGCAGTTTCTTCAAAGTTCTTGCCGAGATTCTGACCTCTGTTGGGATGAACAGGTGCTGCAAATCAGTGAATAGTATTTTAATATATGTTTCAATATATATTTATTGTTACAAGACCCTTTCATTCTTTATGAAGGTAAGCCACCAAAGTGAGAGAGGGGCAAGGCAGAAGGCTATCTACAACTCAGAGACCAAAAAGAGGATAAAGGACATGAAGGTTAGAAAAATACAGGAGAATAAATGTAGAAACAAAATCAGTGCTGCTGGGAAGCCCATCAGCTACATGGCTCTCTACAGAAATTCCTTTCTCATTAGCCAGTTAACTTTAATATCATGGTAAAGTTAATGTCTGCCATAACTGTTGCATGTAATAATCAGATAAATTTTTAAAATGTTGGGCAGATCTACACCTTCCTTTCTCCTTTAGTGAAATTTTATTGTTGGCAACGTTTTAATAGTTGGAACTCTTATCAGAACATCACTGGCCCATCTCCAATCCATGGTTTTCTAGCACTCAAAAACTAGGAGACTGTTTAAACTGAAGGTTTTGGTTTGACTCCTTGCAGGCAGGAGGACTAAGAAGGCAGTTTGACAGAGACACAGATACCTGAAGATGGAGTCTCTCACCACCCTATTTGGGCTGCTAAACACAGTGAAAGAAGCAAAAGGGATACTGGAGATAACAGAGAAAAAGGAGATTTAAAACATCACAGCAGAAGGAAAACTAGGAAAGACTTTCAAAACTTCAATAGCATTCTACCCATACAAGTTGATACATCTGTTTCAATTTTAAAATATTTCGGACAAAAAATAAGAGATTTGTAATTTCATTTCACTTGTTTTTTAGACATACACAGGAAATTCTAGGCCCATCTCCACCATCAACTGAATGACACAGTCCTGGCTAAGGCCAGGAAACCTACTCATCTGGAGCCTCTGCTCCAGACTGTCTCTTCTAGAAGCAGTATTTTTAAAAAGTAAATGGAGGTCAAGGAATCTGAACCTGACCAAGCCAGTTAATTTTTTTTTTTTTTTCATGTACTATTATATTAATCTCTGCAAATGAAAACAGAGCCATTTGTGATGATATCCTATACTGAGACCTCTAAAGGGCACTGTACACAATTAACTGTTTTGTTTTTGACCATATAAAGTCTATTTTCATGAATTTAGTTTGTTTAAGTTACTTTAGTTCAAGTTAGGACACCAGATTTATGTAAGATATTATCATCGCAGATATAAGCTTTTCCTGAGCTAGATTTCACTTGCTTTTATCTCTCCCCCATTTTAAATGGTATTTACATAGCATTTAAACTAACTTCTGATCACTTCAGGTTTGCCTCTACTATTATAGATAATTCACTGTGATCAAAAATGAGGTTTCCATTCCAGTTTTTGTGAAATGGTGGTGTTGTTTGCATTCATACATCAGCTTCCTTGTTGCTAGCCTAACAGGAAGAGTTCACCACACAGAGGTGGCTGCTGTGATTATATTTGATCAGCTGTAAGAGGAATTTCCCAGAACAAGCAATGGAAATGCTTTTATAGCCTTTTAGGTAACGTCAGGATTTTTTGTTGTTGTTTTGTTAATAGAAGATTTTGCCAATCACTAACAGCATGATCCAAATCCCATTTGAAGGCAATGGAAAGTCTCCCATTGAGTTTGATGGCCTTTGGATCAGTCCCTAAGTGCATTTAGACTTAATGAGATGTTAATGTGAATTTTATGCTGTGAGCAGATTTTCCAAACTTTCTCCCCATTCATGCAAAAAGAGTGACCTGCCTTCTTAAATTTTATTTTCTTGCTGCAATTGCGATGAGCACAGAAGGAGAATGTATGCAGCTTGTTCCGTTCCTTACTTTCTCCCCCCCGCCCTCGCCCCCAAACCTTTATCGGTGACAGGCTGCAAACTGCAGAAAGCATTGCCTGCTTTCTCGGTAATCTCCATGAGAAGGAAACATCGTCCTCCCGGTTTGTCTCGTTATTGTGTTGAAAGCTGGGTTTGAAGAAAGGCAAAATTAAGGCCGGGGAAAACAAAGCAAAACAAAACAAAAAAAAAAAAAAAAAAGCAAAAAAAAAAACCCCCAAAACACCCCAACAAACCACAAAACCAACGAAGAAAAACAAAACCAGAAAAACACCACCCAAAAAGCCAAACCAAACCCAAACCCCAAACCAAAACAAAAAAAAAAAACCAACCCAAACAAATAAACCTAAAGAAACAAACAAACCAACCCCAAAACAAACCCAAACAAACAAACAAACACGAGAAAAAAAAACCCAAACCCCCCCACCCCCCCGACCCCCGGGGGGGGGGGGGGGGGGGGGGGGGGGGGGTTCTGCGGCCGCTTCCCCCTCAGAACGGGGGTTTTCAGGGGCTCTCGCAGAGCGGAGGGAGGCAGCCGGGGGGTGCGACGACCTCAAGCCGGGGTGGCGGGGTGTGGGGGGGCTTGCCCAGATTTCACCTTTGGGGAGAGGTTTCTTCTTGGGTGCCGAAAGGGGACGATGTCTGTTTTGCAGCTCTTCTCCTCTGTCATTCGGGTTTGACTTCCCCGAGGATTCGGGGACATTGTGTGACTCGCAGCGGCAAAAAGATTAACCCGTTCATCTCAGTGACCTGGTGGGTATGCAGAAGCCTGCAGGGTTATACGCCTATTGGATAAATATTTTGTATATGAACACATAGCAATTCTCAGAAGAGAAAATGCATCTTGTGATAATACATCTTGTGTGCTTGGGCAACCCCAAGCACAAATACAGGCTGGGTAGGGTACAGATTGACAGCAGTCCTGAGGAGAAAGTCTTGGGTGTGTTGATTGATGAAAACCCCAATGCGAGACAACAATGTGTGAGTGCAGCTCAGAACACCAGCTGCATCCTGAGCTGTATCAAAAGATCTGTGGCTAGCAGATCGAGGGAGGTGATTCTGCCCCTCTACTCTTGTGAGACCCCACCTGGAGTACTGCGTGCAGGTCTGGAGCCCCCAATCTGAGAAGGACATGTGCCTCCTGGAGTGAGTCCAGAGCTGGGCCATGCAGATGATCAGAGGGCTGGAACACCTCCTTCTACCAGGACAGGCTGAGAGACTTGGGATTGTTCAGCCTGGAAAAGCGAAGGGTCTGGGGAGAATTTATTGCAGCCTTACGGTATCTGGAGAGGGCATAAAAGAAAGCAGGAGAAGGTGTTTTTACAAGGGCTTAGTGATAGGACAAGGGGTAATAGTTTCAAACAGGAAGAGGGTAGATTCAGATTAGAAATTAGAAAGTTCTCTGTAAGAGTGGTGAGACACTGGGTGGTGCAGGGAAGCTATGGATACTTCATCACTGGATATGTTCAAGACCAGCTTGGATGGAGCTTTGAGCAACCTGGTCTAGTGGGAGGTATCCCTGCCCATGGCAGGGGTTTGGAACTAAATGATCTTTAAGGCCCCTTCCAATCCAAACCTTTCTAAGATTCTGTGATTCTATAATGTCTCACTCTGAGAAGAAAAAAAAAAAAATAACTTCAGAACAGTCCATTCATGACTTAGCCAGGACTGCTCACTGACCGTGGAAAATTGGAGAATTGGCACATCTATGGTAAGAAGTGATTTTGACTAGTGAGAGCAATTCCAATACTTCTTGGAAGCTGTTATCACATCTTAAATCTAACCTTTTATAATTATTCAGAACATGGACAGAAGTTAATGTCAAGATTTTCACAGCCTTAGGCAGAAAGCAAGCTTTCTCTGGAAAACACTGCTCCGCATCTTTAAATATCCTGGCAAGAGACTTCCCCAAACTGAACTATAATCTAAGCCATGGCTCCAGGTAGGCTGAAGAAGGAGTGGATGAAGTGACATATCCTCTCTAGAACAGCTGTCCCAGCAAGAGGTTGGGAAGTCTGCTTCAGGCTATGTGAGTTATTCTGGTCATTCACAGACTAAAAGCGTTCTGGCTTTTTTGAGCTCTTGGATGTGGCACTGTGATGAGACTCCAGGGTCTCAGACCCCTTGCCAGAGAGGAAGCAGCTTGTTTGACAGGGCTAACATGGTGATGGGGATGTGCGCATGAAAGCCAAGGATTATGCTGTGCACTGAAGCACAGGGAGGGAGATCAGCATCTGGCCGTATTAGAGACGCATATCCAGCTATGGATGGGATGAATGCATGAAGTCAGGACAACAAAGACTGGGCATACATTTAGACACATGGAAAGAAGAGGGCTTTCAATGGCTTCATAGTCGAATCTCAAGGCCTGCTTTGGTAGGAAAGGTGGCAAGCACTGGTCTAGGTATTTGACACTGCTAGGGTGGAAGTAGCTGCAAAGTTTCACAGTTTATTAGTTTCCTGCAGGGCTCACAGAGAAAAAAGAAACAGTGTTACCAGTAGCAATTACTTATAAGAACCACTAGTTATTTTCTCTCTGTTCCTTAAATATCTGCTTCTGTGGTAATGGTGAAGTATTTGACAGACTGCAGAGTATAGATTCCCATTGTTTTGATTGGTAATTTAAGTATTTGTAAGTCAGTCTCAAGTGTGTAAAATTTTTGGCATGCCTGACTTTTAAATACAAATTTTCCTCAAACAAGCATCTTGGGAGGCAATTACAAATCCTCTTTTCCCAGAAAGCCTGAAGACAGACATACTACTGCCATCTTCCTTGAAATGTCATCAAACTAAGTCTATTTATTACACATTTCAGATTCAGCGTAACAGCTTCAGCATGATGCTGTATTTTAGGAGAGCAGTAATCTCTTAGATTGCTTGGAAACACGCTGTTCTTCAGTGAAAAGGAAGAAAGGTACACCCTGTGTAAAAACCCAAACCAGAAAAATTTGCATTTACCAGAGAACTACTATATTATGCCTTTTGGCAAGAATTTTCTGATCTAACTGAAGTCTGACTAGCCTTTAACATTAACAACTTGGAAAGGATACTGGAGTATGGCCATGGGTAGCCATAGTAAATTTTAGATCTGAAATCACATCCTCAAATAGAGAATTCCTGCAATCAGTCAGTTGCGATAGCTCTATCAACTCAAACATTTATCCCCCCCCAAATTGTACTGGTATGTCCAACATCTGATTCATCCATTAGCTCATGAATCCTGTCAGCAGTTCAGGAACAGCAATTGCACATCAGATGAGTTGCAGCAGAAGACATCTTTTATCTGCACTCACAAGCTGATCATCTCGGCTGTTAGGTACGGTTTGTTTACTTCGTGAATTCCCCCTTGTGCTTCCCCTCTTCACCCTCATCTGTGCTGAGCAAAATAAGTATATAAATGAAAAGGAACTCAGGTTGACAGACCACAAGTTCGCTGCCAAGGGAAGATTAGTTCCTAGACATGTAGAACAAGGAGACATTACATTTTCTGTCATAGCTGCGCTCGATGAGAAGAGATTATTTACAAGGTCCAGGGTTTAAGTGTGGCAGATGGATGCAGACTAGCAGTTCCCACAAACAAAGATGCTGTTTCAAAGAAAAGGTGCGTTCGGCTTTTGGAAAAGAAATTTACCTCTCAGCAGGGACTGGCAACTCTAATCTTATTTACATTTCTCACAGCAGCGGTACGTATCTCTCAGCCCTAACTCTCTCTGCCAGCTGAAGCTGTGCTATACAGATAGGTAGTAAATAATGCAGGATTGTGCAGCTTGTCGTGAGGCCTTTTCCTTCTCTCTGTGCTGCAAACTCCATTTCAGAAGCAACAGTTAAGCTGTCAGCAGAGCAGGATTACAAATCTGATACTCGGTACACTTTTGGACAGTTACAGCTTTCAGGCGTTTTCCATGAATAGACACCAATCATTTCACTGCCATGCTGGTGAGGTGCTTTGTTGGGTTAGTCATTTTTCAGATGGGAATCAGAGAAACAAGCATAGGAAGGTGAAAACAGATATCATTTGGTAGATTCCTATAAGGTACAACAAAAGCTAAGGCTGTAAACCAACTGCATTTTACTCCTAGTCTTTGAATTAAATTGTCCTTCAACTCTATTTAATGAACTTTGCAGAATTCCTGAACACAAACACTTACTGTTGTAAATATTTAAAATTCAGCCCTGAGAAAATGCAGAAGAGACATATTAGCAAAGATAGCTTTGTGTCTCATTATGACTTCTATACATAATGAAAATGTTAAAAGCAATATGGTTTCTTTTAAAATAATATTAGTACGTAGGGTATAATGGTGCACCCTTGAAAATTACATTATTTTACAAACGTTCAGCATGCAGACACTCATACTAATGCTTGTTTTAACAGAAACCTGTACTGTTATAAATTCTCAGTAACACAATTCTGCTTATAGGTCTGGAAAAAGTTGCCTTTATATTATGTTGTTCATTTTAATTTTGGCATCATTCTTCATTCCTCTATTTGTATTTATAGCTTTATTAATAAAAATATTTGACTGTTAGGTGGAGATGATAAAATGACTCAGCTCAAAAACACACAAGGCTTCAGTGATCACACCTACAGTCAATGCTTCTGAGCAGCTACCTCTGCTCGAGAGAATTTGTCTCACACCCTCCAGGCACTAATAAGGTCCTGAATCTCAAGCACAGTGATAAGGGAGGAGTGCTCAGGTTTTGAAGAGCCTTATGGCTCCATTATACTTGTTCACAACTGCTCTTGGGGAAAGGAGTTACAGCATTGCCACACAGTAGAAAATGATTAACCCTGCAGGTGAAAGGCTGAAATTTTTGGGAGCTCACATATGTTTCAGGGCAACACTGCTCCCGGCCACTTGCCTGACACAGTGCCATCACCCACACTGGACAAATTGGTGTGATCCTGTCCCACAGAGCTGCCTCTTGCCACTGTGGGGCTTTGAAGTAGGAACAGCAAATGTCACAAGGCTCGTGATAAAAACCTGACCTCTAGCAACAAAGTGACTGCTTTTAGTTTTGATTAACAGCACAAACAATGGTGTAGTAAGATACTGGCAGGAAGGTGGAGCTCTGGCTTGTTCTGCTAGGGTAATGCAGTTGCTCCTTAACCCTCGCTAAAAAGACTACAAGGGTGGAGACAAGGAAGAGGAACATACTTTAAATAAAAAATAAATAACACAAAAATCAAAAGGAGGAACCCTGAAGGCCTTGAAGTCAGAGATGATTAGAACTTATATGGCTTTTTTCCCCATCATAAAGCAATCAGATCCACCTACCATCATCTCAACTATCTTATATCCTTAATAGGTTAGCATGATACTTACAGGGAAACAAAAGGGGGAAAATGCCATGTCATCTTCCAATAAAATAATATATTTTGTGCTGATTTTGCTGAACTAGAAAGAGTGCATTAATTAAGTATTATTTTGTTAAGTATTGTCATTAAATCTATTTTCAAAAATAATGCAGATTATTTCCTGGAAAGGGATCATGCATTCTATGCTTTCCATACTAAATAAACACCAAAAAAATGCAACCCCTCTCCCTCCACCATGGTTTTCAAAAGAAATCTCCCCCTAAGTCTGTGCAGAAGATGATAGTGGAGAGAATGTATCTTCTAATGTCTGATTAGTTACCACAGAGAAAATGTTAATTTCAATGAAAATCAACCAAAGACGTAATTTAAGGGCAACATATTTCTTTGTCCTCAGTGTCATATTTGAAATTATATCATTGGAATGGAAACATGGGAGGTTGCAGTAATGTTAACCAAAATTTTTGTCATTAACAGCAAGGATGTGAGAAGTCCTACATGCTGTTAAACATCAACTCTTTTGATGATAAGCTACTTCTTTTTTTACTGCACCTTTTATTCACCCATGCACCATGGGTGAGTTCTCAAGACACTGTCTTACACCGTAAATTATATTATGTTAGTGTTTTTAAAATTCCGTGGACTATATTTTTCCTCATCTGTCTCTGTGTACACATTTCTGCAAATAGTGAATGACATTTGTACTCAGTTTTCACCTGAGCAACTTCTAGTAAATAATGACACCATCATTGTGCCCAGGCCATGATGGGATTACATCCTTTGTCACAAAACACACCACACCATCAAAGCCATAGAAAAACAACACCTTTCTACTTAATTTGGTTTTGTAATATCTGGGAGTCATTCTATCTGCAGGCATTCCCCCAGTATTGCAGAACAAATTAGTATGTATTCACATAATTCTGGAGCTCCCTTAGAAAATGCTTTAGTCATTGAGAAGCTTGAGCCTTGTCCATATTCAAGATTCTTTAAAAAAAAAAAAAAAACAAAAAAAAAAAACCCTAGATTCTTACCTTTTCATATTATGAACTTTTTAGTGATATGAAATTTGTGCTGACATTAATGAAAATGCTCCAGCATGTAGGACTTTTCACAGGTGCACAGCTGGGGAAAGTAAAAGAAACCTTTGAGCAAAGGAGCTACCGGCTGACAACACGGAGCAGAGGTGTGAGAGAAATCAGTGAATACCAAATAGCACAAGCATAGTCTGTTCTGTTGTGTTGGGTTTTTTTCTTGCCACATATCTTCTCATTTGTCAGTCACCTCATGATCTTCTGACTGACAAAAGTCAATCTCTGTATCACTCTTCTAGATTATTTTATTATGGAGAATTATTTAATAATGGTATGTGGTATGTTTTATCTCTACTTATCTCTGTTTTAGGTGATCTCGAGGAGAAGCTAGCAAGACTCAACAGAACTTGAGGAAAATATGTAGGTAAGATCGAAGAGAGAATAAAGATAAGGTACAAATACTCTTTTAAGGAATGTGAAAGTATTAATAGCTTCCTTCTAAACACAAAACTGAGGCATGACCATGATGTCAGTATTAATGGATGTACACAACATTTCAAGAGAGTGTGGGTGGCAGAAACAAGACTGTATTTTGGTTTTCTAGAATAGAAAGCAAAATTAGAAAATGTAAGATGAAGAATGGTGTTCTAAAATCTGTTCTCTATTGAGTGATGAAAACAGTAAAAGAAAAAATTTACACATTATTAAGCTGAATTATATTTCTATGACATGTTTGAGGAATGAATGAAGAATTTTGTAGTTAAGTTCTTTATTCCACTTTCGCTGCAAGCTTATGTTTGCCAACATGTCAGTGCTGACTTGGCTCTCTGTGTCAGCTACTTTTTTTCCGAGGGTTGTTTGTGATCCTCTTCCTTTCCATTACCATTTGTCACCTGGTAGATGAAACTCTCGGTTTCTGAGCTTGATAGGTTCAACAACAAATAGCCTGCTGGTCAATGGGTAGTGAACTTTGACAGGCTGAAGAGCAACATTATATTAGCTAAAGAGTGAAGGTTTGTTTTTCTCTAACCCAAAAGCAATCATTATAAATCTAAATGCAGATATTTCTGACCTGCATGGGGATTTTTTTTTGCTTGAATTTTTTTCTTTCCAGACTACTAGTCAAAACTTGTCTTCTATCTCCAACACATTTCCATCTTCATTGGAGATTGCAAGTACAGTAACTCAATGCTTATATTACTGTAACTTCAAAAGTATGTGTTCTATGTTTTCAAATATAGAAAAGGCACTTTTTCTGCATATATATGCTAAATATGATAGAGTTTCACATCTAAAATCACCTACAGTTTTCTTTGCTCTCTGCTTCACTTTCTTCCTCTGTCTAACCACCATGCTAGTAGCAGGGCTGGGTGCATTCTTTTGATATAGCGGATTTGGGTTTATTTTAGTTTACTGTCAGGAGAAATAAAACACAGAAAGAAAATCTGGGTACTAGTGTGACTTCAGTAGAACTGTCTTGTGGTTACTTATATAGATTTGCTTAGGTTTCTGTAAAGAATCTGTGAAAATAATAGTGAAAATGAGAAATTACCTAATATATCATGACTCCACGAAGGGCCTTCATTGACCTCCTCTGAGATTCATTCCTTATTCCTTGTGATCCTGCTGGGCAGTGTATTTCCATTTTCAGCTGTCCAAGGAGCACACACTGCAAAACAATTACACGGGTAGCAATGACATCACTCTTAGATGAAAACAACCGCTCAATCTTACCTATTAATTTCATCATACATTTCAGTCTTCTTCTGATGTTTCCAAAGATTTATCTAGAAACAATTTGAAATGGTAAACAGAAAACAGCAGGTTTAATCACTGCATTTTTTTTTTGGTTTTTTTGTTTTTTTACTCAAATAATACAAGGTTAAATTAAAAAGACTTCAGCAGAAAAAACTGTGCTTAGTGGAAAAATATGGGAAATTTTGTCTTGGCCATGTCTCCTGGATGCATAGCTACTGTGTACTGTGTACACATTTCCTAAAATGACATTATTTCTTTGTGGCCTTGAATTTTTTTCTCCCAAGCAGCAGAACACTTGGGAAACTCCAGCTAATAGACAATGCAACTGCACGTCTCCTTAGCAGCACTGCTATCAGGAGCACATTAAGCTCGTCCTTTGCTCTTTGCAATTGCTTCCAGTAGAATATCAAATCAAATTCAAGGTTTCAGCACTTATCTGCAGTGCTTAGATACCCATTGCTATATACACACGGGTGAGAACAAAGCACATGAGAGCTTCGATGTCCTGACAAGATCCTGCCCCCACAATGGGGTAAGATTGGGGCATGCAGAAAGTCCCACTTACCACTCTGTGTAATTTCCATAGGAAGGAAATCTGCATGTCTGAAGCAGTTGCTTCACATGAGACACAAAGCAAAGCAAGGTGTATAACTATATGTAGACATAGAACTGAAATTCTTTCTAATAGATACGTTATTCTGGAGCTAAAGACCACAAAAACAACTCCTTCATAATCTAAGGAGCATCACAAAAAATGCAGCCCAATAAGAAAAAGACATAATTCCATATCATCTTTAACACAACTGCTGAGCGAGATACATGCTTATCAAGGGAAATAAAAAGAAAAAAAAAAAAAAAAACCAAAAAGAAAGCCAACAAATTAATCCATTTGCTATTCTTCCAGAAAGACTAAGTGATTAAACACTGAAGTCAAGGTCACTTTGCCCTGCAGTGTGCAGTGCTCATTTTATGGTTTCAAGATATTTTTTCATTATGGACTATATAGTGGTTTTCTTTTTACAACTACAGACTACTTATTCCTGATGTACTGGATACTATTATATCTTAATTAAAAATTCTTAAAATTACTGTATAATAGTAAGTGACAAGGGCTTGTACTTCTGTGGTGTCACATTTCTAATGCATTTTTAATTCCAAGAAATAACAAAGACAACACAGTTTAAAAGACAACTTAGAATATATTCCTTTCCAAAATGTAGTTTGGAAACTGTTTCAGATTCCTAACATGTATTTTAAATGAGCTGACAACATTGTGACCTGTAATATCCAGGTCATGAGATTCTTAACGCTATTAGGAGTGCCACTAAAATCATCCAAAGCTACTTGTGGGAATGAAATTTATAGTTTTATTCTTAAGCTTGTTTATAATATTTCTTTTGTTAGAATTTGAAATAGCTCTGATTTTTAAATATGGGCATTTTCTTTGCTGAACTGATTATCAGAGTTCAATGTAGGCAGCTAAAACCAGATATATAAAAATGAAAATGCAACTGTGAGCTTTGAACAAAAAATTTCATCAGAAGAAAGCTTTGGGTTTTGAAAAGTTGTATTTAACTTTACAGTACTAATTACTGGAAATGATCATTCCTGGAACCAGAACTGGGAGTTCTTCAATTGATTGCAAAATTGGGCTAGAAATGTCTTGGTTCGAGTTAGACAACTGGAAGTAGTATAAGTACCAACAGTTTAAGTTGAACATTTGATTCTTTGTTTTTCCTTTTGTAATAATTTCTGGGGACCAGTAGAGTTCTTGAGTCTTTTCTAGGTAGTTAGAAGATTCTATTGTAGATGTTAATGTGCAGCATTAATTTTGCAAAAGATCACCCAGTGACGTAACAAGAAAGCAGTGATTTGAACTGAATTATTGGATGCACACTTTTTCAATACCATTTTTCCTGTTGATCAGATTTGAATTATGGAAAACTGCAAAGGAGAAAAATAGATTATTAGAATTAAGAATGAACTTTTTCTTTCTATTTCCAAATGAAAGCTTACAAGAACAGGTACTAGCTGCAGCCGTACGACGTGCTGTCACTGTTGTTTTAGGACCACTGAAAAACTGTATGACAACCTGAATACCTTTTGCAGATTCCTCCCTGTTCTGAATTCCTTTAAAGTCACAGATATGTTAGCAAATTTTCATCACTCTAATTACAATGCCAAGAGAAGCAAAAAAAGTGTTTACTGCCATTTTGGATCTGACTGGAACTGACTGTGATTGGCATGGAGCAGCCCCTGGTCTCTTCTCACATATGCCACACATGCAGCCCCCCCACTGCCTGCACCTTGCCACCTACAACTAGTAAACTCCTACATTTTTGCTTTGTAAAACAACAAAACCTTTCAAAAATTACTGAAGAAATTTTGAGCTCTGGAATCATGGTATTATATAATCAGGCAGTGCAAGTTGTAGGGAGATTACAAGACTCTGGGAAATAAAAAAGAGCTTTGTAAACTTGCTATTTGAAAAATTAAATGTATACACACTGAATGCCCCAAGCAAGAAGACATGTCCATCATCAGCCATTTAATTTCAAGCATATTTGTACATATGAACAGGTTTTATGTTTCACTGTACCATCAAATATTAACCAAACACTTCTCTTCTTCATGCATTTTCACTTGTTTTCTTTCTATAGTCTGTCTGCAAAGTTTCTGTCTTGTTTTGTCTAGTGCTGCAGGCTCCAATACAGATTAAGTTCTGTCCTCAATCTGAACATGAAAAAACCGACACAAATTCTCTACACTATGTAGAGAAAACTGCCACAAATTCTGTTTTACCTTTCTATAGGATCTTAAATTGTTCAAAAAAAACCCCAAACCATCTGAGAGCGTCTGAACAGAGGTTTGCATTCACCTTTCTCTGGGGAAAAGCAGTTCCTATTCAATGAGGGTGCTTAAACTGCAGTGAAATCAAAGTGAGTGTGTCCTTCTCTGAGATTTACTCTTGCCTTTAGAGGTGGGTGATTTGGGAACTCCTTAATTAAATTTGGAGTGCTCATACTCAGACTAATATTTGGCTTGAAGAATACTCTTCAATCAGCCAAAATGCTTAAAAAAAAACATCATAGAGGAGGGACACTATTGCAGAGAAAGTAGATAGGTAAGAGTACGTTTGGTGCCAGTCATCTCTAGCAACAGTATTTAGTGGTAATCCTGAAATGCATAAAAGCTAGAAGTAAGCTAATGTAAAATTAACACAACTTTTGACATAACTAAAAATCATCAAAAACCTGAAAGATTTGTAATGTTTCACCCTCATCTGTCCCCTTATGAATACAAACACAGGCAGGATGTTTGTGATTATGTCATCTTCACTATCACCAGCTTTCAAAGTGATGTTTACAGACCTCAGAATTTTTAAATCTGTACTTTCATTAAAATGAAGGATGCATTTTCCCCTTTTTGCAGATACCCCTATTTTTAAAAAAGAAGTTCGAATCTTCACTTCCTATTAAAACCATTCTCTTTTTTTGCTAAGTCTGAAATTGTTATAGTCAGGTAAGGCAGCTGATGTTTAAATATAAGGGTCAAAACTTAAAACAGTAGAAGTCAAATATTAAAATATCAGTTCTCGGATTACTACATGTATTTTCATGGCAAGATACCCTTACATTAATTCTGTTATAAATTCTATTTTTAGACTAGAATATAAAACAACACTGAGGACAAAAATGCTGGTAGTAGCAAACTATTGCTTTCCCTAACAATTTATTCAGTGAAAAACATTTCCTAGGTAGCTTTTGCATAATTAGATTGAATAGCAAATATAGGCAGCTATTTTAATGCACAAGCCATAAGGGAATGGATAATTTTATACAGTAAAGGTTTGGTTATTATCTTGTCTTTGCTAGATATTTATTTTGACATATTTTAACAAGCACTATATCCTAGAGGGTTTTCTATTAAAATACAGCTTTATCAAAAATATTAAGTGAATCACTCCAGAAAATAGAACTGAAACTCTTGGGTTTTGTCATGAAATTAAAATGTTCGCAACAACTTTTGAGAACTTAATGTATTACCAAAAAAAGTAAGAATGCTCTAAACTGTTATTTTCATTAATACAATATTTTGATAAATAGTTATGTTTAAAAGTATTCTAAATTCTAAAATTCAGAGCAGGGAAGGTGAATAGCATTTTTGTGAAAATGTATGTTGGTTAAGTACAGGTGAGAAGGATCAGCTCAGTAAAAAAATCAGAACCATCTTCAGAAAAATTAATCACCTGCATCAAAAAGAAAAAAAACAAACTCACATGCCCAGATAATCCCTGAATTCTGATCTATGAGCTCTTTGTTTATAAAATACATTAAATTATAATGGCAGCATCAGAATATGCCAGTTTTGAATATATCAGTGTTTATCCAGGCATAATATACACAAGGCAGATGTTGGATTGACCTCTGCTCAATGAAAACTTGTTTGATGGCTTGGTTGTTCTTCTCTGCTTATTTGAAATGGCCATGAGGGAGAAAAATGTCAATGGTGCATCTTTAAACTTCAGGAAAAGAGCTACCCACACACCTCCTTGGGAGGATGCCAAACACAATCTGAGACAACACCATGGCAACGTTAGCTTAGAGCATGTCTCAGACTTCTGTAAATAGCAAAGATAAAAGGAAAGAATTTGAGAAAAATGGTGTTATAACATTGTATTCCAACTGTTACTCTAGTGCTTGCTGTTTCAGGCAGGATTCAGGAAGATAATATGGGAGATCATGCTATCTTATGGATTTCCTTCTCAAACTGAAATCACTGATAGGTGGATAAACAACATCAGTGAAGGGTCAGGAAAGAGGAAGGAAAAAAAAAAGAGAAAAAAAATTCAAAATCTCTACTAAGGAGAAAATAAAACATACTACCAAAGCACTGCTGCTCAGTGTAACTTCAGATATTACTGGTAAGAAAACAATGTCAGAGAATAACAGGGGAAGGAATAAAGCATGTCAAGAAAACAGTCAGTAGACAAAGAAAGCAGCAGAGAGTATTATAAAGGGCAAGGGAAGGAAAAAAAGTGGATCAGATTGCCCTTTTGAGTTTGATGTAGCTTTGATTGAATAGTAGCACATGTGTTTGGAGTGGTGTACACAGCAGGCTTTGGGGTATTTCTAGGCTATCTGTAGTTTGCCACAGCAATTTAATGTGGCATTCAAGAATAACCCTTTGAGGCAAAAGTATCACTATATGCCACTTAAATTATCACAGGTCATTGAGCAACAAACAACTGACTACCAGTTTTCTGTTCTTAACATAAAGGAAACATTTAATTCTCTGACAACTTCTCTATTATTTGCCTTAGGTATAAGAAACATATCTTGTAATTGTCACTTGTTAAATTTTACCTCTGTAAGTATATACAATATCATCAAGGTCAGTAAATATAAGCTGTATGCCATATACTTCTACTTTACCTGAAAAAGGACTTTTCTCCAGAAGAGAGGCAAAACATGTATCCAAAAAAGGCAACTGCACCCTGTCTAATGCTCTGATGATTTTTAACTCCTTGAAAGAAAAATAAAACAAACAAAAAAAAACAAAACAAAAAAAACAAACCCAGTTTACTTATTTATTTATTTGATAAAAAAAAAGAAAAGAGGTAATGGGAGAATGATTGAGTTCTACTGACATTCAGTTTTCTGTGGAATTAATATGGAAATTATGTTGAAAGCATCAGAGAAGCTGTTTGAAGACATGCACATCTACAGAAGAGGGCTTTGGTTTCCAGATACAGTTTTATTTCCCTGCTCTATTTATGTTCTTCACAGATGGTGTTTATTTCTTGAAGTTCCAGAGAGTCAAAGGCAAAAATAATGCCATATAGGAGTAGTGCTTCAAGAGAATTTATATAAGGTTGTTTTTTTCTTCACCTTTATCTTTCCTCATTTGTCTGAACTCAGTGTGAGCTTTCAGTTGTTACCAGTAAATTCACATAATTACCCTGTTGCTGATATGGAATTAGTTTTAGGAAAACAGACCTAGAAAGTATTAGGCCAATTCTGGCAACTGTGCTGGTAGATCTAGATTGGGTTTTCAGGAATCTGGGAAGAAATCTGACTTGAAACCTCAGACAGTAATTTAATTTCAGCTGCCCTTCGCTTACCTTCCCACTGACTTACTGCAAAACAGACATTCCATTCCCATTCTTCCTTTTTATTTTGATAAAAATAGTTTGAAAAAATGTTTTTGCCTACATTTCTTGCAAATAGACAGAGGAAGAGTATGAGTTATACTGAACTATGAGTACAGTTGATTGGTAATAGCTGAAACAAATAAAAAAGGACAGAGGAACTAAGCCGAATCACACAGAAGGTTAGGGGTTAGAAGGGACCTCGAAAGATCATCTAGTCCAACCCTCCCTGACAGAGCAGGATCACCTAGATTGTACAATCGTAAATATGGTACAAATATAGTTTTGTTACACATCTTTTCTAATTGTTTTTTGTGACAAAAGATTCCATGCCTTTTTCCACTCCTTTAGCATTGTCTATGTTAGCATATTGCTTGCACTATAAATTAACACACAATGCAATCATTAGTCATTAAATATTTATTTTTTAAAATTCCATTGAATTATGTTTGTATTACTGTACCAGCAATATCATAGCAAAGTCTATCTAAGTTTCCAGTAATAACAACTTACAGAATTTGTAAAACAGATCTATAGATAGAAAAAGACTAGTCAGTGGAAATTAGAGGAATGGCTCACAGGTCAGCAGCATATGAATTTACTGAAGACAATATTCTCATCCAGAAGCATCCAAATAGCTGTCAGTCTCAGGTTTCTGCATCTCTTTCTTCACTGTATTATTGAACTAACACTGAAGAATTTAGTAGCATAAGAAAGAGCCTTTTTTTACAGTCACAGAAATGTGATTCTGGGTTGAACACAACACTCCGTCCAATGAAGAACTGGGAAACAACATTTTTTTCCACAGCTTGTCTCATTTCCCGCTGTTTCTTTTTCAAGGGGAGCATAGTTTTCTTAATGACAATATAGAATGTAAGACGCCACCACCATAAGGAGCAAAGCTATTCAAAGCAAAGTTTTGGTAAGCCTCCAAAATATTTGCTTTAAACAAACAAAATGTGTGCTAGGCTCCTTCCTTCATGGTACTGCAGGTAAAATGGGAGAGCATACATATCTTCTCTCTGTTGTAGTAGCTCTGGAGGCCTCTGAAGTCTTTATGTGCTTGGGTCTGCTTTTCCCCAGCTAAGTTTATAAAAAGATGTGATCGTTACTTCAGTATTAGGGATTGTTACTTCTATGAATCTTACTGAGTTGTCAGGCTTCTTCATTACATTTTTGTCTAGATATTAATCTACATCACTTCAAGTCTGAGACTATTTGGAGACGGAGGAGTCAGAAAAGCCCTGCAAAGACAGAGTCCTTTTCTACCCCTTCTTTTCTTTTGACACTGAAAAGAATAAAAAAAATATTTTCTATCTCAGTAATGTTCAGATGTTGCTCTTGTGGGATGATGAAAGAAACAGTTGTTCTCATGAACTCCCAAGATTCAACCATTTGGTGTTTAAGAGTAACAGAACACCAGAATTATCCAGCACTGTTTCCAAAGTTAAATCTCCAGGAATCAAGTTTCAAACAGGACAAGTCTTTGGGGGGCACAAGAAACCATTCAAGTTTCTGTTAATGATAGAAGGTTCATTCTCTCTTCTTCATACATACACTGAGATATGCATGGCTTTGTTAAATAAAAACAATAGCTAGATTTGGGGAAAATACACAGGTGGTATTCACTGTAAAATTTATTACTGAACATGGACTACATTCTGTATCCATTTGATATGCTTTGAGAGAGCAGTGTTGTGAGTGAGAGTATTGGTTTCTGGGCATACTCCCAGGAGGTGTTAGGGTTGATGGGGGCTGCTCTGACTTGTATCTATAATGGAGTGTTTATTCCTTTGCAATAAGAGAGTTTATCAGAGCACAGCTTAGTTTTCTAATGTCAAGGTGCAAGAATTATCTGAAGGTAATTATGGTAGAAATGATTTTGACTTTCATACTGAATTTGCTGTTTTCATATCAGATAAGAAGTTTTCTTTTTTGCATCTTTCTGTCTTTGATTGTGCCATCATAGAATTGATGTAGTAGTATTACAAAAGGTATAAACAAGGTATAGTGGGCAAATGTCTAATTCAGGAACTAATAATCATCCTAACTCACTAAAACTTCAGGCATATTCATTACTTCAAGCATGCCGAACAATTAAATTAATTACTTGGTTTTTAAAAGGATACTGGATATTATGATCATTTTCATACTTTCCACCTGCCCAGTACTCTCTTTGAACAGTTAAGTATTTTGGACCTGAGGCAGCTCAGGATCCAAGCAAAGGAAAAAAAAATCTCACATATAGAATTCCAACCTTTTAAGTTCCACTCTCTGCTAAGGTCTTAAGAAGATTTATATAAAGCCTACAAGTTGCTCCCAGTTCAGGTCTTTGGCAGCATGCTTTAATTTTAAAGCTGCTTTTTTTTTTTTCTGTTTATCAGCTGGGGTGGGGGAAATAGTGAGTCACTGTTTAAACTCCTACTTCTGTCCTTCTTGGTCAGACTTATACCCAGCTCTGCATTCTTCTTGAGAGTCATCTGCTTCATTTCTTGACAAATATTAGCCTTGCATTCTTTCTGGATAATACCCTGTCTTTCTTCTTTTACATATTCCTAATGCTCTTAGGAACTCCTGTCAAACTCACAAATTTTGTTAAGAGAAGAAGCAGCCCATAATGAGGACCTTCTTTTCATATTCATCCTTATCACCAAAGGTGACAGACTCTTTAGCTAGCACTGGACTGACAGATCTATTAGGAGTCTTTGAGTGGAATTTTCACTTGCCAAAAATGGTTTTCTTTCTTTTAAATTTTTTAATAATAATGTGATTGAGAATATTTTAAAACATAAATTTGGAGAAACAGCCATAAAAGGTTAATTGTTTGAGGCACTGCTTTACACTTTTCAATGTCTCCAGCATAAGAGTAGTTTATTCCAGAATGATATACATTGGAAAGGTTATTGTTTTTCAGTAAAATTTTAGGCTGGGCTTTGGGTTATGTCGGGTTTTGTTAGATTGTTTTTATTTGGATTTTTTTAGCATATTTCCTTTCTTTCACTTGTCCATCTTTTTTTTTTTTGGTCCTTCTCAATTTAGAAAGTTCCAACACATCAAGCCTTCAACTGGATGTCATATGCATCTAATGGGAGAATTAAGATGACCTCTCACAGAAACATTTGCTGCCATATAAGTCTTACTGTTGGTTCTACATGATACTCTAGTTCTTGGGCATTAACACCATGTCCAACACAATGCAAGAGACACACTCATTATTAAAAAAGCACTGCAACAGATTGATGTTAAAGGAGTTAGAGGGTGTTTTTCCCTTAGTTTTACCAAGTACAACTTCTTATATCTTTTGGCATAAAAAGTTTCATGTTGCCACTGTTTCTCTGTTAGATTTTCATGCAAAGCACCATTTTAAAAATCAGCAGCTGTTTTTTTGTTTATTACTATTTTAAACCTGGACCTTTTCTCTGACTCATTTTCCAGTATGGCTCAAGAAAGAGGGCCTCAGGCAGGGATGCAAGACTAGGACAAGGCTGATAGAGAAAGTGTTCCTAAATGCTTTCACAAAGGCTAGAAACTTGTGTTGTAGCTAGGACAGATATGGAAGACTGTATAATAATTTTTTTTTTTTTTCAATATAAGTCATTAGTTAATAACTACTTCTATAGATATAGTCTATCATACCAGAAGCCAAAGGCTTTTTGTTCTACTGGACAGCTCTGCAGTGTGATGCTATGTGCTTCAGCATTCAGTCTCAGAAGTCAATAAATACAGATGCAAAAATAATGCTCTCAGTTTTAAGTTAATTACTGACATAAAAAAATAAATCTTTCAGAAGACTCAAAAAGCCTAGCTTCCAGTCAGGACCCAGAATACACAATATTCTGGATTGAGTTGGATGTCCTCTATGTTTGATGTATTGGTTCAGCATCATGTTTACCTCTTGTATCTCAAAGCAGTTATGATCCAGACATTTTCCTTTTTACCTCAGTATTTATTGTCCCATAGTCTGACAGACTGTTCACTTACACTTTTTCACACATTAGCCTCAGGTTAAGTGCTGGGATTTTTTTTCTTGTAGAGTATCATGCAGTTCAGTAGTTTGTCAGTTCTTGAAAAATAATTGTTCAGTTGTCTGTTAACTGAGAGGGATTTTCTCTGTCAATATACAAGACTTCCTGGGTAGTGTGTTGGTAATGTACTTGTGAAGTAATGCATGCTCTCTGTTTTTGGTGTTTGCCCCTTCTCAGTAGGCTAACTTTGTACTTGTTTGGATCAGATTCTCCCTAGAAACTTTCCAAAGAAAAGTGGTATCTGACAAAGCATTTCCATGTCTTAAGAGGTCATGAAACTGAGATAATTGCAGATGTGACAGATACCATATTGCCAGATACAGGGAACAGAGCCAGGGTAATCACAGGCTAAAAGCAACAATTTCTGCAACTTTAAGTAAAGTGTAAAGCTGCAAATGCAAGACTGTTGCAGAATTATATCCCTTGTGAACAGGGCACAGATGAGAATATATGACACTGTCATTTTAAGAGATGAAAAATCTCAACCTATGTGTTTGATAATCTATTGCTAGCTCAGGATACTGAATGAGGGTGCAATAAGATACCATGTAGTCTGTCAGCCTGTTGGACTGCAAGAGCAGATTCCAAGAAGCTTTAAATTTTTCACCTGCAAGTGCTCAGCAGTTCAGAAAAAAAAAAAAAAAAACACAACTTCTTTGTTTAATAAAATACATGCATATCTGGAAATACATACATATTTTCACCTTTCCTTACAAAAAAAATTAATTGGTCGTTCTCTTTCAAGGGACATTCGTATGCTTCTTTCTCCTGCTACAAAAAAAACCCCACAAAACCTAGTTTCTTCCTTCCACAATACTGCTTTCCTGGGCTTTTTGATGACCATTTTCTTAAAACATTCATACAATTTCCCTGTACCTTGTCATGTTCCTCATCACTCTCCTTAAAGCCATCAGGTAATACAAGTGCATCTTTATTCAGATAAACAAGCAATATTAGAAAGAACTTTTCTCTGGTCATTTGAACACAAATGTTAATGCCCAGCTATTGATAGCTGCCTGAAAGCCATATGATAACATCTATTCCAGTAAAAATCAAAAACTTGTTCTAAAGTGCCAGAAGAATACTGTTAAAGAAATATGCTTTTAGTAGCCTGGGAACCTCAAAAGAAAAAAAAAAAAAAAAATCTATTGATTTCTGCAAGTTTATCAGGCCAAAACCTTGTATCATCATATGTACAATACACATCAGTAGGCAACTATCAAAGTCATAGGATGCTTTAATGATGCTCCTAGGCCTGGATGCATAGCTGACTCTCATTTATATTTAAGTTCTCTAATTTAAAAAAAAAAAAAAAAAGGAAGAAATTGCAACAACTCCAAGCCTGACTGAACAGAAATAGGTACCCTACACACATGATGTGGGACAAAAGCAGCTATGTTGTAGACAGAGGAAAATAAAGTAAGTAAGATGACTTGAGATGATTGAGACAAGTTTCATATGCAAGATTCTTTTACGTGTTTCAAAGGAAATCTACCATGCTTTGTTATACACTATGCCACTAAGATGTGTCTGGGTGTATGTGTAACATTGTAAATTATTTTATGTGTTTAATACATAGTTACAGGAGCTTTGAGTTAGGATCCACTTTTAAGTATACCAACATGGAGCTCAGAAACCTAAGTATTCAAAGTGTGACACACTGAGGAATAGAGATCCACACATGTGATGGCAGCATGGGAGACATAAATGACAGAAACTATGGCTGTTGCAACCTCTGAAGTTTCTATTTGGTCAGCATCAGTGTTGCAGATGATCCATAACAAACTGTTATATCTGCTTAGCATGACAAAATCCAAGAAGAAGAGTGCTTGTATCAATTTCTGGAACACTGATTTTGGATGCTGAGTCTGTTACATACTGGTATGTGTTAGATACCTTGGACAAGGACTTGTTATCCCTGATGTTTTGCACTGAAACAAGGTGATAATGGATGGAATGCTAAAACAGCAACAAACTTGGATGCAATGCCTTAAAGTATTTTCAGTGCTGGAAAGGATTTTGAGATCTGCCAGACCAGAAGATCTAAAAGAATTACTTTAATCTGGATAGGTACATTCTCACCAAACTGGAAGTACCAATATGGATTGGTTTGGGGGGGAAAGGAAAAAAAAAGAAAAAAAAAGAGGTCGCAAGCCTCCAGACAGGGCTAGTAAGAAGTTGTTCGGTCTCTCTGCAGCAGCAGTCACAATTAGCTTATCACTGACTCAGCTCAACTCAGGGAAGCATAGCACAGCATTACACGTCTTTCTCTGTATGGGGAAGTAGAAGCCTGCCATGGCAGGATGCCTTCTTAATCTCCCTGAAGTATAGTGAGATTCCATTTATGTTCCTACTCCCTGGGCCTTACAAATATGAGTCTAGTCCTGATCAAAATTCATCTTCAGGTGCTGTTTTTTTCTGAATGTTCACATGGTCTTTTTTGTGTTTGGAACGGTAGACAGTCTTTAGTATCACTTTACAGACATGAGACCTTTCCATCTTCCTTCAAGAGCCTGTAGAGAAATAGTGTTGTATCTCCAAAGAGTTATATTTCAAGCTAGGTCTACTCTAAACAAATTTCCTAGTAAGGTATTTTATCTAGCTGTGTCTTGGTATAGCCAACTATGTATCCTATGTAATCCTTTCATCTAAGCATCTCTTTTTTCCTGGAGAGGACAAAGAATATATTTTTGTAACTATAAGTGTTTCTTCAGCCCGTGAACACTTTGCCATTCTGTCTGATGGAAAGCTAAGCAATGAGCACTGGTGGTGAGTGCATTGCCCTTCATCATGTTTTGGGAAAGGAACATCACTTAGGTGCACTCACTAAGATCTCTCTGGAACTGATGACAAGCCCGCTGTGGTCAGACTTAATGAGTCAATTAGAGTATCTGAACAGGCAGCACAGTTCTGAGATGCAGGGACTTGTCCCTGTCTCAATTTGGTTGAGAATAGCCTCTAATGCAAAATAATTAATTTTCAGATTCATATTCATATTGCTGCACTACCTGACAGCTTTCTCCTGTTTTCTTCTGAAATGGTTTGACTTAGAGTGATAAATGCCTCTCAGTAAAGTGGCAAATGGTTGCTTATAGGTACCAGTTTCTACAGAAATGTTAACCTCTATTCTCTGATTTTATTTTTTATACTTTAAATAAAGGAGCGTTGATCAAAGGTCTGGCATGGCAATCATTTGTTATGCAGACAGACTTGATAATTGAGTAAAAAAAAACGGTGAAGGCAATCAAGTTGTGGTTTGATAACAGAATTCTGCGAATATGAGATTAATCACTATGGCTTCATTGACAGCAAAGCATGTTTTGGACTTGCTCTGGTTTCTTCAGTGCTTATGCTCATCTGCAACATTAAGTACTGAAATTTAGATATTTGCTTTTTAAAGAAAGACTTATTAATAAAAAGAATTGCCCACATTCAAATAAGAAACTATTAGTAGTGATTTACCTCAATCTACCCTTCCTCATTTTAAAAAGGAATTCACTCTTTCATCATTGTAGGCAAAATGAAAGTCAGTTTGCTACCCAAATGAATTTAGGAGGTTTAGTCTTTAATGGCACCTCAAATAATGATGTATGCAAAGATTTCATGGCAAGCTAAGCTAGTCTTTTAGTAAGAGAAAACCCTGTCTACAGAGCTACACTTAAAGCATAGGATTGATATTACATACTTTTTGTCAGAGAGGGAATACAGTCTTGTTTTACCAACTGTGCTAATGATGTCCTGCAGTGGACAGGCTAGTGAACAAACCCACAAAATTTACCACTTGGTTTGTTGGTCACTGTTCATGGTTCCTTCTACCTATATAACAGAACAGCTAAAAGCCCTCTTTGTTGTCATTTTGATAATGGCTAGATCAATTGAAAGCCAACGTTTAACTGGACTTCTTGAAACTAGTTTTTTATCTATCCAATTGAAAATATTTCCCAGGAGTCTGTTAAAAACCATTAGGGCAAGCCTTTGACTTCATTCTGGCTAGCCATCAGCTAGATGGGAACAGAACCAGAAATAGCAGTGAGAAAGACATGAAGATGGCCAGAAAAGCATACTCAACCTGAGAAAGAAGACTGTAAAAATATATTTTTATTAAAATGGAGAGTAGTTTGTACTGGGGAAAAAGAAGCTGCTTTTGCTTCTTCTTCCTCCTTTCCTTCTTACTTCTACAGCGAGGTGGCAAAAAGTGATCTTATCTATGTTTCCTGTAACAGATAAGAAGAATTTACGAAAGAGGCCCCTCATCAATTTATCTGCCTAATGGGAACTGTGCAAGAAATGAATTTTGGCTAATGGTTTGGGTCAGAAGAGGTAGAACTAGATATATTCACAGCCCACACACATGCTATAGCTCAGAAGCAGATGGGCACAAGGTACAGTCTAGGGTAATGACAAGCTGTTTCCCTTCTAATTAATTGTGAGGAGAAAGGTATGCATTCAACATCAGATTCTTTCCAAAACACTTTCTTTATTTTTGTTTAATTTGGGACAAATGTTTCAGCTCCTCTGAAAGGGAAAGTCCAAAGACCTGTGTTTAACAAACATAAAATGTACTTTTCAGCAACACTGAGCCAATAGTTCCAGGGGCCAAGGTTTCCAGGGTTTTCATGTCCCCCACTCTCTTTGAGATTTAATAAATGTATACAGAGAAGGAAGCTTAAGAAATAACTGATTCTGGAGACTCTGAGCTTCAGACCTGGGCCAAGGAGAAAAGGAAAGAGTTTCACAAGCATTACTGTGAAAATTCAGAGCTCTTTAGTGACAGATGAACTTGGGGGATTCTGAAACACCACCACAGTCTCTCAGGCTGAGGTGACTAGTGGGACTGGGCTTCACTGAAGGTTACTTGCTGCATTTCAGAAGAACCAGTGGATGAAAACTGCATGCAGGAAGACATATGAATGCAGAGAGTCTCACACTTTATTCAGGGAGTGGTCACATTCCTTTATTCCATTTCTGTTCAGATTTCAATTTGGAAGTCCAAAGGCCAATGAACACGAAGCCTATCTAACATTAAGATGTTAAATGAAGTCTGCACAGGGTGTCTAAATATTTGTCTACTTCAAAGCAACAAACAATTTACCCCTAGATCAAACAGTTTTTAACAGTGAACAAACATATGGATTCTCCAACTTACATTTCAGGCTTGGTTGCTACATACAGCACCCACACATTGATTTAAGCTTCCAGCCCTAAGTAATTGCCAATACATGAAAATGAATTTCCTTTCATTGCCTTTGTTTATCTATTATTGAAATAGCATTTGAAATCTTTATGTCCTTTCTATTCCATATTATTATTATTATTATTATTATTTGATGGGAGACTAGTGGATGCAAAACCAGTACATGTTGGACCATCTATTTTTTATCTCTTTAATACATTCTTCTCTTCACACTTTACCTGCATCACCTTAGTGGCTGGAAGAAGAGGTGGGGTTTTTGTTTGTTTGTTTGTTTGATTTTGGTTTTTTTTCTACGTTTTTTGGTTTGGTTTAGCTTGGTTTGGGTTTTTTACGTGTGTGGATTGCTTGGTGTTTATTTGTTTTGTGGTTTGTTTTTATTTTTTTTAAATAAGTTGCACTCTTTTCTAAAAGCAGGTTAGGTCCTCTTTTTCTTAAAAATTACATATTTTGGAAAATACAGTAAAATACCCTTGTGATTATGTTACTAGAACACTACAGTTTATCAGGCAGACCAGGTTACTTACATGTATACATACAGAACTCTTCAAGCAAAGCAACGTACAAGCCTGCTTGTAATCTATTTTGGAAGGCAAACCTGTTTCTGTACTCCTTTCTCGATAGGTTTTTTTTTTTTGTCTTGGAAATCAGGCTGATTTCAAACTAAATCTATGTTAACTGATGTAGCCAATATTTTCATACAGCTTTATTCAGTCTAAGCTTTTTGTATAAAAGGTCCATTCTTTTGCATTAGTAAAGATCTGTTTAAATTCTGCTTTACCACTGGGTGGTGCTCTCAACATACAGTAGACAGCCAGTCTCTGAAACTCTCCTTAGTTCATCACAAGCAAACTCATTTCATATGAGTGCCATCTCTGAGGTTAGAAAGGAAACTAATTGAAAATTGTATTCCTCTCCCTGTGGCAGCAAAGAGAGGTGGGGAGGGAAAGGTTCATTGTATCGGCCTGACAGTGATTTAATGGAAAAGTGTATTTTGCTTTATCTCACCTCTCCCTGCCCTTCAAAAATGCATATATTTCTAAACTTAGAAGATGTGACCTGATCAAGAACACTGTCTCCATTTAAAGCCTTCTCAGGTGTTTGAGAGGCAGCTGGCCACCACTGATACACCTTGTATTCCTCCCTACTGTCTTCAACATAACAACTTGTATGCCTCTGCAGCCTGCAGAGATAAGCACCTACTGCTCTGTCTGATACTTGGGATATCTGTAATATTTAAGGAACGGCACTTTTTCTGATTTTGTTTTTTTTGAGGGTTTTTAGGGGTTTTTTTGGTGTATTTTGTTTGTTTGTGGGGGTTTTTGTGTGTTTTTGTTGTTGCTGGCGGTGGTGGTTTTGTTCGTTTTTGGTTTGGTTTGGTTTTCTGTTTTGCTTTGGTTTTGTTTCTTTGTTGTTTTTTTATTGTTGTTTGGTTGTGTTGTGGGTTGATTTTGTTTTTTTTTCTTGAGAGAGTGGGTGCATAAAAACTGGCAAAAGCAATATCTCTTTTAAAAATCCCAGGGACCTGCATTATATGAGAAGCAGAGTTAAGAGGGTAATACAAGTTCTCCTATCCATAGGATTTTAAGTTTTCACATTTCATTTTGCTCTAGTACCAGAAAAGCCCTCCAATTTTGAAGTTGTCTGAAGAACTCACCCACAGCTTTTAAAAAGCCAAAATAAAATAATTTTAGGTTGATTGAACCATTTGACTTCCAAGAAATCAAAATATAGACTGAGTTTTAAGTGATACTCTGTAAACCAAATTGAAAGGAAAGGTCATTTTACCAAAATACTTTTATTGTTATTGCCTTAAAGAGCAAGACAAAACACAATGTTTCAACAACATCAGGAAAAATATAGAAGTAGTCATGGAAGAATGGAATCACTGTACTCTCTAAATATTTTTGTCAGCTGAAGATGTACAAAACATTATTAAGAAGCAAAGTTTAGTATACATTGTTCAAAAATATTTATTCTTTTAATGTATCATCTTATATTTATGCTGAGAAGAGTCTACTCTGAATTACTCTTTAGATGGTACCAGATACACAAGTGCAGTGTAGACACTGTTCAGTGTCTCTTTTAAAAGGGATGCATTAGGGATGGTAAAGCTCCAGCCTAGCTCTTCGCTTCATTTGTCTGTCATTTATTTTCTAGTCCTGCTCATCTGTGACCATAGAAGAGTACTATTGCAAAATCAATCTTTTTTACAGCCTGAAAACACCTTCTTCACTGGTTACCTCAATATTTGGACCTCAGAGACAGTAACACATGTTGTAGAATGCCTCTGAGCTCCAGGATACTTGTTTGTACGTGTAAAACGTCTGCCTTGAATCAATATAGTAAGTGATAATACTTTGTTGATGTTAGATAATAAATTACAGGTAATGAAAGGTTTTAAACAAGTTCACATGTACATTTAGTGACAAGAATGTAACAAATCTTTTTTTTTTTTTTTTTGTCTAATGTTTTTATCACAGTTTCTAGTGATATTGTATCAAGGATTATTTTTAAAAGTTGCCATTTAATTTCATCCTGACAGCATAATAGTGTTCATAGAAGATCTCTCAGGGATGCTGAACTAACAGGGGCAACACATGATATGATATGTATGCTTAAGCTTGAGGGTGCATAATAAACGCAAGAGATTCATGTCCTGAAAAATGATCACTGGGAACACAGCACATAAACTGAAAACTAGAAACATGCTTTCTCTTGGGCTATTTTCCCAAAACAGGCATCAATCAATAACATAGAATATAGTGTATTAAAGTGTTTATTACTTGAATTTCAGATTTAAGAATATAATATTGACACTCCATTTCACTTTTTTTTTTTTCTCTCCATGTAATTTAATATAGGAGACTTGATTACAGTGGAAAAAAAATCCCTATCATATTTTCCTTTTTGACAAGAATATAATTCTCTTTCAATGATGATTCTTTTCCTTATAGCACTTTCAGAGAAATTATGCACATGGGACACAAAATGCTCTGAAGTAGCAATGAAGTCCTTAGATACGACATCAAAAATTCATACAAGGTTACAGTGGGGCACAAGTGATTCACAGTCCTTGTCTTAGCCTTCATGATGGTGTGAATTTCCTCCTTCACCATGCTGCAGAGAACCTGCGTGTGTGTGCTGGAGGCCACAGGCACATGGCGTGCATGTGCTCTCAGCCCTCTCTGGGGAGTGATGGCAGTGCCTGAATTACCTTCATGATCATGAATCAGAATGTGTCTGACAGAAATAAGTCATTTTAACTGTCACTCATTTCTCACATCGAGCCACTAATATCTGAATAGTAGCCATCTTTTAATTTTATTTCCTTTATATCAGTATCACCCTTTCTTATAGCTCCCATACCTGAAGCTTTCCTCTCCAAGACTCAGTCTGCACACCTCTACATTCCCTGTCTGACAACTTCCCATTCCTCTTTAATAAAAATTACTCAATGCTTGTGGGTTTTTTTTGTTGTCCTTTGATTTTTAAGAGTGTGTGCTTGGGGGACCAGCACCCCTTAATAACAATTCAGTTATGTGTACACACAAAACCTGTATATGTGCATATTCATTCCTAATTGTTGGTTCTAACAACAGTTTATCAGTCTTGCTCTACACAAGAAGTATTTTATCAAAAAGAGGGTTGAGGAGAGGAAAACATAATTATCTGTTAAACAACTCTGAAGTTGACCAGTAAGAAATAAAGGCAACAAACAAGTATTAGAGATATTGCTAGAGAGGAAAAAAAAAGAGACCACAAATAATCTGAATAAGATTCTGTGTTATTTTTTTCATGTTCACTAGACCATACCATCAAATGCTCTTCAATGACTAAAGCTGAATTCTATTCTTGGGCAAAGTATTGCCACTAGGACAGGAAGAAACATAGATTGCCTGACAACTGCAAGCACTCTTATAATAGATACAGCACAGAGAGGACAAGCTCTCTTTTGCAAGTAAGTAAAAAAGCTAAAATAATTAAGTAGAAACCAGTAAGATTATTGTAGTGCTGTTCACATTCACAACAACAAAAAAAAAAAACCAAACCAGTAGAGTGTAGCTGTGCACATCGGGCCTTGCTTGCAATTCATGTCCTTTGCAGCCCCATTTCGTGCAGCACACCACTCCTCAGTTTGCCTGATTAATTCTCTGCCACCTCCACATATGCATTCAAGTGTGTTTTACATGAGATCTTGACATGTAGTGGATATATACCATGCAGCCCAAGGCATAAAGACTGTTTTCAACACAGAAACTTACACTGTTTCATCACTGTGCCGAATCTCTTAAAATACAAGAGAACAGTGCTGGACCATTCTCCTTGTAATCAACTCACTTTTACCTCAGTAAAGCTTCACGAACTATTACTTGCTTATTTGACTTACTGAATCACCAAAACATGCTATTTTATTTGAGGGTGAAGCTTTATGGACTGTCATAATAATTATCATCTCAGTATAACTTTGTGTCCAATTAGTCAGTGAAAATCTATCTACATAAATATTTGAAGAGGCATTTCCAGTGGGCTTGAAGGTAAAGGGCTAGCCAGCTTCCCTCATTCTGAAGCTCCTTGAAGAAGCTAATTACCACTGTGTCTCACCTCAGTCAAAAGACAGTAATGAGCTCTCCCATTTTCATGTTTGCACTGTGTTTTATGAACTACAAGATTCAGTGTTTCACTCTCAATACTGAACCCTGAGACTCTTCAAATTGAAAAATGCTCACCAAAGAGAGGGGAGGAGAAATAATTTTTCTCTCTCACTGTAACAGGGAGTCAAACACAGGAGAAGCACATAAAGTAGTCTAACAGGGAAATACTGATATTACCAGAGCAATTCCCTTTTTGTTTAATTAAGAAGCATGATAACTAATGTCCTCCATGAGAAAAATAAATGCATTTCAAGGCACAAAAATTAAATCCAGATATAAAAACTCCACCATGGAGAGGTATTCTATAATAGATGCCAAAAGATACAGTACCTTGTGTGACTTACAAGTAAGTTGCCAATAAAGGACAGGGACATTTCCAATTATTTTGATTCTCAATGAAAGTAGATTATGCAACATCACCTTTTATGAACTTTTGTAACTGTTGTAAACAAATTATGCTGCTTGCATTTTATCTTAGCCTGGCTTGAGATAAGATAAATTTCAGTGTAACTGAGTAGCAAAAAGATACTCTCTATCTAAGACATCAATAAACCAACGGCTTGGATGCCTTAAGTATTCTGGTTCCTCAGTTCATTCTCCAAAGTATTCAAGAGTGACGTAAGTGATTCCTTTAGACACTGCACAGGGCAGGAGGTGAGATCATTTTACAAGGGTCAGGAGGAGAGGAAGGAGAAGAGGTATCTTCCAGATGCAGGTGGTATCCAAGGTCCTCCAATATGCAGCAAGATGTTGGGAAGTGTGCTGGAAACTACCTGTCCCAGGGAGCATGACCAGTATAACACTCATCTTTTCTGTTCATCATCATGCCAAGAACAGCACACAAAGTGAAAAAGATACCATGATGCCATTTGATGAGAACTTACAAAAAAAAGAACATAAACCATGGCTGCTCAAAACAGAAAATTGCACATGCATAGTACCAAAGAATTTGTGAGTTTCTTGTGTCAGAGAGGGCAGTGAGAAGTATAGAAAATAAATTATTAAAGAATGCTGCTTGATTTTACAGAGAAAATTGTTATTGCTCTAACTGCTGCAAGACTAGGACTGTAAACTGAGCTACTCTTTGGAGCTGTAGTATATATATTGATATACCTAAGAGGAGCCTTGTGGTCTTATTAGCAGATGGCAGCTCAAAAAAAAGAATTATGCTGTCTTCAAATCACAGCCACTTACTGGAAACAGAAGTTGGAAAAGCAGAATAGATGCAATCTGCAATGTTTGGGTCACTGAATGCTTTCGTAGATCTAAGAGAAAAACTGCTGAATTCTTACACTTTGTTCTTTGACCTTTACAAAATGGCCATACTGTGGTGAAAGACAGCCTCATATCTTCTCAGAACAACAGTCGGATTAGCTTTATTTGCTCAAGAGAATGTATTTACATACCAGCACAGAACATTTGTCAACAGCTGAACTAACACATGCAACAACGTTTGGCAGCTGAAAGGCAAATAATTCATTAGCAAAGATGAATGGAAAACTTCTACTTTGTTGTTGTTGTTGTTGCCAAATAATGCCTGCTGGTCATGACAACATTGTTTGTGAAACTAAAAATTTTTCTTTACTAATTCAATTTTTTGTGTGTAATTCTCTTTCATTAAAAAGTTGGAGGGGAACAAACAATCAAAATAACCTTTTGCTATAAAAAGGAGAAAATTAAGTTCCAAATGATTTCCTATGGCAGCTTATAAAAAGCTGGTATTTTGGTTCTGTCATAACAAAAAAAAAAAAATTTAAAAGGGACAAATAAACCAAAAATCTTTTCAGTCTATGAAGTACAGCCAGAAAAATAGTTTTGTTCTGTGATTTTCTGTATTATGAAAAGTAAAAAGCATACTTAATCTAATAAGAGCTAGAAGAAGTACAGCATAAAGGTTTTTTGAATCTAGCCTTCAGATGCTGACAAGAGCCATTTTGGTCTTGTCAAAGTGCAACTGGCTGTGCTTTTTGTGCCACTTCAGAGAAATAAGAGAAAGCTTTACCAGCATTTAGATGTATCAAACAGTCCCAAGTACCGCTTCTGCTGAGGCTAAGGCCCTGAAAATTATCACAAGGAATTCTACAGTTGCAAGACTTCTCTTGCTGCATGTTGTGTAATTATATATCACACATTTACTTGGGAGATGGGTGTAATTTTATTCCATATGAACACTGTGAAGGAATTTGTCGAGGCACTGTCTGAAATCATAGCCTCAGTTGACATTTCTAACGTCTTTGTTTATACTTGTATGCTAGGGCACCCTCTGATGTGCTGCTGGGTTTTAGTCCTTCAGCTGCCTGGACTAGGAAATGTGTTGGAATGTGCCTGTATAGCATCACAGCTTCCCATCTGAGTTCCCATCCATCCCAGAACACCATCACTGATAATGCCAGCAGAAACAGTAACAGACCCAAAGTACATCTCCTGAATGGAACAGATCAGACACCAGGTAGATAGAGCCACAGGTATCAACAGCCCATTTAATTATACAGCTTTCTTATCCCAGAAGAATATTTATTTGTTTTATGGATTTGGGCTCCTAATTTTACTATGGCCTATATATGACACTGTATATATATTAGAAGCCCGCGCTGTCACAGATGCAATACTCCTTTTATGTTTATGTAACTTACAGAATTTTTCCCCCCTTGGAGCTTAAAAATGTATTCAAGTTGCTCATTTCCAACACATCATGTATGTCCACTAATCCAAGCAAGTTTCTTGGAACAACTCTTTTTGACTCATGCAACTTTTGGGGGGAAATTTTCAGATAACAGCTATACTTCTGAAAGGCTTGAGTGATATAACTGTGAAAGATGTAAGCACACGCTCAAGGACCTGAAGTGGTATGAACAGGCAGAGCATACACTCACATGGAGCCTCCTGCATTTCACAAGAGCATCCTGGGTGCAGGTTTCACTCTTCCTGACGTACCTCACCCATCAAGACCAGGCACTATATGTCCCACGTGTTTCCATGGTACAACAAAAATGCTACTGGACAGATACCTAAAATATTTCTAGAAGGAGTTGAAACTCCTGGAAGGAGTGCAAAAGAGATTATGTCAGTGGCAGAAATTTCCCTTCTCTCCTCTGTGAGAACAACACTTGTATCAGCCTTTACCACAGGAAGCATGGGTGCAAAGGAAGGTGTCTGTTTTTTAAGGGTAGTATGGGCCCAGCATCCAAGCCAGCAGTAGTCTGGATCCTCAAGAGATATTCCAGCAAGAAACACTGGAGTAGGCTTCAGGTGCAGGTTTCTCTTGACTATTAAGTGTACTTGTCTTCACTTTGAAAAAAATCAGTTCACTGCAGAAACCATATTGCCAGAGCCATAAGAACACTAGAATTTACATCCCATTCATTGCAATAGCCGCAAATACCCTCAACATGAAGTGCACCAGTTTTATTTCAAGATATTCAGAACACATTTGTTGCACTTTGAAAGTGTTAACATACTAAGTCCCACGCTATGCAAGGAGAAGAAACCCTTATCCAGTTAAGCTTCCCACATAAAAATCTCTAATAGATTTGAATAGTATATTAGAGGTAATGTTATAGGTAGCAGAGCTTGTTAAAACATAAAAGATTTTTCTTGAAAGGGAGCTCTGATGAAATAGCCTTTCATCTTCAAATAGGAAGTAAATACATTAAAAAAAAAAAAAGAAGTTGTAGTTTTCCAGGAACAGAATCATTAAAACAAGTGGAGTTTTAGACAATATAAGGTACCTATTAGAACAATAGCATTAAGAAATCTGCGGTCCCTAGGTTGGATCAATAATTAACTTTTATATAACAATAGTCTAAAAATAATCTTCTGTTCTCATGTACCATTCAGATTTTGTTGAACTGACATTTTCTAGTGAAATACTGTTCTTTCAGAGTTTTCAATTGGCACTCTGAAATAGCTCTGTCAGACCCTGTACATGTTGGCTAAAAAAGCAAAGCATGCAGTGCTGAACTATTGTTCCATTCTCTTTCCTGTGAAGCAGATGCTGAATTTTCCCTCTCTTTAATATTACAGTCTATGCAAGGGAAGTTGAAGGTTTTGGTAGTGCTCCCTTTAGCATAACTTATACACCATTCCTATTTTGGAATGGTGAGTGTACTTTTTTTTTATAAGGCTGTAATATCCATGTAAGATGAGTAGAGTCACTGTGGGAAGATATAGTTGAACTCTTTTCATGGGACACTTTACAGAACTTCACTTCATGTGCTGACTGTACCTTGGTTGCTCCAGTCACAAGTGACAAAGGAGGGGATCTTCCAGAGGTGGCTCAGACACAGACCTTAATGCAAAAGCCCTCACTTGTTCTCCACTCACTGCAGTGGGAATCAAGGAAAACAAGATAGATCCATTATCTGACTTTTTAGGTAACTAGATTTGGATAGTGTGAATGCTAAGAGTGTAAAAAAAAATAGTTAAAGGACAATTATTCTCTCCAAATGACCCTGGAGCTGCATACAAAGATTTTAGGACCACCTTGTGAAAGACCAGGTTTTGTGTCTGTCAGTTTGTTTAGGATCAATTTTAAGATGGGATGTAAGAAAGGATAAGCAAGTGTTTCTTGTACTTCTTCTTTGATATAAACAAGCTTTCCCCTTCTTCTCATTGATAGAAACAAAACATTTTTGTCCCTCCAAAAAGCCCCTCCACTTCTTCCTTCCCTGTCCTAATGTCTAACACTTGACAGTAAGAATCTTGTTTCTCTTGTCTCATATGATGAGTGTTTAACCACTCCTTGCCACTAAGTGGAGCTTCATCCTTGAAATCTTTTGGATCCAAGTTTGTAGTAGGATGCTTGACATGGTGAATACATACATAGGAATACTTACATAGGGATAAAATGGCAGAATGATTCTGGGGTAAACTGCAGAACTTTTAGGACACTAGTCAGACTGAAATAAATGAATAAGACAAAACCATCTTGGAGCACCTTGGTTTCTTTTGACTTCACAGCAGTTTCTCAAATCTATTCGAACACCAGATTTCCAAGGCAAGTTAAATGATAAGCTTTTTCATACTGCTTGTAGAATTGTCTCACAAGTCACAGTCATGGGTTTTGCCTTCCTTGAATGGAATTATAACTTGGTGAAAAACGTTCTTGTGCTCACTTGAATAAATATTTTGCTTCTATTGAGTGTTAATTCATCTGGAGGGTTATCAACGCTCAGAATGGTCTCAAGCAGAGGACCAGGTCGCATCTCAGATCCTGATTTCCAGGCTTAGAGTTCTCTCAACACAATCAAATCAAACGTGGTTCCAGAGATACTGTAGAATGCTCTCTGCTGGTATTTAGGCTTATCCCTTTGCACCCATCCCACAGTGAACCAGCTTTTCATTCAGTGACTGCTCCAGCAGCAAAGCCAGCTCATGTGTTACTGCCTTCCCCATATCCCTCTGCTGCAGCTGCTCATTTCTACCTGTGTACCACTCTTTCTCTCATCTGTGATTATACAACAGCATTTTGCTGCTGAGAAGAATGCATTGAGCTACATTCTCAACACAACTTCAAAAAGCAGTGCCAGACACAGTATATGGTCTGACAGTATGAGAACAAATTACCTTCAATGAATATTCTTCTTTCAATTAAGTGATAAAAGGGACATATTTCTGACTCTTTAGGTTAAACCTCACTGTGCATTGGGCAACATATGCACTGAAAATTATTTTTATCTAACACACACAAGAAAAATAACCAAAGTTGTCACTGTCTCTGTTTAGAAGTTATTTCTACAGGCAAACAAACCTGGAGATGAAAAAAATCTAGATGATGGCATTCCAAAGCCTGCTTACTGGAATCAGGGGAAGGTGTTTCTCATTTCTAATCAGCTTGTAATGTTTACTAGATGCTCTGTTATTTGAGAGTTTAATGATTATAAAGAGTTAGGCTGATAGATTCAAAGGTGTGTTTTTATCAAATGTTCAGTTCTCACCAAGATGAAAGTGAAACAGCGACCCTTTGCATGATTACTGCAGCATAAGCAGGCAAAAAAGCTTGTGAATAAGGAGAGTAAGGCAGTGGCAGGCAACGGAATATGACTGGCAATACAACAGTGACAAGAGTAGTATTGGTATAATTTACTAGAACTAATTTGTTAGAAGGTATCAACTTTTAATCCAACAAACACAGTCTCCCACATCATCCTCCTGGAAAAGCTGGCAGTCCACAGCTTGGACAGGTGCACCCTTCTCTGGCTTAAAAACTGGATGGCCAGGCCCAGAGAGTAGTGGTGAACGGTGTGCATCCAGTTGGTGTTCGGTGACCAGTGGTGTACCCCAGGGATCAGTGCTGGGCCCAATCCTATTTAACATATTTATTGATGACCTGGATGTGGGGATTGAGTCTACCCTCAGTAAATTCACAGATGACACCAAGTTGGGAGGGACTGTTGATCTGCCAGAGGGCAGGAAGATGCTGCAGAGGGACCTGGACAGTCTGGGTTGATGGGCCAAGGCAAATGGCATGAAGTTCAACAGGACCAAGTGCAGGGTCCTGCACTTTGGCCACAATAACCCCATGCAGTGCTACAGACTGGGGGAGGAGTGTCTGGAGAGCGGTCTGATGGAGAGAGACTTGGGAGTACTGGTTGACAACTGGTTGAATATGAGCCAGCAGTGTGCTCAGGTGGCCCAAAAGGCCAGTGGCATCCTGGTTTGTATGAGGAATAGTGTGGCCAGCAGGACTAGGGATGTGATTCTCCCCCTGCACTCAGCACTGGTGAGGCCTCACCTCGAGTACTGGGCCCCTCACTTCCAGAAGGGTATTGAGGTGCTGGAGCAGGTCCAGAGGAGAACAATGGGGCTGGTGAAGGGACTACAAGGAAATTCGTATGTGGAGAGTCTGAGGGATCTGGGATTGTTTATCCTGGAGAAGAGGAGACTCAGGGGGTACCATGTCACTCTCTACAACTACTTGAAGGGAGGTTGTAGTCAGGTGGGGGTCAGGCTCTTCTCCCAGGCAGATAGTGACAGGATGAGAGGGCATGGCCTGAAGCTGTGCCAGGGGAGGTTTCGGTTGGATATCAGGAAGCACTTCCTGTCAGAGAAGGTGATCAGACATTGGAATGGACTGCCCAGGGAGGTGGTGGAGTCACTGTCCCTGGATATATTTAAAGAAAGGCTGGATTTGGCACTTAGTACCATGGTCTAGCCAATGTGGTGGTGTTAGGTCATAAGCTGGACTTGATGATCTCAGAGGTCTTTTCCAGCCTCAGTAATTCTATTCTATTCTGCTTTGGCAGAGGGGTTGGACTAGATGATCTCTAGAGGTCCCTTCCAACCTCTATCATTCTGTGATTCTGTGAAACACGGTGGAAACAAAGATTCTTTATGAAGAGATTGCCCAGCAGTTCTTAATTGTATTCACCATTCGCTTAATTGTCAAGTGCAGAATATGCTTCATAATTGTTTTAAATCTGGTATGTCAGGTTGCTGAAAAGTTTATAATACACTTCTTTAGGTAAGGCTTGAAATAGATGAGGACTGAATTATTAGATGCTGAAGTTAAGTGTTCCTGTATAATAAATAATGTTTTCATAAAGTGTTAGCTATTTTCATCAGGCTGCCGTTTCACTATTAGGAATATTTATGTATGTTTTCCAATTTATATACAGATCAGGCCACAACATAGGGCAAGCTTGGTATATAGTTCCTTTTTTTTATTTTTTTATTTTTTTTAAAATGTAAATAGGAGTAGGTCCAAGTCTTTCCTCATTGATTACTCAAGCCTTTGGTGGGTTCCAGTCTGGAGTGAGAGCTGTAACCCCGAGCTGCCCAATGGACCCTACAGTTATTTTTCAGCCTCGACTTTTCTCAGCAAAAATAATCTGATGCTTTTTGCATGAAATACAGGTCTTCAGTGCAAAAGCGCTACGTTACCACTGGATGGGGCTCTCAACACACAATTGACGTTCCCCCACGTTCACGTCAGCGCTTCACTGAGCACTGCGCAGGTCCCCGAGATGAGCAAGAGAGGGAGAAGCAGAATCCAGCTCTGCGAGTACGTAAAAACAGTGCAGGAAGAGAGTGGCTCACCTTTAATCCCTAAAAATAGGGCTTATTTATTAGTGTTTGTACTAGCTTCACAGAAATAGGTAGGGTGATAACACTCATGTATTACATGTATACATGTCCCAAAACAATACTTCATACCTACTAATATTTAGGAAGTGAACATGAGGTTTCAACAAGCAGAACAACAACATATAGCTCAAAAGTAAGGGATGTTATCATTCTCTTCCTTCACACACACACACATACACACACACTGCTTTTTAAATATTTCATTTCAGTTATTTGCACGGTTCATAAAACCATAATACTTGAGATGTGTATGCTTTTATTTTATTTCTAGAAGTAGAGAGGTATACTTATTCCCATTTTACAGTTGCTGAACAAACACACAAAGGGAGATTTTTTTTAATTTTTTTTTTTTATCTGAAGGTCACAGAGGAAGTTCATAAAAGAAAAGTAAACAGTGTGAGCCTGCCAGGCACTGGCCTCATGTTCACACCGTTGAAACACCCTCGTTCTTAATTGTCTTCTAAGTATTCATCTCCTGCATTAGGAGAAATCCTCTTTCCCCTTCCGTTGAACATCACTCATATTCACTGTTTATTAAAATAAAGTTGTTGAAATTCCAGTTTGACCATGTAATGCTGTACATGGAATAACTCAAAGCTGCAAATTCTAAGCACATGAGGGAGCTGCATAGCCTGTGAGTGCTGCTAACTTTAATAAGAGTACATAGAAAGGCAGCATAAAAAATTCTACTCTGATGCACATTTTACCTGTGGCACTTCTATTTCTTTTACTTTTGCTATGAACTAATATGGAGAAATTTATTTTAGTTATTTTCTGAGGAGGTTTAGGGATCTGTGGTTCCTCACCCCCACCACCCCAAACAATTATCTTTTTTTTTTCATATGGCTATTCTTCAACCTCAGTATCCACTCATTTTTCCCCATATAGCCTCACCCATTTTCTGATATGGCAGGTTTAACACTACTAGATAGGATGCCACACATTCAGTCTCTTTTGTATTGCTAAAATGTCACTTCTACCTCTGTTGTCATCTTGGAATCTTCCTTTCTCAAGCCTCTGGCTTAAACTGCTGCCATTTTAGGAAAAAAAAAAAAAAAAAAAAAAAACAGAAAAGCAAATGAAATCTCACTTCACTAAACCTAGAAATGAAAATTCTTTCCTGAAAACATGTCTGATTAGAAACTGGAGTCATATGGAAGACCACTGTGTATAAGCTTTTTCCCTGGTCTCTCCACAGAGTTGATTTCACCTTGTGACTACTTGGTTTCCCATTCTGCATTCTTAAAGTGTGCCATTCCCTCATTATCAGTGTTTTCTTCCCTTATAATCTGTCCTACCGTAAAGAAACTTCCTGTGACAAGCCTGTATACTATAGAAAGTCAGTATACTTTGGGGCTGGAAAAGCAAAACCCCACAAATTACATATTTGCAGCAATTAGGAGCCTGAGGATACCCTGTCAGGAGAAAAATATTTCCTGAGAGAAAAATTCAAGAGCCAAGAGACCCATTGGCAGGCTGGAGAAGATAGACAGTATTCCCTTTATGAGGAAAGAAAAGAAACGAGAAAAAGCTTCACTTTCCAAAATTGTTTGAGGTTTACTTATACCTTATAGTAATTCGTCTTCAATAACCAGAATACATTCATTTTGAGAAAACACCATGATTCCAGTTCATGGAAATTTCTCTGCTAATCCCCAGTAGGACCAAGCTTTTCCATGTTACTGAAGTCTTCAATACACTGCAAAGACTGTTTGAAACAGTCACTACTGTATCATAGATAATATAGAATCATAGAATGGTTTGGGTTGGAAGGGACCTTTAAGGGTCATCTAGTCCAATGCCCCTGCAGTGAGCAGGGACATCTTCAACATGATCAGGTTTATATTCTTTAGATGATTGGGACAATAGGAGAACTTACTGAGCTTGTGGGGAGTGTTTTGAATCAAGGCCACAAAGTGTTCATATGGGTCATTTAAAACCAATCCAACTCACATAACAGGGCAAACGCTCAACCCAATCACTACTTTTCCTCCTTCCAGTGAGCATCCTGGTGCTTTCAGACAGAACAGGGGACCCATAAAATGATGGTGAATGGCCTCTTTGGAAGAGAAGCACAGGAGGAGTGCAGAGTTGTCCCTTCTTCAGAGAGGCCATAGAAGCAGTGCAGTTTTTGCAGTTGATGTTACGTGAACAGCACAGGCACCAGTGAGAGATAGGAGCTGCTGACTAGCTTACCTGGCCACTGTACATCCACAAAGAAACTAGAAGTCAGACCTAACGACAAAGAAGATATTTGGAGGTGACCAGGAAGTGTTACAAGGGCTCCAGTGAGTTCAAGACTGAGGCTGTGCAAAGCAGTGATTGTAGGGGATAAAAAAAAACAGACAGCAGCTCAGGGCAGTGGAGATGTGCGGTTTATCCTAGTCCCAAAAGCAGTGCATCTTTTGGGAGTTCTGCTCTTCCTATGGTGACTCATTGCAGTTGATGACAACTTCTGGAATGAACCTCATCTTCAGCATGCTCATTTTGGGGTGGCTCCCATGTCCATGGAACAGCCCTAGCAGCTCAGTTTTGAAGCTGTCTGTCTTCTCACAGTGCCCATCAAGGATGCAGTACCCATACTTCTGAATATTATCTGCCTCCTCCTTCAGTTTCTGAAACAAGCTCTATCCCACCATCTCCCACAGTATGAAACCAAAATCTAGTGACTCATGCCTCCTACCCTCCTCACTACCCTTCTTTCCCTGGAGAAAGCAAAGCTGCAAAGGCAGAGCTCAGATGGTTAGAGGAAGATGTAAGCATGGGTCCAAGTCCTCTCCCAACAAATGGCTCATCTCCATTCACTTTGCAAACCCTTATGGTGATGCTGATCCCACATGAGACACTGATGGAGGACAGCCTGTGTGCCAGCCCCTTATCAAGGTCCTCCATCCACTGGACAGGGGAAGACCCACCAGTCATGATCCAAGGATGACTGCAAACCCATGAAACATGCAGCCTCTGCAGATAAACTTAATGAAGAGGGGGTTAATATTTATTCATGGAGACATGGAGTTGGTCCAAAAGTTGGTCAGGGAAAGGAGAAATCATAGAATTGTTCTATGAAATTAGTTGTACAAAACCTACTTCTGTTCAATTCAATATTTTAATTAACCCATTTTCAAGGTGTCCTTTCTTTAGCTCTTTTTTCCCCCAGAAGTGCTGCATGCTATTGATACCAGAATAACAGTCTGGTATTTGGTCAAACACTACCAGTTTCTTAAAGGTAGCTACTACATTTACTATTTTTCAGCAGCTGCTCTCTGGCTCAGATTTGGTGAAAGCTCTCCTGCCAGCTTTGTGTGTCAGCTCTTTCAGGTTTCTGTGGTAGAAATCACCTGATACTTCCCTACTAAATACAGTGTGTGAGCTTCTGAATTTTGCTCCTTCCTCAGGCTGATCATTTCCATTTTCACACTCTCCTTTTAGCTGGCTGTCCTGCCTTATCAAAACATCTTCTTTTGAAAACCAAGCCAATATTTTTGTTTGTTTATAAGATGTAGTCACTGGTTTCAAGTGACTGTCCTCACTGCATACAACATTCCCCCCCTTTGCTCCTAAAAAGTTACAGGGTTCCAGCCTGTTTTGACTTCTTATCATTGTCAGTAAAAATGTGCAAAGTTCCTTATAAAAGGGAACATTTGATTTCTGAAGGCCTTGAGTAATGTTGTCTATCTATAAATATAAATAAATAAATGCTCTCACACTATACACTGAAAAATAGTTAGATCAAATGGTTTGTTCAGCCACATTGAAACTCTGCTGTGACTTGTGTCAGTGGATCACGTACACTGCTTGGCAGAGCAGAATTCGACATCTGAAGGACACATTTTTAGTGTCAGAGTGTTTGGAATAGTCAATTACAAACAACACTTTCCAAGGATACAGCCGCTCAGTGTAATGATTTCATCTGTTTCCTTGGGGGAATTATGTGATGAATCCACACAGAGCATCTGATTGCATTTACCACCTGCAGGTGTTTTAAAGTCCTTTCTTGGTTTCAGGAGCTTTAAAGCTTCACATATCCAGTGGGTCTGGTTATGGGTTTTAGAAAGGATAGTAAATTACTACTCATGTATGGGTATTATTTTACCAAAGTCTATCAGTATATCAATTGGCATATCAGTTTTGTACATAGTTTACTGTAGAGCCCTACCAATAGAGAAATGTATTTCTACTGCAGTTATATCATTATAAAAGAATGCTGAGTTTCTAAATGAGCCCAAACCTACTTTTTAAATAGAGTCTGTGGAACCAGCCGTATGGTAATAAACCTCTCTGCAGAATACATTGAGATTTCTAAGGATTCCATAACACATTTTGAAAGAGGTTTATTTGCACTTGTGCATCATGTCTGCTCACATTTAGTGAAGGAAGATCTTTCCTTGGTACTACATGGTACATTTCCATCTGTTACCGTGCACTCAAACTATTATATATTATGCAGTCGAGAAGTAGAACCCCACTCCAACATTTTACACTTTTACATTAGTCTATGGTCTTAGAGCAAAAGTATTCCTTCAGTTTTAAGATCTGTGATTTAATTTGTTTTCTTAGGAAATGTCTGCTTAGTTAAAGAACAAAGAATACAAGCACAGTCTTGGACTTTTGTTATTTTAATAATCATTAGGATGTCTTGTGTGCCTACAAACCAAGACAAATACTTTAAAAATAAGCTACTAATTAAATCCCTGCAAGTGCTGTAGTGGGAAAGTTGGGGATTTTTTGCAGACTTCTGCATAGCTGCATAGAAGTAGTTGACCAGGTCTTCACAAGAAAAAAATGAGTACACTTTTGAACACTAGCCTGCTTTCTAGATCATCAGTCTGGCAATATGTTTTAGAGTCTCCTCAGGAATTTCAAGTACTGTAATCCTCCAAAGGCAGAACAGGTATCTTGTAAAGATGTTATCTGGGTTAGAGCACAGTTAAAAGAAAAGCTTATAAACTTAAGCATTATGAAAAACCACAGGAAAAGAATTGTGATGAGCAGTCTATATCCCCTTTATCCATTGTTAGAGAGGCACTAAAATAGCTGTGACTAGTTTCCTTTGCTACTAAGCAATGAATGCACTTACTGATTTGCTAGATTCTGCAAATATGGATTCTCAAATTATCAATTAAACTTTATTCCATATTTTGAAACCCAACAATTTTAATAGAATATTTCTTCCCATCAGACTTTCAAAGCATCACTCATACAGATACTTCACAAAAATTACAGTTAGTAAAAAATCTCTCTTAATCATAATATATGTATTATAATGGATTACTTCATATAGTATAATTCTGTTAGTTATTTTATTACATGCTGAAGATGTTTAAGTATTTCAATTCATTCTTTCTTCTCATTCAGGAGTCTGGTAAAGAGTGAGAACTGAGAAAAGTGTCTTATATGTCTTTCCCATCTCCATAACACAGACAGAGCTACAGGAAACCTATACCTTGGTATAGGCATCCACCTGACTCACACAAACATGTTCCAGCATCTTAAGTGCAGTCAGTGAACCTGGCTGCAATAAACCCCTACACAAGCACAAGATAAGCTTGTTCTGACATTGTGTAAGAAAAACACACAATGAAAGCTGAATGGGAATCAGAGTAGGTTCCTGCATATCCCTCCAGGTATTCTCCACATACTTTAAATCACCTTTTAGCTCTCATATCTGTGTTTTCACTCAGCTGTGTGGCACAGAAGAGCACTTGTAGGGCCATTGGTTTGCTCTTTTGGATGTGAGTATTAAAAAGAACAGGGAAATCAGTTCCAGCTCTCTCTCCAAGTGCCTTTCTAATTCTGTTTAATTGTATTACTGTGTAAACTGGAGATGGTTTTGTTCTACTGAAAACAAATATGAGCGGATTCTGTACGGAGATATGACATCCACTACATCAGCAAGCAAACTGCTTTAACTGCTACATGGCTACATTCAGATTTATGTCATGATACACCTCAGAAGCATGAGCCAATCCAGTCACATGAATTGAACTTCAGCTTGGCTCAAACACCTTTTTCTAGCAGTCTGTGAAGCTACAGTGGTAGCTTCAAGCCTTAAGGAACATGCCACGTGCCTATGAAACAAAAGTGTCTCCAGTTCCATGCTCCCAGACATGGGCATAGAAATGACAGCTTGTAGCTGCCAGTTAAAAAAAGAACAACCAACAACCAACCAAACACAAACAAAACATGAAACAACAACAACAAACCGGAAGGAAGGAAGGAAGGAAGGAAGGAAGGAAGGAAGGAAGGAAGGAAGGAAGGAAGGAAGGAAGGAAGGAGGGAAGGAAGGAAGGAAGGAAGGAAGGAAGGAAGGAAAAGGGGAAAAGGGGAAAAGGGGAAAAGGGGAAAAGGGGAAAAGGAAAGAAAGAATCCACCAAACCTCAGGGATGTTAGGAGCTTTCTAGGATAGCATATGAAGTCTGGCAACTTTTCATTGTCTTCTACAAAGCAGAATTTGGAGTCTGGTCTTGATGGACCGACATAGATCTTGAGAGATATTGAGGATGATGAAATACAGATATCTGCATCTGAGTTTAACCATAAAAAACAGTCTAGAATGACAATGGAGAGAAAGAGGACCTTTTAAGATATGATTTACATAATCCTAAAGATGTGGGGGTTGCTGACTAAAAAAAGAGCTAAGGATGACCTGTATTCAGATGCACACAAAACACTATATTTGTCTAAAGTTAGTGAAGAATAGTCACCCTTCATTTTTTATATCTTTATGAAAGCTGGGGCTAAACAGAGAACAAACACCCAAGCTGACTTTCCTATGGAGAGAATAGCATCAGCCTAAGGTCAACAGGCATCAGCTGATGAGCTGAAGGCCTGGGTTATGGCCAGTTCAATACTAATGCTGCTCCATGGCTTGTTTGCGTGTACACTTACAGTGAATAGCCCTAGTCTCAGCAGTCAAACTTACTTTTTTGGGGAGAGGGAATATAATACACTAACTACACTTCTCAAATTATTGGCTGTTGCACTCAGACCTTTAATCATGACCTATAAGAACTACAGGACCATAAAATGCTTTCTACTTACTGAGCTGTGTCAAGCTATGTTTATTTTATTTTTTGTATTTCCCAAGTGGTGCTATAGTGGGTTATTATCTCCTCCTATAGCAGCAGCCAATTTGTCCACTGCTAATTCCAGTTTTTACAGTCCAATAGCTACGACCACATAAACTAAGTAGTTTCAAAATAAAGTTAACTATTAAAATGCAGCTCATGTTATGTCATAAAGATAATGGGGAAGAATTCAATCCTGGTTCTTTATTTCCACACAATATATTCCATATTTCTAATATTCTTATTCTTGCCCTGAACTAGCTTGCTGCATGGAACCAAAGATATATGAGCCATAAAACATATCAATATGCCTATAAAATGAACAAGATAGTCTTTAACTTGTTTTCTTTCCCTAAGTGAGATAATCTCATGTATCTAAATAAATATCCTTTATGTAACAGAGGCTGAATTAGAAAGTTAAATAACACTACATTGGGACAACATATTGCTATTAAATCTATTAGCCAAGTGATTCAAAGTTCTTACCATCCCACTCTGTATTTAAAATTCATCTTTCTTCACAAGAAGAAGGCTTCACATATACTTAAGTAATAAAATTTAGTCTGAGTTTCCTCCAAAACTGAAATTCTCTTCGATCCTTATTAGTCCAAGGTCTTATTTCACCTGCACACATACAGGTATATGTTCCTCTTAAGTGCTAATATGGCCATATTTGCTTCAGTTTTAAGATAAAGTTGATGCAAGAGGTTCAACTGGTTCCTAGAATTTAGCACAGAACTATGCACAGGACCATATATGCAAAGTCAGCTTGTGAACCATACCAAGCCTTTAAAATATACATTTCTGTAAAGAACAAGGTCATTATTTGTTTAAAAAGCTATTAAAAGTAGCAGTTTAAACTTTGAACCACAAAAGGTTTTACATTACACATGGTAACAGTATAAACAGGCAATAAAATATATGAGGCATAGAAGATAATGGGAAGCTGTGATACCTTTTTGTTGTCTTCTTTTGGTGGCACTGGTCTGAGACAGGAAGAGGGAACTCCAGCACAGGTGACACCAGCCTTCACTAAAAGGGTGCTTGTTAGAAAACATTTTCAAGTCCCTGCTACATTTCAACATACTTCAAATTAAAAAAACCCTCTCACAATGAACATAATGCTTTGCTTAATCTGTTCATCTCAGATGGAAGATGAGAGCAGTATCCCTACATCACAGTTGACCTTTTTCAACAGCCGACCAAGGCTTAACAGTAAAGGAAGAATTATATGTGTTCAACAAACCTTAAAGTCAAATATTTAGCTAAGGATTAGAAAAAAATGTTTACAAGCAAAGATGAAAACACTTTCACCTTAATTCAACAGTACATTTTGTGTAGGCTTACCTGTGAGAAGCCATCAGAGAAAGACTCAGGTTACACAGTGTGACCTGTTTCTGGATGATGTCCTCAGTTTTACAACTCTTTTCTTCACCCTAAACTCTTTAAGTATCATTATGATTAGAAACTGAATTACAAATGTAAATGCCCCTGCAGTTCTCCAGAATCAACTGGTTTACAGCTTAATCTGCAATTTCTCTTCTTATTATTATACTTAATCTGCTACATGAATATAATATACAGGCGATTGGAAATACTATTAATTACTTGGAATTCTCCAGAGCTTAAGTTCAAACTTTTCCCTCCCTGCCTGTGCTCTTCATTTTTGTTGCCAACAGTCCTTGAGAACATGAAAGAGGATCCTAGCTACATGTATATTTTGTGAGGTTCAGCACCTTCAGTACATTATCAGTTTTCTGCAATAGCTATACATGACAGTACATGAAACACTTTATGACATAGCATCTTCTCTAACCCCCTTTCCAAACAGGGTTTTTTTTTTCAGTGTATTTTTCAGGTGTCTGTTGCCAAACACAGTGAAGGAAACTAGCTATTCTGAGCTATTTGTTACTTACACACTTCAGTTGTTTTCCCTCGATTGTTTGATGTGAAGACTTTTTCAGAGTCCTCATGAACTGTTTGAGTGACAGAAAATAATTTTCCTCTGGATCACACAAGTCAGATAGAATGTGTGATAAATTGTAACACAAGGGGAAATAAATTGAATTTATTTCCTTTCACCTCCTATTTTTCCTTGTAATCTCATCACAGCCAAGTATAATAGCAAAATCTCATTTTTGGGGGAATTAAACATGAACTATTTTACACAAAGAACAATCTAAGCTGAAGAACTTGAGAACATTACCTGAAGTCTGGAGTTTGCCGAGTTTCTTTGACGGTTCGAATAATAGAATGGTACTATTATTGTAAGGTCCCAATTAAATAAAAAGGTTGTTTCACCTACATCTAAAGCTGTGATAGTCAAAGTAGGTCCTTCAAAGTTGTCTCAAAATCTATGGTACAATTTCAAATTAGTAGGGATAAACCTGACCAGTTAAGTAGTGATCCAAATAAAGCTTTCACAGAAATGTAAAAAATAAATCTTTTTTTTTTTTTTTTTTTTTTAAGGTAAGGAATTTCTGAAATTGTCTTCTTAGTATTCACCATTGTATTTCTTAGTATCTGGGTACACACCACATGACAATAGGTAGTGGTATAGTACATCACAACAAAGAAATTGATCACCAAGTAAAAAAGTACCAGTGGACACAAGTGAAACAGAAACAAGACATTGTAGTTCATGTATTTATAAGCTTATGTAGCCTAAGAAATCAGTTCATTTCTTTTATCATCGTAACTGACTTCTAATAGTGTTGGATAAGACAGATCATATATGGTTGTGAATAAACACCTCAGAATGGAAACTGGTAACCACCACTTCTTAAGATTATTTCTTCAGAGCTTATAGGTTTCCTCAAAGTATTGCCATTTAAAAAAAAAAAATAAATAAAATTTAACAGCACTATTTTTATATTTAAAATTTAACATTCCCCTCAAGATGTTTGATGGAGTAAAAACAGGCTACAGCCTATTGAAAACCATGAAGTATCAGATGTCCAGCAGCCCATCTTGCAAATGGTTAACATTTGGCTGATCAACTCCTGTCATTTTAACCAAATTCAAAAAGTGCTGCCTACAAAATTGTCAACCTGTAAGGTCTGAGCTGTAAAAAACCTATTTCGTTATATGCCAATTTCAGTAGCATCACAGTTTCAACACATCTTAGTAGCATTTGATATATGACAGATTCCCAAAGCTCAGTAGTACTAAAGGCAAGGCAAAAGCTTAGGGAAGTTATGAGCAGAAGAGTTGAGTAATTTGAGTGAATTGTAGGCACATACACTACATAGTCATCTTCAGATTTCATATATATTTAGTTATCATTACAGAACATTGACCTACATGATTCACTGAATAAAAATAAAGTCCTCTGAGCCTGGGTACTTCCCTATCTTATGGAGGGGAGCTCCCACTGCAGCCTCTTCCTTAAAAAAGATACTAATGATACCTCTCTTGTGCTCTCTCTCCTTTTTACCTACATCCTCATAAAATCTATAAAAATATATCATCTCTGGAACCTGTACTTCCAGGCCAAACATGGCAAACTGGTCCATGGTTGCAAACTGGGGAAGAAAGGGAAGGAAAGAAAAGGACCAGAGACCAACAGTGTAAATGCCTAACTCTGGTTTCCATTAGAAAATCAACTAAAATTATCAGGGCAGAAGTTAAAACCAGAGATAGTTAAAGGTGAAACAATTTATCTTATAGTGCTTAATATCATTAAAAGGATTGATTCTGTGATTGTACTGAAAGATCCTCATCCATGCTGAATCAACTTTGGACAATGCTATAGGATCATATAATAATAGAATCATAAAATCATATGAGATTAGAATAGTATCACATAATCATTGGAAAAGGTTGGAAAGGTTGGAAAAGACCTTTAAGATAATCAAGTCCTGTAGGAAAAAGAAAAGGAACTAGGAATTTATATTTTCTCCTGTGTCCAGAGAGTTTAGTAAAACAAAAAAAAAGAAAAAAAAAAAAAAAAACCCCAACAACAAAACAACAACAACAACAACAACAAAATTGCCCACACCAAAGAAAACAACTGACCTAGAACACAGTGCAACAAGCATCCATAGTAGGTGGGTTTTCCCGTGCTCATAATTTTGACATAATGAACCATTTCTTCTCCTGTATTTTCTGGCTGCATTTTAGCTTTTATTTTTAAGAGATACCTAGAGGAAAAACTCCTTTGAAAATTCTCCTATTTGTATTCTTTGGCAACTGAAAGAAGTATCTGAGGAAAAAGAATACCAGACTATCTCCAACTCAGCTTTCCAGAAAAAGTTGTTAATATCCTATCAAGTATTTCACTGAAAATAAAATCAATTCATATAATAAATAGCAAGCCTGGTTGCAGATTTTGGAAGTTTTGTGTTAAAAGAAGTCTTTGCATAGTCTTATTCTGTATTATAGAAAAAAAAAAAAAAATTCTAATTATCTCATTGCAGGAACAAAACTCAAAATCACTGCCAACCCAATAACACCCAAATATAGTTCACAGGAATACACTTACCATACTAAAGTTTCCACATGTGTCCCAATAGGTCAGTGCAATCTGAATTTTGACATGTTGTACCATTACAATAAAAAGAAGAGCTGCAAGTCCAGCTCTGTAAGTACTACTATAGAATCATTTAGGTTAGAAATGACCTTTAAGGTCATCAAAGTCAACCGTTAACTTAGTACTGCACTAAACCATGTCCCTAAGTGACACATTTACATACTTTTTAAATACCTCCAGGAATGATGACTCCACCACCTCTCTGAGCAGCCTGTTCCAGTGCTTGACAACCCTTTCAGTGAAGAAATTTTTCCTAAAATCCAATCTAAACCTCCCCTGGTGCAACTTGAGGCTAGTTCCTCTTGCAGTATCTCTTGTTATGTGGGAAAAGACACTGACACCCACCTGTCACTACAAACTTATTTCAGGTAGTTGTAGAGAGTGATAAGGTCACCTCTAAGACTCCTTATTTTCAGTTCCTTCAGATGTTCCTCATAGGACTTGTTCTCTATACCCTTCACCAGTTTTGTTGCCCTTCTTTGGACATGCTCCAGCACTTCAGTTTCCTTCTTGTAGGAAGGGCCCAAATCTGAAGACAGTATTTGAGGTGTGGCCTCACCAGCGCCAAGTACAGCAGGACAGTGGGGGTTGGACTTAATGATCTTTGGAGGTCCTTTGCAACCCCTAACGTTCTGTGATTCTGTAATTGCTTCCCTAGTCCTGCTGGCTGCCCTATATGCTCTAGTCAGATGGCTACGCATAAATATTTATGACAGGTAAATAGTAAATTTATGACAGGTAGTTATGGTTTACCTAATTTAACTATTAGTTGCAAGTCACAGTTCCAGGAAAGAGAGAGAGAATAATTAATATAGATAAAGGTAATTTTACAATAATTTGTAATGTGAAAAATATTTTGCATACATACCACAAGAAAAGATATAAAAATTAATAAATTTTGTTCATTCAGAAAAGGAATCATCAGGCTCTTCCCCCCCCCCCCATCTTTTCTACATTTGAAAGGTTTTGTTATTGCATACATAGCAGGAGACCATTTCTATGCCTCAGGAAACATGAAAATGGGTCCACAGGGTACATCTTTGAACTTGTCATTTAAAGTTCAAAATTCACACAAAACTAATCTTAGACTTGGGCATATATTTACGAGGATTTCTTTCCTAATATGAAGGCTGAGGGCTGACAAAGAGAAAGTTTTACTTTTTAAGAGGTTTAAAGATAAAAAGATGAGAGAGATTTACTGAGATATTTTGGAACTCCACAAAATAATAAAAAGAGACCCTGAACATGTCTGCAAAATCCAGATTATGTATCAACACTAGTTGTCATATTCAGAAGGTCTAAATTCCTTCTATGTCTCTCTAGGAGACAATGTTTCCAGTGTTTTTCTGCCCACAAGAGTTCATAGACACTTAGCCAACAGCTGCTACCATGCCAAAAGTATTAGACAAGCTGAAGATGTCACAGACTGTCATGCAAGCTTGCATTTTCTTTAGGTGCTTTTAAAATAACCACCATGGCCTATGCTTTAATCAGTCTTCATTTCTCAGTGATGTTGAAGAAAGTTTGACAGAATATTGAGACATCTCACTGTTGTCTTCCAGAGTTTGCAGAGATCCTGAAGCAATTGCTTAACTAAGCTGTGATACACCCCAACGCACTATGCTCTAAAATAATCTTCTTCCCTAAGAAAAACACTGTTAGGAGTTTTAAGGCAATTTAGAGTCTTAGGGAAGAAATTTGATACCTTAGTTGTGCTTGTAGTGATGGAAAGGAAAGTAGACTCTACCTGAGGTAGTGAAGCTGAAGGAGAAGTAGAGGGCACAGAAAATGTTGCAGATGGCTCTACTATCACAAACAACAAGCTCAGCCTGCTTACATGAAAAGTAAAGTGCTACTCTACCAAGGTTGGAAGGGGCAGGCTTAATTCAGAATAGGCCTTTCGACGGAGCAAGGAATGGAGTTAATTAGTTGCCCTTTTCTTTGTCTCTTTTTTTTTTTCCTTATGCAAACTTCATATGCAAAATGCACCTGTGAAATAACAAACCTCTTAGGCAGCAAAGTTGCAGCATATGTGCTTGCAAGCCATCAGCATGCTTTTTTTCCTGCAAACCAATTCAAAACAGCTTTAGGCTTAAACAAGCCTCCTCTCAACTCAGAAGAAAATTAGAAATCTCTTCTCAGTCTCATATTGCTAAATGAGGCGAGCAGAACCAAACTTTCACATCTCCCCTCGTTATACTCAAGGGTCTACAAATTAATAGTTCATCTTGATGTTGTAATATGAACCACAACAGTAAGAGTCATAAATGCTATAGGAACAATTAAACACAGCTTTGGCAGAGAGGAAGGGGGAGCAGACTAAAGCTGGCCTTCAGAAAGCTCCATCTGGGCTGATCTGCTTCCAGTACTGTCCTCACCACTGCAGAAATTCACAGGCACATGCAAGAACAGGGCAGGCAAGCTCCAGTAAACATTTCTTTATATGGTCTTACAACACATTTCTGTCTGAAGCAAGGGGACCTATTTTATTTCATTCTCTGGGCTTCTTTTAAGGCAGAGTCTGATGCTTTTGCCAGTTGCTGAACCATATAACAATTCTGCAATATCCACAAACAGGGTTTGAAATGAGATCCTCCAGCTTATTTTCATTTGATGGGGCTTAAATACTGATCTCAGTATTTTGAAATCAAGGGCTTATATTAACTCTCTTTGCTACCTCTTTCCCTGCCATATATGGGATTCCTGTAGTGAAATTGTGTTTTCATCCTGAAAATAGGAATTTAAATTGAGCAAGCTTCAAAACAGGTGAAAATTGTGTTTGCAAAGAAACACTGGTAACATAATTGTCTATTGAGATCTAAGTTTATTTGCCTGTTTTTTCTAGCACTGACAACAGAAGTGCATTGTTTACAGATTTATTTTCTCCATCTTGCAAAAGGAATAAATATTATCTGGACATAAAGTAAGCTGTACACATTACTTTCCAAATATATTTAAACTTGTTAAAATCTGTGTGTTCTATATAAGATTGTGCAAGGCTAATTATCCTTCCAATGAAGGAATTATTTTTAAGATACAAAATTCTGTGCACGCTGTCCCTTGATTATGTTCTTCTTTCTGTTTTTTCAGTTTTTGTGTAATACAAGATCACTAACTTAAAACCAAAAACCACCACATTCCAGTAAAAAAAAAAAAAAAAAGCCAAAACATCACATAGATCACTTTTTATGTGCTACAGTTTTTCCATTTAGATATAATGATAAAGCACTTTGCCATTAAATAAACAAGGTGCTACTGTTTTATAAGGTCATAATTTTACTGTTGGGCTTACAGGTTTTCCAGCTTAAACAAAAGACCATGACCCAGAGCTCAGCAGCTGCTGTTGACAGGAGCAGTCATGAGACAGCACCCAAACATGCTGCCAAGGGTTACTTACAAGTAATACAAGGAGAGAAAAAGAGACACCTCACCCATATGTGCATGATGCATTTTTGCTTTGCTTTGTGTTTTTAAACTGTTGTGGTTTCACAGGTCACCTTTAACTCCTATGAGGTACAAGATGAGTAACACTGCTTTGGTAGTTCACCCAAGCATAAATCTGTTTTGTTGTTTTTCATGGAATTGGAAATTCACATATATTGCATTTAAAAAGTGAATGAATCAAGAATACTGGAGGAGGTAAAAAAAGAAAAGTCCTATTTAGCTCTAAAATGTACTGTGGAAAGGTCAGGAATGTATCAGCCTCCTGCTTCATGACTTTTAGTTCACATTGACAATGACCTCAATGGACTTTCTTTTAACATGAAGATGGGATAATTTTGGTAAAGCTGTCTCAAGGAATTTTGATTCTACTCAAAGGAACGGTTGCACTAATACATTAATCTATCTCATATTAGTAAAAAAGCCTCATTGCTGAGGTTACCATTTGCCATTAAATAAACAAGGTGCTACTGTTTTATAAGGTCATAATTTTACTGTTGGGCTTACAGGTTTTCCAGCTTAAACATTTAAACAAAAGACCATACCCAGAGCCCAGCAGCTGCTGTTGACAGGTTCATGAAAGGGGAAATGACAAAAGTGGGATGTGGAAGACAGCAACTTACCTTCTGACTTCATCTTGTGAATCACCCAGAGACCACTATAAACTGTGGTGCCACATCTGTGCAGCCAAATTTGGTATGAAATTCAGTTTGCACCTGTAATTGAAAAGACTGACATAGGAATTAATCTCATAGTTAGTCCAGATTCTGCTAGTTTGATTGTATTGATTGCCAGTCTCCTTCCAGAAATTTTGCATTGGTTTCTTTAGAAGAGCAAAATTATCCTACCTATTTAGTACACCAAACAGCACCACACAATGTTCAGTACAGATACAGATATTCTCAGTGCACTCAGTTCTACTGTTTACAGTAGAACTACATAGTACTTGGTTACTCTGATTTTATTTCTTTAAAGTTTAGTTCAGGATTCAGCAGAACTGGTCCTAGCAAGTGTCCCTGAAAGCATTTCCAGCAGTTATCTGAAGTTATTATATCTCTGTTCTGGAAAGTCTTCCACCAAAGTGTGAAGCATACACATTTTAGGATTGTGAAAGCATTTCTACATAAAAGCTTTTTTTTTTTCTTTTGGGGAGGGTAAAGTTTTGCAAAAGCAAAATACATTTTCATGAGGAGTTTGCACTAGTGCATTTGCACTAGTGTCAATGCGAATGTCAGCAAAATAATAGCTGTGATCTGGTTGTAAAATCTTGATGAATCCTGACATTTTTTCCTCCCTTTCCCCCACTCTCTTCTTCCTTACCAAAAAGCATACCATGAGTCAGAATAACGGTTGTGTAACTCAGACATACTTGGTACTTTGTTTCATATTTATTGCAACAGCAATATTTAATTTGAAGATAATTAAAAGTCTTCTCCTATGAACATACACAAAGTAATTCCATTTTAGATCAGATGTCTGAGAACAGACTTAATTAATATGGCAAGTATCCTTCTCAAGAAGGCATTGCCGTAGACTGCAACTGCACAACAGCATCAGGCAACTAGAAAGTATTTGGCAGCAGTCTCACATGCATACAATAAATATATATGTTTTGAGGGTAAATTCAGTGGAACAGTACAGCTTCAGCAGCAACTGGAGATCTTGAGTAAAAAAATACAGCTTGGAAATCCTTTGAGTTGCTTGGGTAAAGTTAGAGTTGCAGAGTGGTATTTTTGGCACCGTTCTGAATGAACTCACAAGTTTAGAGCATTGTTTTAACAGGGTCAGCATTGCACATAGTGGATGCCTCAAAGAAGATGCAATGCCAGAGTCCTTATGCTTTTGGGTCTCTATCTTGTGCACTTTCTCAAGTATCCCTTATTCCCTCTGCATTTAAGACAGAACTGAGAGATTAAAGCAATTGGAATCTTTCATGAGGCGATGTACTTGCAAAGCCTTCACAGAGTAGTAAGAGCTGAGCAGGTTATTCAACAGCAGAAGCCCTCAGTACATGTATATCTGTATATGTAATACTTATTCATCCACCAAGTTATTATTGTAACAAAATTATAAACTGGTATAAAAAAAACCCCACAATAGCTTGAGTTGCATAGAGCACATTCAGTCACAGTGAGCCTAAGACTGTTTTATCGGTTTTGTTAATAAGTCTATTCATAACCTATGTGAGTAGCAAGATGCAATTGTTAATAATGTAAGTTAATTGGATCCTCCTTTTATCTAAATAACCTTTACAAAAGATTAATGTTAACTCTCTATATACAGAAAGTTTTAAGTGTCAGAATTATTCAGTTAGGTCAGAGAAACGAGTAATCCAGATACTGAATTTTTTCAAAGGATCTAACACTTTTAGTAATTTAAATTAAGATTGTTGAATAAACTTGCAAATGCTGAGAAAATTAATTTCTTACTCAAAGAATAAATGACAGCAAGTTGGAATGATCTGCTGGATTTCTGTATATATTGAAATTAAAATATATTTCAATAAAAAATTTAATGAAATTTCTGGGAAAAAAATAAATTAGTTTAAAAGTACGTGCACTCTGACTACAAACAGATTGAATGAAGAACTCAGAACAATTTACTTGCATTGGTAGTATCTCATAAGACTTTGCATATTTTTATTTTTTTTTTCCACATTTGACTGTCTTCAACTTTCAGGTCTTTTGCTATTTTACTTTTCCTAGTGTAACAGCTATGTGCTCATAAATAATTAGTACAGAGAAAAGAGCAGAGTAATCCAAGTCTTCATGTAGTTAATCTATTTGTTCTTTAGGAGTTAATTCAGCATGGAGAAGTGAAAAAAAAAAATCTGTTTTAAAAATAAATAAATTAATATATTGGTGCTATAGACACCTAGACTTCTTTAAGAAAGGGAAAAGAAGCAGGCAGCAGACTACACTCAAGATGAAAGGATGATACTAACCAACTGCTATAGCTGTTAAGTGGGATGACAAGAGGAATCAGTAAGAGCTGATCAATCTGCAGAAAGACACAGAAATAACTAACACCAGTCCAAAACAAAACTAGAATGTAAAACATAGCTGTGTTTGGTGCTGTCCTCTGTCTGTGTGCAAACATGCTCATAGCATGCAGTTATGTGATCCAAGACAGATTCTTACTGTCAGGATTTTATCCTAAAGTATAACCAACTAAAAGAGCTGCAGGATCCTCCAAAACACAGTCAAATGGTAATGCTTACTGGTGGACATCCATTAAAAAAAACCAAAAAAAACCAACTCTCTCTCTCTATATATAAAAATAAATTATTTCCAATGTAATTGAAAATATGTCCCAGAATTCTGGCTAATTATTAAGACACCTTTGAAACAGGAACTGACTCAGAAGCATATTGGAAATTCCAGCAAAACACCTGCATTTATTACATCAACCCAGAATAACAGAGTGTGAACTATAAATCTGAACTCAAATTCTGTCCTCAGTGTAGTGGCTGTCACAAAATATAACATCAGATGTAATCAAGTTTTTATCAGTGTATCTAAATGGAGACAAGTTCAGTACCAAGCTTGTGACTCAGCAGCCTCCAAAGTCATGCTGTTTGCTGAAACTTTTAGACCCATTGTTTCCTCTGATAATAAAAGGCAGCTAAAGATCATTGCATTTTCCTCTAATTTACATAGACTTTTGTTAGAGAAACAGAAGCACAGCAAAATAAGCTATATCCACACAATTAACTGAACAGGATTGTTCATTTGATGAGCACAAATCAATATAGGGGTCGGGAAGTAAATGTTAATTCTGTTTCATATGTTTGTCTGAAGCTGCTACACATTGTTATGGAGTGTTAAAATGCTCTAAGAGATAAATCTATACATGCCCTTAAAGGCAGTTTGAAGCTGACCCACTTCTGGGATAAGGGAATTCAGATCTATTTTGTTGTAAGGTTTTCTTAATCCATATCTACATCTTGAGACAGTGCCCAGTGATCCGTCACTGCCTTCAACTCAGCCTGCCTTTGGTATTCAGACTGAATTCCATGGGGCAAAGTTGGGGCTCTCTCTTGGTTCTCTCTCTGGTAAAACCTATTCTGGCTCCACAGAAACATCCATTGAATGGGTTTTTTTGATACATTATTGAGAGCTGTTTGCCAGAAAGCCAGGATCTCACACCATCTTTATTCCCCCTTGATTAAGTTTTTGTTCTTTTACTGCAGTCCTCATGTCCAGGCTAACAACTGCCCAGGCAAAGACTGGTAAGGGACATATATTGGGGATAATAAAGTGTTAAAAATTAAACTAAAATAAAAACAACACCACCACAACTACACACAAAACACTAGCAGTAACAGGCTTTCAAAATGAACAGGAGTATTTATCTGCCCTGACTAATTAGTAAATTTGTTGTGTAGTGCTCAGGAAAAAAGGAGTGCATTTATTTCCCAGAAGGAGGATCTATCTGAAGCCCTATTCCTTGACCCTTTAAGTAACACATTAGGGAGAGAATCAGCATTGCTGTATCTTGCATTTAATTAGGTGAATGTTGAAGAAAAACTAATTATTTGGTAGACCCTTGATCTGCAGTCCTCTCTCGTATGAATGCATAACTGCAAGATGGGTTCCTAATTACATCTTATCAACTCTTCAATCTATTTCATGTCCAAAAGAGAGAGGTGCATATGTAGCTCCTTCAGAGCTGTTATCCTCCTTCTTTGTATTTCTTCTGTAAGCTTTTTAGAGTAGAAATGCTAAATAAAGCAGTTCAGCATAGCATACCAGAGTAGAATATTATGCTTTCCTATTTTTAATTTTTAGTTCTTTTCCAGGCACCTTTAGTGACACCATATCCACTTTTGACATTGGTTCTTGTTATTTTGCTCATATAGACAAGAAGGGATACTGCTCTGCTGAGCAGAAAAAGTATTAATAAGTCTACCTCCATAACATTTTTACTGTCAGTCATTGGAAAACTGGCAGAGTAATTGGGGCTGGGAGTGACAAGAAAAGGATAGAATTTATAGTGAAAGAAGTTAAATACTACAAACACTAAGTAATCTTTTTCCAGGCTTTAGTTTTACACTGAGAGAAATATGCAAGATAATTTCTTCTAACTGTAATATTTTAAAGCCTTCCAGAAATGAATCATAATATCTGTAATGTGCATATGCATACTGTAATTTAACTGGTCTTTAGTACAATGAATCTCTAGTGTGAAATTTTCCTTGTTAATGATCAACATAAGCTCTGATTCTTAATGCAATTATGAATCCAAGGTTTACAGTCTATAGGCAACAGAGTAACAAGATGATATCATTAAACTTCTCATTTCATTCACTCATACCTATAGGGAAAAAGCAACCATTATTATAAGCATCTTACTTTTTCTATCAGCAAAAGGGATCCTACATACATTGAATTACATATTATAGCATCTTCATTCCCCTGGGTAAGTAAATTAACTCTTCCAGCACTGGCAGTTTCTCTTTTAAATGTGTTTTTATTTTGAATAACATTAAAGGAAAATAAGGTAGTCTAGATAAGGAAAGAATCTTTCTTGATGCCAGAAGCAAGCAAGCCCTTCAGCCCCTTTGGAGAGGCTCTTCTCTTTTGAAGGAAGAGCCAGCCTACCACCCCCATCAGTTATATGAGGACTTCATAAACAGGACCCTTCCCCTACCCTGGGCTGCATTCACTAAGGCCTGGGAGTTGGCTCCATCCCATAGAGTTTTCCAGGAAAGCTTGGATAGCTGCTTTCCACAGCCTCCAGAGGTCCCTGTACATGCTACATCTTGACTTCCCCACTTCATCAGAGTTAGTAATGTGATGAGGAAGGTGCTTTATCTTTCCCATCAGTAGGAAAACTGCACTTGCTCTGGGCTGATAAAAGTCTGTGAAGTCCTAGAATAGAAGCATTAGCTATTGATTTTCAGACAATACGTTTCTGAACAGCACACAGCCTATCAGAAGGGTAAGTAGGACTTCTCAAAAGGATTTCAGTAATTCAATTTCTCGGCAAGCAAACCTCTCAGTTGCATCACAGTATTTTTCCCCTGGGGGAAACTTATGGCTCACATAAAGGTTCTTACAAGGGAACCACTGTAAGTCTCAGACCAGAAGTTTCTATACACATCAGGCATCTCCAGAACAGCTAGGCCCATTACAGCCACCAGTTCAGCATGTGATGGGCAGAGTGTTGGCACACACATACGCGTTTGAAACCAGAGGGAGCATCCTCAGTGAAAAAGCACTGTTCTGTCTGGTAAACTTACTTCTATACCACATCTCTCGAGACAAGAGCTTTAAAAACAAAATGGTATACACCTTAAATATTTTGCCAACTCCTACAGACTGAAGACTGTGTGTTAGTCCCTCTGTTTAAAAACTCCATGTGATAAGATACCAGTTCTGTGATAGCTGCCTATGATGACATTTCATCATAACAACTTCTAGCCAAAAAAAAAAGGTTGTTTCAGAGAAGGACAAATCATATGCCTGAAAGAGGGACAATTCTCCTAAAGCTCTCTGTGAGCTTTGAGCACTCACAATAATGTGTCTGAGCTATACAATATGCAGTAATGTAGCATTTTAGACTTTTTAGATTTTTAAAAAATGTTTAGATTTTCTAAACATTTTAGACTTTTTAAATTCACAGATAAAAATGGAATTATTCTCACCCTGCATAGAATAAGATAGGATGCTTTTCTTCAGTGAAACTTTAGTTCAGGACCTACAAAGAGAAGCCTTCCTCCACCTTCAAATGCTTTTAGAAACATTCGTAGTTTCTAGAGATTTTAGAGTTACAGTCTGCTTTACTACACTTCATCATTTACACTCTAAAATACGTAGCTTTTCTTTCTATAACAAATATTGAATTAGACTTATGTAATGGAATGTGCTGGGGGTGAAAAACTAACAGTAACTAATAGTGAGCATTAGAACACAATAGATATAGGTATACAGAGTATGTAACAGCTTTCTGTTCATTATTTCTGCTTGAATACCTTAATGCAGTTCTAAACCATCATAAAAACACCAAAATATTCTCACAGTGTCAAAATTTAAGGAGGATGTAACATTGTGAGGATAGCTTCCTCTTAGTCAGGTGGGATTTTAAGGGTTCACCTGAGAAGTAGCACATAAGGAACTTTGGAGTTCTTGAACATATAGCAGCTAAAAGAAAAATGTTATTAAAGAGGTGGTAGTAGCTGAACAGAACTATTTTCCCCTATCAGCATTTTTCTCCCAAGGTAAAATTTTCATGCTTAAATGAATCTTGTCTTAATTAATCTTAAAGATCTGTTTTTCACTGTCAGAACATTGGGTTTGTCTTTATATTTTACATCTCCTTTGACTAATTTCTTAAAACCAGACAGACTGACAAAGCCAGTCTCTGCTCTCAGTAGAGCAGTTCTTATTGCTCTACTGTTCAGGTGAAAAATCTGTGGTTTTGTGGGGTTTTTTGGTTGTTTTTTTTTTTTTTTCAAGGTATCACCAAGAACAAAATTTGAGGTAGAAGACCACATTGCTCTTTCTGTGGTATATGTTTTTGCAGACTGTTTCCCTGAACGCGACACTTCCAAATAAGAAACTCAGAGTAAACCCACAAAGGTCTTCATTAGATTTTTAGCCAACTAAATGTCAGATATCTCTGATAGATAATTGTTTAATCTGTAAAATCTCCAGTGATATAGACTCTGTCACCTTCTCAGGCAATGAATTCCATTTATCCTTAACCTTATAGTCAGCACATTTTTTCTCTGCCATCTAATCTATATCTTCTTTGATGCAAATTAAGTTTGTTACTTCCTGTCTTATCCTTTGGAAAAAACCTATTGCCTCGGAACTTGTAGCAACCAGTTTTATATAATTGAAGACTGTTATTGCAACTTTTCTTTGTGCATTGTCCTCTAAATTAAACAACTCCAGATCTTTATTGCTTTCCTCATGCTCCTGTCTTTTTCTAGACCTTTGACTCACTCTTGTTGTCTGCTCAGGTTTCTTTGAAAGGTCACAAGTAACCCAAACACAGTAATTTAGCTGCAATGTTATTAAAATGGAAATACTCTGAGCTTTATACAAGCTTTAGATAGTTTAAGATCTGGGTTTTCTGGAAGCAACATAACGCTGTAGATTACTACTTAGTTTGTGATCCACCTTATTCGTTCTAACTGTTCTTTTTTTTTTCTTTGACATCTTACATTTTGTACATGTTCTCAATTGTGGCTTACTGTTTTCAGACAGTTTATTCAGTTCATGTAGAAGGAAATTGCATGAAAAGTGAGTATATAAGCTGACCATCATGTGGATGAGGAGAGGAGTGCTTGCAAAGTGACTTGTTAGAAAACTTACATAGCCAAGCTGCCTGAAACAGAATATTTAATTAAGTAGAACATTATCATCTCTTGCTGACTTCTACATGCAGTCAAGTTTAAAAAAACAGGTTAACATTGGTGCTATAAATGATCAGTGATCAAATTTAGTACAGTACTCTTTTCAATCAAGGGGAGAATGCAGTAATCATTAACAACATCAAAGTATGAATTTTCATATTCAAAGATATTCATCTGGCCTCCCATATATCAATTTACTACTGAAAAAATGGGATTTTACCCCAGTACCACGAGGATAAAATTGTCATCAAAGACTGCTCATTACGGCCATATTGCAATGAGGGATGAGAAGGAGAAAAGAAAGCTACCTTCCATGAAGAAAGGTGTGGATGGCAACAAATATTTTAGTGACTCTAATGTGGGCTACATAGTTCTGCTCATCAAAGTGTCTGTAACATAGACATGCACAAGTGACAAAGGTTTTAAACTAGAGCAGAGTAGATTTAGATTACACATTAGGAAGAAGCTCTTTCCTGTGAGGATGGTGAGACACTGGAATGGTTTGCCCAGAGACTTTGTGGATGCTTCATCCCTGGAAGTGTTTAAGACCAGGCTGGATGAGGCTCTGAGCAGCCTGGTCTAGTGGGAAATGTCCCTGCCCATAGCAGGGGGGTTGGAACTAGGTGATCTCTAAGGTCCTTTCCAACTCAAGCCATTCTATGATTCTTTGAATACCACTCCTTCGTTTTCCACCTCTCCCCAGCAGATGTATTTTATCTTTGAAGAGGAGGAGCAGAAACCAGCTTCTAGTACACTGCAATCCTCTTTCAGTCACTATTGTTGCCTGAGGAGAGATTGGGATGTGCCGGGTTTTTTTTTCGTAATACGCTGACAGCCAGCATGGATGGCTTCCTACTCTCCTCTTGCAGGACAGATGCTGGCAAAGGGAGAATGTGTCCAGACAGCTAGCAGCAGCTTCTTGTGCCAGGGGCACAACTGCTTCCTGGCTTACCCCTGATAAGGTTTGCTTCTTTCTAATTGAAATGTGCCCTGGAGTTTATTCCCTGGGTTCAGTGATGCTATATGGAAACTCCTGTCTATGTGAATGACCCCTGAGAGAATAAACAGAGCGGGTGCACCATAATAATTTCTGGATTTGTACGATCCAAGAATAAGCCCTTTCATGTTTACTGCACTGAATGATTGATGCTTCAAAACTCTGTTTTAATATCCTCCTTGAAACGTCTTTCTTTTATTTAATTCTTTGACTTATTTTATTTCAGCATCTAGGTACATATAATCTGCTGCTTTTCACTGATATTTGAGAATATAAATGTATATCTATTAAAATATTGTTCATTTAAAATAAATTGCATGCTTCCATAAAAAAATGCTGTGGCATTATTCTTTTACATAAAATGAGATGATGTGTCTAAATGCCAGTATCACAGTCAGAAGCAAGCAGCATTCAGCCTGTGGTATGTTAAATAAAAATATACTAATACCTATGTCTATTGACTCAAACATACTGAGTTCCTGCAGATAAAGTTTCATGCTATAGTGAAGCACTGAGACTTTGCAAGATGGTATTGGGATTGAAACACCTTTGAAAGAAAAGGGCACAGTCAGTGTGTTAGAGATCTTATGCATTAAGGACAGTGTGTAGACTTGAGCCTCTGGGGTTTTGGCATGATGAATTGAGTAGTTTCAGTGAACATTTCCTTTGTTAGGAACTGAGAATGCAAAATATCCAACAGAATTAGAGTCATGCCATCACAGCGGTAATTGTCCTAGAGATGAGAAATTATTCTAGGAACAATTTTATTGAAAATTACATAATTTCTTGGAAAAAATAATAAATTAAGGATTATTTTTTATTTTAAAATGTTTTATCAAAGAAACTTCAACCAATTCTTTTTTTTTTTTTTTTTCTTTTTTCTTTTTTATTCTAGGAAAAACGGTGAAGTCTTGTACTAAACTAATTTCTGACAGTTATCAAAAACTGCTGATTTTACTAAAAACTAGATAGGAAAGTCTTGTATAAAGTAACTAATGGGGAATTGAGTCATACAGCTTGTGGCACTGCATATATTATTAATGAGTCTTTGCTAGTGACTCATTTTTTTATGTTAGAAGTCATCATTTAGCAACACTATCACTATGTAAGCAATAGTGAAACTGTTAATAATATTCCTACCTAAAGACTAAACACCACACCCCACTAATACATTATAAGGAAAGAAAAGGCTACAAAACCTTGAGAGATAGCATTTAAATGTCTAATAAGTCCAATGGGTAATGAAGTGGCCTTCTAAAGCCACAATTTTTTCAGACAACCAGGAATAAGCAATTATGGATGGATTTTGTCAATTGGAAGGAATGTAATAAACATTTAGAGTCAAAATAAGCCGTTTTCTTTGAACTGATTTAGGAGGAAGCAGGAGAATCCCAGAGACAGAAAATAATTAATGTAAATAATGCATGGGAAGCTTTTACACTGATGCTTTCAATTGAAGAAATGTGTGATTAGCATTTCACTCCTTAATTGGCAGTTTTAGGTCACTGGCCTAGTCTAGCATGAATAAAATCAGCGAATGAAAAATGGCAATCATGAAGCAAAAATTAAAGAAAGGCGATTTGGAAAGGGAACTTTTGCTACTTCAAGTAAAGAAGATTAAATTTAATACCTCATTTAATGTCACCATTAATCTGTCATTGCATTGGGTCAATATGTGCAGAGGCAAACAGAGACAAAGAGGACACTAAGGGTAATGGGGCTTATGTGCATTTACTTCACTTTGAAAGTTTGACTCGGTAAAGATTAAACAGACAGAATATGATTACTCCTGCCCTTTGCAGTGCCCTTGAGCTCTGGGGTCCCCTCTAAATAACTGAGTAATCACAGATTATGACATTAGGCTCAGAAGCACAACCCTTGGAAAAGCAATTCCCTAGTACTCTCTTGCCAACGGTTTTTAAGATCCGGTAGAGCTGAGGATATGGAGCAGCCCTCCAGGTGGCATATTAAGCCCTGTCAAGAAACTGAAATAGTTTTCCAATATCACTGACATGATGTTCTCTCAGTTTGTGCTGTAATTTACCTACCTGAAAGTCCACATTATCTATATCTGTATCTATCTGTATCTATGTAACCTCTGTATCTCTATAATCATCTATACCTATACATAGCTATCTATAGCTGTAGATATGCATATATGTATATGCATGTGTGAGTATATATGTGCATATGTATACACAAAACCATCCCCATTTATGAATAAATTAAATAAAACACATCTACATGCTCAGCTTCAGGCATATGTTTAGAATGCAATGACTTAAATGTTTTTATAAAGGCAATTTCTAGAACTGGGTCACACTACCTTAGGCTATAGGTGTTACTGAGTAGTTAATAGTGTTATTTATAGTATTTATAATATTTATAGTAAAACTGATCTATTTCTACATCTTTAAAATAGTATACAATATACGCATAAATACAAAATTGCTGTTTCTAAAAGAAAACTACATACATAATTATCAACACCAAGAGAAATTCCATTCACCATTAAGGGCCATTGCACTATTGTTCTAGTATGAAAAGGATTAGATTAACAATAAGACCTGCATTCTGCAGATATAAAATTTGAACACAAGGGGAAAATATTATTTTCTTACATTGAAGAGTTAACAGTGATACAGAAACACACATATCCAATACAAGAATCTAGAGTTTGTTTAGATAGCAGTCCATCAGTTAAATTATGTTCTTGCATTAAATTAGTAAGATATGCTAACATAGTGTTAGAGACTCTGTGTCAAATATCATTAGTATCACATACTGATTTTCTGAAAATTGCCTGGAAAATTTTTAGAGTCAAAGTCTCCTCCCTTTCTTTGTTACATGATTGGAAAGTTTTGTTGGATAATCTGAAAGCAAAAGAGGAGTTAGGAGCACATGTCTTTGTTTTATTTTTTAGAACAGACTACTTTCCTGGGAATGAAAAAAGGTAATAGGAAACATCATGAGCAAAGTAGATGGAGGACACTAATGGCAAATGGTCACACAGAAGATTAGGCTTGAACAGGGGAAAAAAAAAAAGTGATTTCACTGATGTGTGTCTGGAGTACAGGAGAGAGGAAGACGAGAAGTACATGACTTGATAGATAACAATACTGCGTCTGCACCTTTCATTACTGTGGGCACTTGATGAATAAATTCTGCCAAGGATTTGGGGAGGACTTTCTACACCTACTGTGGAAAGGTGTATACAGTCTTTCACCTTGACTTTATTTGAAGAATGCTTTTAAAGTCTTTATGGGTGGTGTTTTAACACTAGCTACTACAGCTGAAGCACTGAGAGGTGTAGGTGGACATTTAGATACTGCATCTCCCTTGTGATTGGCAAAGGTTTATATGTGCCTACAAATTAACAAATATACAGTGATAATGATACAAAATATTAATTCTAGGCATGTATTTCTGGGGGTTTACACTCATCAAACTTTCATCTGTTGTGCTAAAATCATCAAGGTCTGCTCCTGGTCAAAAGTCAAAAAATTATTTCTAAAGAATAGGAAAGTGATTCAGCTATTAAATTAAAGAATTATTCTCTGTTGTTGTTGTTATTGTTTTGGTTTGGTTTTGATGTTACCTATTCTACCCCAGGCACTGCCAAATGAAGGAGGAGATGGAGTTGAACTGTCTCCAACACTGGCAGTGCCATCACTCCAACTAGTCAATTGTGTCAGTGTGTGGAGAGTATCATGTCACTGGTAACAGAGTGGGGAAAGTCTACTCCTTTTCAATGCTCCTAAGACAACTTTAGATGAGAATAACAATATATTGCTCTTTTGGGCCAGGAAAAAAAAAAAAAAAAAGTCACTTTCTCGTGGAACTAGTATAGAGATTTTATCTTTGCTATTTCTGAAAATATGAGTGGTTAGACGACCAGATCATAGAAGCAGAGAATCATAGAATCATAGAATTGTTTGGGTTGGAAAGCACCTTAAAGCTCATCTCGTTTCAAACCCCCTGCCATAGCAGGAACACCTCCCAGTAAACCAGGTTGCTCAGGACCCCATTCAACATGGATTTGAACACATCCAGTGATGAAGCCTCCACAACTTTCCTGGACAACCTGTTCCAATGTCTCACTACCCTAAGAATGAAGAATTTCCTTATTTTCAATCTAAATCTACCTTCTTCAAGTTTCAAATCACTACCCCTCATCCTATCACTACAGGCCTTTGTAAAAAGTCCCTCCTCATCTTTCTTGCAGAACTCCTTCAGATAGTGGTAGGCAGCTACCTGGTCTTTCTGGAGCCTTCTCTTCTCCAGGCTGAACAACCCCAACTCTCTCAGTCTGTGTGTTCCAGTCTTCTGATAATCTTTTTAGTCTTCCTCTTGACCTGCTCCAACAGATCCATGTACCTCTTGTGTTGGAGTCTTCAGACCTGGATGCAGTACTCCAGGTGGGTTCTCAACAAAGCACAGTATAGGGGCAGAATCACCTCCCTCAACCTGTTGACCACAGATCTTTTGACACAGCCCACGATATAGTTGGCTTTCTAGGCTGCCAGCACACATTGCTGTCTCATAATGAGCTTTTCATCAACCAGCATGCCCAAGTCTTTCTTCTCAGGACTGCTCTCAATCCATAGTTTACCCAGCCTGTAGAGGGATTGCCTCTACCCAAGTGCAGGACCTTGTTCTTTGCTTTATTGAACTTCACAGACAGAACCTTGAATTTTAAAAGAAATCCTTAAAAAATGAGAAGTTTAACAAAAATTACATTAAAAAGAACCTTGTGTTCACATAATTAAAATAAGTGGAAAATTCTAACATTTGTATCTTCTGAATTCAACTTTTTTGTGCAAATGCATACCACCTGCCAGATCTTATTTTATTCTGCAGGAATGAAGCCAGGAGGTATGAAGAATTAATGGATTTCACGGCTTTTACCAATGCACTCAGGGATAGGGTCTCCACAAGGCACAATGTCCACAATCCATCAGGCCCCTCTAAGTCTGTCTTGGGCAGTGAACTACTGAAAGCTACTTCTATAATAAAATTTTAAGACCCTACTGAAGTACATACCTTGGCTCTGCTAATTTCTCCTGTGCTTAGCTATACCACAGTGACTGGCTTCAGGCTCCCAGAAGGAGCTGTGCAATCCTTCTCATAGATGTTTCATCATTTTGGTTGCCAGTAGTTGAAGCTAATAATACAAGTGTTGAGGGTTTCTGAATTCAAGTGCTTTATCTAAAAATCTGAACAAGTACTTGTTAGCTGTCTGTGTCCAGGGAGACTGAAGACTGTAATCCAGTATTATCCAAACAGCTGAGATGCAGTCCTAGGGACTGACGGTATGTCCACAAATAGGAGAGAGAATATATCCAGATTTGGTTTTGAATATGATAAGAAGACAATACTAGAGACCGTGTGGATTTAACAGTATCTTAGTTCAAAGCCAACATCTTTCCCGAAACTGAAACAAAGGTGAAATAAATTAAAGGTGGGATAAATTGCAGGATAATAAACTAAATGTCTGTAGGCAACAGGTGTTTAACAAGCACAATGTTTAACAAGCACAACAAATAGCTTATTCTTTGTTCTAAGAATGAGCAGAAGATGATGAATAATCCTAGGTAAATCTGTTCAGAAGCCCAAAAAAACCTCTGGGGAAAAAAAAAAAAAAAAAAGTCACAACAAATTAGAAACAAAGATCAAAGAAGGGAACTGTCAGAGATTCTCAGCTTCCATAAGCTGAAGTTTCTCTTCCGTCACTTGTGGGTCATGAAATATGCGGAAATCTTGATAGAGGTGATGAATACTGTCAAATTCAAATGTCAGAAGTTAAGGTTCTAAGTGCACTTAAGATACTTACACAATGCATGAGGCTAACAAAGGATGTCAAGTCTTAATATTAAGCATGTTTAAACCATGTAAATCCTCAACTTGCATTTTTAAAGTTTTTCTATAGTTGTCAAAAAAAGCAGAAATATTTCAAATTTTTCACTATTGAAAGCACTCAATTTTATAACTTAAAGATTAAAAGTGGAAAAAAATTAAATATAGCAAATTTATTACATTATATCTGGTGTAGGACTGATATTCAAAAAGGCTTTTAGGAGCTTAAGTCTCACTGAATCCCTTGAGATCTGGGCTTCAAAATGTCTCCTGACTTTGTGTGTCAGCATATCCAGTCATCTACAGAATATACTGCTAGAATATGTAAGAAAAATAAGATGTTTTTAATAGTTCAGGTAAAAAAAAAAATCCTTTATTTCCAGTCCCATAGTTCTATTAGATATAAACTTTAAAATGTGGTTTGTTATTGGAAATAGGAATATATTTCAAAATTTCTCAAGAGTTACCTTTCCCAAAATTAAGGACCATACTGTGTAAGAAAGGTTCCCTCTGATTTTTTCCATTTTAAGGACTTAAGATGAATAAGAGGTTCTGAAAGAATATTCATTTGATCTTGTCTGTGTTTTACAATGTCCTCATTGGCCCATGTTGCTTTCAAGTAAACAGTCTCTTCTCCCAGGTAATAAGTGAGACAAGAGGAATTGGCCTCATATTGTGTCAGAGGAGGTCTAGGTTGGACATTAAGAAAAACTTCTCCACTGAAAGGGTTGTTAAGCACTATAACAGGCTGCCCAGGGAAGCGGTGGAGTCACCATCCCTGGAGACATGTAGATGTGGTGCTTAGGGACACGGTTTAGTGGCAGGATTGTCAGCATTAGGTTAATAGTTGGACTTGATGATCTTAATATCTTTTCCAACTGAAAAGATTCTATGATTCTATAAACACAGTAAGGTACTTCTTTTAACAATGTTCATTGTTTTGGTAAATTTTGAAGCATTGCATTGAGAAGGTGCCTGTGTTGTTAAGACCTCAAACAGCTACATTCTTCAAAATTTCATCAAAAAACATCAAAATTTGTATTTTCATGTAGCAACAGTCTCATGTTTGACAAAATGCTATCACACTTTTAGCTTTTTATAATTGTGAGGGGGGGAAAATGTTTTGTACATGGTTTAAAGGGAAAGCAAATACAAGATTTATAATGATAATCTATTCATCTCAGCTACAGCTCTATTGAACATCACTGAAACCTGAATGTCAGGCTGAAAGGACTACTTCATGCATATGACCTCATCTCCCAGCTATATTTTGTCTTCATGACTGTAAAAATTAGCACTACTTTATCCTTTAAGACCAATAAAGGAATTTCACAATTAAAACCCTTACTATCAAGTTTTCAGTTATTTTTTTTTACTAGGTATTTTCCCTAATATCAACATTGCTGGTTTAGTAACCAGAACAGAAACACAGACAATTAACTAAACTCCTATGGTGAATTCAGTAGGGCTACCATGGTGTAAAAATGCACGGAAATCACAATTCATTTGTCTTCTGCCTTCTACATGACATTAGAATTACACAGTTCATCAAATAAAATAGCCTATTTAACAAAATTAATATAAAAAAAAGACAGAAGCAACTTTACCTGTTCTGTTGGACAGATAAGCAGATAAATTTCAGTGTCAGTTTTAAACTGTCTTAAACTGCGTGCTTGCCTGTTTGGTAGACTCCAACATCACATGAAGAAAACTTCTAATTTGTTATTAATCATACTCAGTAAACATCAAAGTTGCTGAGATACACTACCTAAACACATGAAGTTCCTTACCATCACTCAGTGAGCTTCTCTTGCTCCAGCCATGGTTTCTCCATAGACAAAATAAATTGTGGGTCAGGCACTACAGATGTTATGGCGGCCCATTTTTCTAATAGGACTGATATTCCTCCTTTATCCATATCTGTGAATACTCTTTACAGAGCAAGAGTTATCTTCTTTAGAGTCTTAAAACACCATCATAAAGCCATCTGGTCTTGGACCAGATCTTGAACTCTGAACAGCCTTTTCTGTTTCAGTGTATATGAACAATTCCTCTAGGGTCTTAGCCTCACTCATGAAATACTTTGTGGATGTTAAGTTTGTCAAGTAATTATATAGTAATGTTTTTCAATCACTTTACTGAGATAAATGCAAGTTAGAACAGAATTCTTGTTTGGTTGGTTTGTTTTTTTAAATATCTATTAGGCCACTTTCTGCTCTTCCTACTGACCTTCATGTTAGCAGATGGCCTGCTTCTCAGTTCCATTTCAAAGATGGTATTTCAATATTATAGTAGCTTTACACCCTTTTCTCTTCTTCTTCACCAAAATTTCCTTCCCCCAAAATGCTTGATATATAACCTGTTTTCCTCTGTGAAAACTTTAATTTCTGCATTAGTTAATCTTTATGCATTTCTAATATTCCCTGTCTATTCATGGATACTGCTTATTCTAACAATTTTTGACTGTAAATATGTCTGAACATAAGCATCAATCAACCTGACACACAAATACTATTCACAGTACTTAGCCCATGGAGTTTGCTTTTACTAAGAAAAGAACATCAAAATCAGTTCATAGTTTCTCTTTAGTCTTGTCTATTTCTAGTATTCCTTCTTTGTTCTTCAGCCCATCCTCCTAGTTCTTCATAACTAGTTTTCAACTTCCTTTTGCCTGCAAGAATCAGCAAAATCCACCAAAATTTCTTAGCCTTCTACCTAATCAAAGAAATGGAAATTTAATCCCATGTTTTTCCATTACTGCCACAGGTCCTTTGAACCTGAAGCTTCTTTCTTTAGTCAAAGGCAGCACTTTCCACTTCTACTGGAATCCTTGTTGAATTCAAATTGCAACAACTTACCACTTAGTTGTGGTACTGACTTTGAAATAGTGTCAATTATTCATCTCACGCTTGTTTTTTTAAATGTACTTGTGCACTGCATTTGCAATGCACTTGCAAAATACACCATTATTTTCTGAAAATTGTAATAGATTGTAGTGTAAAAGCTTATATTTTAGATCTCTTTTTAATGTGATTCGTGGTAATATTTTTATTTCAAGACAAATATTTGAAAACTTTGAGTCATGGTTCTCTATCTCTCCCTTCATCAGCATGAAGTAGATAAACTGAAAACAACAGAATTATCCTGTTACAAAATAAATGTAGGAGAATTAGTAATTAGTCTTTGACTAATGGTGAGAGATGAATAGAGCTCAGTCAAGTGTTTTCATTCTATATCCATGAAATAACAAACAATATTAAGATTTTTAGGCACAAAAAAATAGTACTGCATCTTGCAAACACATTTTGCCCCACTCTGTGATACCTTCCATGTCTCTGTCCACCCCTGCTCTGTGTTGTCTCGTCCAGAAATACTTTTGAATCACCTTTCCCCCCTCCTAAATCCACTTCCATGGAGATGTTGAGGGGAGCATAACTATTCTGTGCTTTAAATTCCACAAGAGATCACAGTGGCTGAATCGTGAAGGAAGAAAGCCATGGACTGAAAAAAACCAAGAAATGCTTAGGAAAACAAATATCTGTTTGCAACATCCAGTACACAAAAATAAAAAAAAAAATAAAAAAAAAAAAAAAAAAAAAAAAAGAAAAGGAATAAAAAGATGATGTTTTGTAAGTCTTGAAAAAGGTGGCTGTGGCATGTAAATCAGATGTTTGTTCCCTTTGAAGTACGCTGGTAAATATTGCTATAAGCATACCATTAAAATGTTAGAATTAAGTGGTAGCATGTGTCAAAGAATTGTACATGACAGACTTCTCACTTTTCCTCATCATCCTGTTCAAAGGCTTCCTTTCCTTCCCTATATGTTTCTTTATGAGTCCCTCAACTCTAAAATTCACTTCCTAACAAATGAAAAGCCACATTTACAGTAAAATAGTTTTCCTATGGAAGCAAAATCCAGATCAATCTCTCCCCTTTCAGTCCATAGAAGTAAATGGCTAGAAGCATCTTAAGTCAGCAAGAGTACTTTTGACACTCTCCTCTAATAATTTCCCATCTCCCTGATGTAGTTCAATTGTATCATTACTGTACTTTAACTGAGAACCTATATACTGATAGACACCCGATGAAGAAGCAATGATTAGCAAAATCCAAACCAGCAAAAGTAAAACATGGGTAAGGACTATTTTCTGCTAATGTGGGTTAAAGACTATGTAAGAAATGGTTAGAATATAGGTTCTGTACATGACATTGGTTCAGGATATAAGGAGCCAAAATGAAACAGAGAAAGCATACTGATGCTGGACAAAAAATATAATACAAAGCACAAATTTTGTAATAGGCTAATAGTATTACTGGTGACACTAAGCTCCCCTCAGGAAAAAAAAAATAATGTTCAGGGTTATGGCATGTCTCTATAGCAATCTGTTTAGGCCAACAGAAACGAAATGCTGCTGTTGGAAGACCAAGGCTATAACCCATGTTTTCAGAAGATAGCTAGTTTTCATGGAGTTATAGGGAATGCAGCTTCTGTTCCAGAATGAATTGTAGGAAAACAAAATATAGGAAGCCCTCTACAATTTGTTTGTATACTGATGATAGAGACATCATCGTGTTGATACCAATGATGGAAAAAAAGCAACAAAAGTGAATAAAATAGCCAGTAATTTCTATACGAATAATAAAAGATAAAGAACATATAGAAAGTGATAGGTGTAATCTATGAAAAAAAATGTGGACTGTTTATTGAAAGTCAGAAGCAATTTATTATTAACTGACAAAATTTACAGCATGAAATCTTCAACTTGAAATTTTACTAAAGGAAGATTGGAAGAAAAATTGCCCCTGAACTCTTAAAAGCAGAGGGGAATGACATGGAAGAAAAAGAGAGAGAGAGAGAGAGAGAGAGAAGAGGAGAGGAGAGAGGAAAATATATACAAAGACATTTTTGATATATAAAATGAAAAAAAAAGGTTTTTTAACCTTTCTGGATATTTTTGAAAGGGTGAGACTGCATAGCTTTTGAATGTGAAAGTCTGATTCATTTTTGCCATTCTCCAAGGAAACTTTGTTCTGATACTATGATCTTCCTGTGTTCAAAGGACAACTCTTATTGTCAAGAGAAACTCTATATTTAGAATAAGCAGACATATTTTGTGTAGATCTGAGAAGATAATTTTGTACAAAACCAGCATCTGATTTTACTGTAGGAGCAATAGTGCTTTCTATGGAATTGCACTATTAACAAAACTACCATTTTTCTGTTACAGTAGTGCCCATTTTCTTTTGTCTTCTAGCTAGCCAACAAACCTTCTCAGCTGTCTAATCATCAACTTTAAGTTCCTTAGATTCCCTATAGGTAGTGACTAAGGTCCCATCAGTGTCAATTTATGGCTTTTTCATTGCTTAGTAAATCAATTATCTTCCCATATGTTTAAATTGTCTTAATTAATGGTGGTCTCTTTGGGAGCTGTATGGAGCTTTTTTCAAGAGCTTGTTCCCGTTACTCAGGACTGACTTTATGCTCATTGTCACTGTTTAGGGTCAGGGCATCCTGCTAGACCTGAAACAGATGCACTCTGTTAAACCCTAAAGGGGAAGAAAAATAGGAACAAGGGTGAGAGAATTATCAACTAGAAAACGAAACTAGAAAATTTAAATAATAATAGCTTTAAAAAATGGAGTATATACAAATATATACAAAAACAGTATCAAACCCAACCCCCCCGATGGCAATTACATCACCATTACCACTGATGCTGTGGAGCAGGCCCAGGGAAAGTTTAAGACTGGGCCCATCAGCAAATGGTAACTGTGTTCAGGAGCTGGGTTCTGGTACTGGATTCAGGAACACACATTCAGGATCAAAGGCAAAACAGACAGAGTCCTCCTTGGTTGCTGGCCATTAGAAGCAAGCAAGAAGCTGGAAGAGAACTGAAGAGCTGAGCTGAGAGATTGACCCTGGTGACCCCTCAGCTTTATACCCAATATGACGTCTATGGGATGGAATACCTTGTTGATCAGTTTAGTGTCACCTGTTCTGCCCAATCCTCCCTGCAGGTGCAGCCTTTATTTTCTGCACCCCCTAATGTCATACCCAAGATCCAGCAGTGGCCTTGGTCTGCACACCAGTCCTTGATAGTTGCTCTAAACATGGGGTGTTATCACTGCCACAAGCAGACACTGCCTGTGAAAACAGGCTGCTAACTTCAGACAGTGTAGCTAGTTAGAAGAACTGAGATGAAAAGTAAAATCACTGAACAGAATTAGTTCTGTTGTCACTCAAACCAAGACACTCACTTTAGTAATACTGTTTCTTTTTTACTTTTCATCTTAGCAAACATTCCAATTCACCTGGAGACTGTAATGCTTCAGACTTAGGAATTATGATTTATACAGATACGGGTAGACAAAGAATGTTACAGAGAAGCTAGCTATTGTGGTGAGATGCTGATCCCTTAGCTCAGCCAGCTGCACAACTCTGACTACTTGGTTTCCCAGAACAGAACTGGCTACTCAGCAGCACTGCCTCCCTGACACTCGTTAAGCTATTGAACTAGTAAAGGGTGAGTAAAAGTATTGGATGAGCAAAAGTTGTGAAAGTGAAATAAGAATGGCCTTTACAGCAGTCACATCATTCCACTCTGAGAAGAAAGTTTTTTATTGTGGCCTAGCAGTACCACTGAGGCACCTGGAAGTCAGTCATCTCCTCCACAGAATTCCTACACACACTGAAATTGAAAAATAGGGGAACCAAAGGTTAGCAGCACACATTTTGCAACTAACACTATGAGGCAGTATGTGAGATGTTTCTATGGCTTATGCAATGAAATAGTTGACTGGAAGTTGTTATTGTAGCCAGTAATAAGCCAAGCCAAGACTTCATTCAGAAGCTGAAATCCACCCTTCCTAGAAGTAATAATAAAACAAACCATATCATATCTCTAAATAATAAATATCTCTAGAACCCAAACTGGGATTCTGATAGATATGCACATTTATTTCCCTACATATACTTTCCAAATAGAATCAAGAATACTATGGAACAGTGTTCTCAAAAGCATTTTTCCTAAGACTGGATCTAGTAGTGCTAGAAATCTTATGTGAAAAATCTGTTTCTGAAAGCTTTCCAGCTCATTCCTCCAGATTCAAATGACTTGGATGGTCTTCACACAATCATCTATGTTTTCAACTGTTTATCCAAAGCAAACAGAAATTATGAAAATTTTGAAGTTGCCCATTGCTACTTGCATCATGCAAGCACATGTGTTAATCCTGGCCCCATTTAGCATCACTCTGGTCAATTCCCACAGGAAATTTTATTCTTGCCCTGGTTTAGGAGCATTTAATCTGATTGGACAATGTTCAGTAAGCTTCCCAAGTCCTTGAATGATTTATTCTGATTTGGTATAGTACTGTGTCTGCTGCCTTTTGATTAAGACATCAGTACTGTATGTGACCTACATACTTCCTCATCCTTTAGTATTTCAAGATCTAGCTTTCCACAGACCACCTGAGAATACTATCTATCTTAAACAGATCATATACTGTAGTAGTTTTCTCTGGCTGTTGCTGTTCGAAGAAATATTTGGTTTTTAGTGCACTGTAATGGCTGTTTGTTTTAAGTTACTCCAGTGACTTATACACTGAAAGTTCAGATGTAATTTAGCATACTAATAATTTTCCAATAATACTTTCACTTGGATTTTAACAGAATAAGGAGACTTAAGCAAAAATAGCTGTTATATTAAAAATGTTAATTATGATGTTCAAGGTCTATGAACTAAGGATTGTTTTCATAATCAATTTTCTGCCTTGAAAACTTTAAAGCTCGACATGTCCAATTTACAGAAAGCCTAAACCACACACTTGATACCACCCAAGTTCAGATAAATTGCTGATCTTGCAATACAAGCATTCCTTTCTGATGCTAATCTCAATAGACATAAATCCTAAATGCCAAAGCCCCAGCTGGTATAGTATGATGTATATCCTTTAGCCTTTGCAATAAAGACATAACTGAAGTATTATAGTCTCACAATATATTTGTAATACAGCAGAGTTCATAATTTAATGTCTTAGTATATGACTACAGAATTTAATATTTTTCAAACAATGTATCTTACCTGGGAGCTAATGTTCTCACTAAGAGCTGCTGTTCCATGTACAGGCAAACAACAGCATACTACAGTGGGAATAAACATGTCATTGTCCAACTTAATTAGAACGAAATCTGGTCAAGAGCTCTGCTGGCACACAAAGAATAAAAATTATTATTGAACCTTCCAAGCCCTTTGTGTCCTTCTGTGTTTTCAGTTTTAAACATGTACACCTGTATAGGTATTTTGTCCTGATGTGTATAGCACTGATTAAAAGAGGTAAATGCAGAAGACAAATCCATCAAGCTTGGCTTTAACTTTCTAACATGCTGCAAAAGGCCACAGATCTCTTCTACTGAACAGGATCAAGGAGATTAATTTGTGCCAGCAGTCAATGACAGGCTTGTTAGGAGAAAAATCCAATGATGCTAACCCTTCAAAAAGCTGGTTATTAACTGCATTGATGACTGACTCCTCATTAAAGATTACTGTTACTGTCTTCCATAGTGTTTCCCCTTTGACCTGAGTGGTTAGTGAGTTCTTAGAACTTCCACAGTTTTTGCCATAAAGAGAAGAAAGTGATGACAGATATTTCTTCCATTGAATAGTATATATTTTCAAAGAAGGAAAATAATCTCCTGATTCTCTCAACACAAAAGGAATCAAAAAGTCAGAGGCACTTCATTAGCTCACTATCTTTTTATAGCAGTCACTGCCTTCTAAGCTTGCTCTTCCTTCCACTACAAGCCACTTCCAACCAACTACTTTAACATTTTTTTTAAAAGCAGTTTTATGATAATACACCAAGCTGGAAATCCTTGTGCAGGTCCACACTGCAAATGCTTAATTCTCCTTAGGCGTACCTTGGTTTGCTGCATGGGACACACCCAGACTTGATACTTATTGCACCAGTGTTGTTTGCCTGGGAAAGCTTCATAGGTACCCAGTTCTGAGTCAAATATACCCACTCTCCCACTAACAGAGAAAGTGTGCCTCTTTCCCTTACTTAGCAGCATTTCAAGGATGATGGGTGGGAAGAAAGGAATATGGGCTGGGGTGGGGAATTCTTCACCAGCGGGGAAAAGTTTTCATCAGATTGATCACAATGCCTTAGAGTAAGTAGGCACTTGGCCTAGGAGGCAGGTATGTTACATGTCTGTGCAGAAGATATGTCCACACACTTTCTAGGACCTTGGTGTAAGGACACTGTGGATATCTCAGGGATGTACCCTAGAGCCCAGACTTAGCAGGACTGCCCAACTGTCCTACTCTGAGTTAAAACAGAACTAATTTTATTCAGTGATTTTACTTTTCAGCTCAGTCTCTTCTAAGTAACTACACTTTCTGAAGTTAACAGCACATTTTTGCAGACAATGTCTGCTTCTAGCAATGATAACGCTTGATGTTTACAAGTTACTACCAAAGATTGGTGTGCAGAAAGGCTCTTGCTTATATTTGCTCTTGTGCAGACCAACGTCCCTTCTAAATCTGGTGTACCATGCTGGGGGTACACAAAGTAAAAGGCTCCACCTGTAGGGAGGAACACAGCGGACTGGTGACCTAAAACTGACCCATGATGTATTCCATCCCATGAGGGATCACAAGAGTCAATCTCTCCTCTTCTTCAATGACCAGCATCCAAGGAGGACTCTGACCATTCTGCCTTCTATCATGATCTGTGTGTTCCTGAATCCAGTTCCAGAATCCAGCTCCTGAATCTGATTCCTATTTGTCACTGAGTTCAGTCCTGCATTTCTGTGGTGCCTGCTCCACAGCATCAGTGGTGATGGCAACATAATTGCCATCAGGGTGTTTGGTTTGATATTGGTTTTGTATATATTTATATATATTCAATTTTATTGGTAGTATTTCCATTAAAGATGTTCTAGTTTTATTTTCTAGTTGGTAAGTCTCTGTCCCTTACTTCCTTTCTCTTCCTCTTTGGGAAGGAAGAGGGATTAAGAAAGAGAATCTGTTACAGGTCCAGTGGATGGCCCTGACCCTAAATGTTGACACTGGCACTCAAGGATACCACCAGAAGCAGTATGTAGAGCTTTCACATCAGTGTGGTCACAGGGAAAAGGGACTGAATTTGGATGAAAATCCATTCCCCAGGCACCAAGTTAGGGAACAGGATACATGCTAACACTTCCATGTACTTCACACCCATTACACATCATCACCCTTTATTTTTGTCCAAGACTAATCAACTTTGTATTCCTTTCTCAAAGAAAAACCCTTCCTTCCTCAAGGCCTCAGGACTTGGCACCAACACTGCAGCCATCCAAGCCGTTCAAATAAGGCTCCCTCAGAGGCAGGCAACATTTGAGATGGTTTGCAGATGAAGACTTGTAGAGAAGTCCTCAGAATTAACATCATCTTTACAGCTGTAAACTGGGCTCTAAACAGAAGCCAGCTCCCCTCTGAGGGCTGCACTGGAGGCATTGGTGACAAAGATTTCTTCTCACGGAAGTCTCTGCACATACAGAGACACACATCCCTGTAACCCTCCGTGGCTGAGCTTACAACTCACACATTTCCCAGTTTTCCTTCTGTAGAAGCATCCATGCTTTTAGACACAAATGGAAAAGAAGTAAGTGAAGCATGGTAATTTATGGCAGAAGAGGTGAGATCAGAATAATTGACAGTCAATACTTCTCTGCAGTGATAGAAAGGAAGAACAAGAGACTATGAGAGAGCAAGGGGTCTGTGCAGTGCTGACTGGAGGATGGCCTTGTTTAACAATGCATATTGCCAGGACAGTTTTCTGAAGGCAACTGTTGGTCAGTATACCTGAAGTCTGATACACAGTGTCTTTAGAGAGTAAAAAGAAAAATATTTTCAGGTATAACCTGAAACTATCCCCTCTTCCTCCACTGCTTTGAAAAACAGCTGCCAGAGCAAGCACTCCTTTTGGAAGAAGCGCTCATTCCCTTATGCCCAGCTCCACAGGAGAGAGGAACTTGGCACAAGTGACGTATGCAACAAAAGCCGGGCAGGTGAATGCTTGAGGTGAGAACAGCGGGAGAATCAGGGATTTGTGCAATGCTGCAAAGTTTTGCAGAACATTCACAAAGAGAAAAATAAACCTGATTTCCTAAATATTGCCAGATCCAAAATATCTTCTTCCATGTGCCTGTGAGAGTAATTATACCACAGTTTCATTTAGAAAAATATTCAGAAGTATTTCACGGAAATTGTTAAATGGTATTTCCCACCTCTAGCTTGCTCCTCTTGCTCCTTACATCAGCAGAAATTGATATCAATCCGTTATGTGCTGGCTTAACATTTTTTTCTTCCTGAATAGTATTATTTGAGCTGTTCTGCTTGCATTAATTAGGATTCTGCATTCTTTTAGGCTTGCAGATAGTGAAGATGAGGCCAAAATGAATTTTTTTCTCATCCTTTTTTTTTTTTGTTGTTGTTTTGGTTTTTTTGTTTTCTTTTTTTTTGTTTTGTTTTTATATTTAATACTTTATTTCTAAAATTACTTGATAGTCTGTGCAGGGAAAAAAATGTATTCATCAATATCTCTTCTTCTAGATGTATCTAAATACATTGCCTCTTCAACATCTTCCATATACATATGCAAACTGCTTAACAGACAAATCCTTTCTTAAGGGGCCCAGTCCATTTCTATTGGGATAGTGTAGGAATTTAATGAAGTAATTTTATGTCATATTGGGAGTAATGGTGTAGCTTGCTAAATAATATACTAAATCCCCTTTTGTCTGATGTTTAACAGTGCCATTAAACAAAGTCTCAATTTATTTGTCTTGAATTATATTTTTTCATTTCTAAAACAGTGAAAGATTTTTCCAATTTTCTCATGCTATTTTAGTTTTCATGAAGCACTACTTACAGGGATGGGATTGATCAATTCTCTGATAGCATCTTTCTATCGAGTGATTTCAATCCAACTGAAAGGATAACTTCCTTTCCCTTGTTCAATGACACTGAGCAACACTGCATTATTTTAACTAAGCCTTCACAATCTATTGTGTACAACCATGCCTTCTTGTGCCCTCTGGTTGAAAGTAAAATTCCCTGTTGTAAAGTAAATTTTTTATACTTTTCTTTTTTTCTGGTTCTTTTTCTTCTTTAGAGGAAAATGTGAAAACAGAAAAAATGAATCAGAGGTTCCTATAGACCTTCTAAGATTATTGTAGGTTCTACTTATTGAAGCACCATCCTTGTTGGTAGGTTAAGACAGGTGTGAAAATCTTTGTCAGTAAGTAGAGGGAAAAAGGTTAATGCAGGTGTGCAAAAACCAGATATGTCTCTCTGCTATAGGATAATTAAAATCCCCATGGAATAGATGAGATTACAAAAGTGGAATGAAAATGCACTTAAGCTTAATACATTGTGTCTGTATAGCTACCAGATGAACATATATCAACAACATGTTACGGTCTTTAAAAGAGCATTTATAGAAGACAGTGAAGTCACTGCTAGTTTTCTAAAATTGTCCATAGCATTTAGTTTACTCAGATATAGAAATAGACAATGATTTATTCAGCATTGTTAGATTCCAGCTCTCCAAGGCTCTGTACTTTTTTCAAATATGCCATAATGCATCTTCTCCATGCTCTTGCAGAGAAGCAGTGGTCCATGACATGCAGTTTAAACAATGATTTTTGTTTAGAAGACATTTCACAGTCAACTGTACAGCCAAAGGGCAGTTCTGATCTTGTCTAAACTCTCAAACAGACAATAACCTGCCATTTTTTCTTCTCACCAGTGCTGTATGGCATTCTTCCCTCTCAGACTGCTTAATCTCTGCTCAACAAATCCACAAACTACTCAACTCTATGGCTTCTTTTCATTTTTGGGGACACAATCTGTAGTTTGCCCTACCTGTTCATGTAAGATGTCTATCCTCACCATGAATCACCCATGACAAAAAGGAAGAAAATGAAATCTGTTAGTCAGTTACTCAGAGCTGGGAAAGTTGAAGCAAGCCTGTGTTAAGTCTGAAATTTAGTGCAATACCTGAACATAGTCCAGCAGGTGAAATTTCAGGTCAAACTGAATAGCATCTCATGAATATTTGTGGCCCCGCAAAGAACAAAAAAAGAAAGTGGAAGTTTAACATGAAGACATTGCCTCTAAGAAAAGTGATACATGGAAAGTCAGTTTCATAGTGATCCATTTTTAAAAATTTCTTACCCTTTGTCTAAATTAACTGCTATTTTCCCAGAGTCTAAATTCTGTTATTTTCAGACCCTATAGCTTCAATAGGTAACTTTCCTTATAACTAAGAATGCCCCACAGGAACTAGAAGACACGGAATCAGAAAGCTCTTGTTCTGAGCAAAAGGAAATTTATGGGGGAAAATAAATGACTTACATAATTGGAATTTGTATTGACTTACTAGAAATCATGATACTGACCTTATGCTACCTCACTTTTCTCCCTGACATATGATTGCCATCGTTATGTAATAATCAGAGATATTTTTAAGTTACATTAGCACTTCTTAAAGCAATTTCATTGATAGTAGTAATGATGTTCTTCTGCAAGCTTAGCAAAAGAAACACTGGATAATAGTATAAAGAACTTTTCACCACTAGGTCATCATTAACTTGATCTGTTCAAATTCATAATGACAGAAAAATGTTGCCATCCAATTAATGGTGTATAGTGGCCTATTTATAATGAGCTTGTCTTGGTCCAAATCTTTTTCACAAGATAAGAAACAGTCAATTTAATTGGGGATTAATTGGCACCTGGCTTGCCAGTCTTGATAATCTTTAGGATATAGTCTTTATTTTGACTGTAAGCACCTTAGGGGAGGCACTGTTTATTACTGTTTCTGAAAATTCTGCACCATCATCCTTGTGAGTATTATTTCTATCACATATCTGAAACAATTTATTGTGCTATACTTATAATTGGAGACAAAAAAATAACTGATTTTGGCAACTATGAATCTACTGCCTTTGAAGAAGCATAGGAAATATGTTATCCCTAAATTATGAAAAACTCATACTAAGTGCAAAAGTGTATCTTTTGGTTCAGACAGATTCTGAGTTTGTCCAAAACAGTTTGCCTATGTCCTGTTACCATGTAGGAAAATCTTTTGGAAGTAAGTAAGTGTCTCTCTAACAGACAATAAAGAAGGAAGTAAAAATACCTATCTCTAAAGCCTTGGAGATCTACCAACCTTTATGTACTTAAGGGAGAAAATTCAAAACTTTGAGTAGGCTTTTGTCTTAGTATGTCCGTAATAGCATTACAGGGAGCCACACGAATATACCTGTAGGGCAAAAGATCTCTTCTTCACAGAGACTAATACCCATAAGCACTGGTCAAACAATATACATGACCAAATAATTAACTCAAACTTACTAAAATAAATAGGTACCAGAAATTAAAGAAACTAAAAGAAATTACCTACTGCATGCATGGAAATTTTCTTTTCATCTTCATCAGTTTGTCTTAATCTCCACAAAAATATACCTTATTAACTGCATCATCTGAAGTACACTTAGTTTTGCTGGGCACAAGAAGGAATTATAAGCCTCAAAATAGTAAGCCTTGCTTGATCTATGCAATTTTTCTTTCATCAGAAGATCTGATGAAATAAAACCACATCTGATAAACATTAGCTCATGGCTGAGGTATTACGGCTCTTACACTGAGCTAGAGAATAGGGGACTAATCAGACCTTGGGAACTATATGAATCTGACAGCAGTGACTAAAGGAGAAATGGAGGGGAAAAAAGGAGAGAATTAAAAAAGAAGTGACCGAATGACAATGAGTTGGGGAAAAGGAACAACCATTTCAACATCAATTTATCACTGCAGGAGTCTTTAATTTTGTATGGTGTGTAACAATCAGCTGAAGGAGGAAAGTCACATCTGTGCTGAAATGAGGGGGCAGGGCTGCCTGTTACAGAGTGAACAGGGTTGGATGGAAGAGTGATTAGCTTTGTGGAGAGGCACTGTATCCAGGACTGCAGGAGTTTCCAACCTCTTTTTCTTTTTGATATCCATCTTTTGCTAAGATTTCCAGTAATTAAGGTCACCACACTAGGGCATTTAATGTTTGCCCTGATGAAAACCATTCTGAATTTGACAAATAGCATTTGTGTTTGTCTTAACTCCTTGTCAAACAAGATCTAGAATTTTTACTCAGCTGCAGGAACTATTTTTCTTGCCTCTCTGAAAACCCAGTAGAGCAAATATTCTCACAGGATTTTCAACATTTATATGGCTTCAGAAATGTCAGCAGAGACTTTTTCCAAAGACTCCATTTCAGTACCATAGATTTAACTTTAGAAAGAAGAAAGTGTAAATATGTGATAGAGGATATGATTGCAAATAGACATGGTCTTTATAGGCTTACTGATTTAAACACATCGCAACACTACATGGTTTGTAACTGTCTTGTCAGAGTCCAATCTAAAATATAAGTAAAGAAAACTCATATCTGTCTACAAAATACTTATTACATATACCTTGAGTGACATCTGTGAACAGAATGCCATTTCTAATATCACTGTCTTTTTGCTGCATTACTGTTTCCCCTTAGAAGAGACAGAAGAGGAAGATGGTACCAGACAATAAATGGAATTTTATTCGTGGGAAGTAGAATATGACAGTTTCAGTTTCTCTTCCAATAATAGAAATCGCATTTTAGGATGGATACTCTTGAGCTCAGCAGGTGGAGCACCTTCAACTCATTAAAGCTGCTGGCATTCTGTGAGGGCAATTCCCTTATTTCTTTCAAATCATCTTGTCTCCTGACACCTCCATCAGCAGCAGAGCTTGTTCACAGCTGAACAGCCTGAAGTAAAGCATGACTGGCTCCTCAAAAGACCATGGGGAATAAGGGTCAGCATGGGCACTTCAGAGAGGAATATCTTTTGAAAAGAAAATTGCATCAAATTATTTTACTGGCAGTATTCACGTTAAAAGCCAGTGGAACATGAATGGCTTTTAAATGAGAACAGGCCTTTGCTCCATACTGCAGATTCAACGAGATCCATATTCACAGCCTGAGGTTCAATTGGTGATTTTGTTAAGCACATGAAGAATCTCCAAAAGACATCTCTTAGAGGGACATGCAGGCTACATTTTTATAGTTGGTTCTACAAAGGAAAACAACTGCTGAGGAAGAACAGATTTTGAAACCACAGAAAAAAAATAATGAAAAATAAGAGAAGAATGTAGGACACTAGCTTTACATTAAATACAACTTAAAAAAAATTTCTTTCTATGAGTAGTAAAAATAATTAAGCATTACTATAACCTCACTTGCATTCACTGTTTATATATACTATTTGTTCAATGCATTAGGAGTAGTTTTTATTTCATTGTCTGAATGACAGAAAGTCTGACGGAGTTTTAGTCCATGACCTGGGCTCCTGGGTACTAAGTACTGCTGACAGATACTAACAACTAAGCTGGTTTTTCTATACAGCAGAATATTTTAGTAAATAAGATGTTCCATCTGAAGAATATTGATAGGAAAGATTAAATTTACAGCCTGAAAACTTTCATAGACAGGATTATTCTGGGGATGAAGAGTTAAAAAAATTGCATATTTGTATTTGTTACAGAAGTTGTATCTTGGTTTATTCACTAGATTTAAGTTGTGCTATTTGTACATGACAAAGAAGAAGGAGTAAAAGGATTTTTACTACAATGTTTAGAACCAGCTGAATATATCTTTTGAACAGATTCTGAAGGAACCCACAGATTCTTGGGCTGATGAAACAGTGCTCTCATTTCTTTTGGTTATTTTTCATTTTTTTCTTTTTTCCAAATAAACCCATCCCAGTTTCCCATTTTCTAACTCTGTAGACTGTAGCTCTTTGCTTTCGATAGAGCTTTGCTGAAGCCTTGACCTTGCACTGCACAGTGCTGGTTGTCACTCCAACCACTTAGCTGGAGACCTTCTGCTTTTTCCAGTTCTGCTGAGAAATAAGTTGTAGAAACTTACTCAGCCCTACTTCTTATTCTATGTTTTCTGTCACCTTTCTAGAAGCCCCTTTTTTCTTCTCTCTCTTTGAAATTTTCATCTGGGATTCTTTGATCACAAAGAAAAGTTTGTGTATACCACAAAATACCGGATCAACTCAGCATCCAAAAGGTTGGAGAGTCAATATAAAAAAAATTTGGCCAGCAAAGATCATTGCTGCAATTTTGCACTACCTGCTCAGACCTTAATGCCTCATTAGAGTCTGTGGCAGGTATTTGACAAGCAAGGGTGCTCAGACAGCTATTCCCTCCTCTCTTTCCTGTTTGTCTGAAAGTGGCTTAAATAAATTTCTCAGCATATTACTGGTCTCAGGCACCCACTCACCATTTATCTTCTCAAGCCATTAATCACAATCATGTGTAATTTAGAGCAGTTCCTAGTCTTTTTCCCTGAAATGAAAGAGTTGCTCTTGTCATGAATATTATTGCTCATGAATCACAGTGATTTCCAGCCATGCCATTAATTATAAACACAGCTAATTGGAGTGCCGATAGGGCTGCCTCTTCACAGAGAGGTTCCTACTATGAATTTTACTGGCCATGAATCACTGTATCATCAAACAAGAGACTCCCCTTCACTCCCCTCCACTGACCTGAAGCCAAGGCACCAGTATTGGCTTCCTGAAGTTATCAGACTATGCAATGTCATAAATCCACATCTAATCGTTCATCAAGAAAGATACTGTCTCCCTCTGTGCCAACGTTGCTTGCAAGTCTCTCTCATGGTTGTCAGATCTTTGCATTAGACTGGTATCATCAGGGAAATTAGCAGAGAGCTTCCTCTGTGTCCTTACAGGTCTTGTTCCAAGTAAATAGTCCCCACACTTTTCCAGGGGATACACAGAGATGTGACTGTTTAAATCATGATTCTTTCTTCTCTCCTCAGACACACAAAATGTGCTGCCTCCAAGCTCTTTGTGAGGACTTCTGGGATGTATGCTGCTGCACAAATGATAAGTAGTAGCCAAAATCTATCACTTTTGTTTCTGAGTGATAGCATTCATGGGAAATGGATCTTGTGTTGGACTGTGAGCAAGGAAGAAGGAGACTGGGAATTTGAATTGTGCCTGCCAGAAGAACAAGAAAATTTATTGCCTCTGCTGCCTGTAACTTTAAGCACAAAGCAGTGTGAGAGCACAGAATTCAGTAACTCTTCTGGATATTGTGCAGTGAATACTCCAGAAGAAAAAGAAGACTGAATCATTTTCCTCCTTAGGTGGCAAAGTATCAGTCTACAAGAGATGGAGAAAATGTACAGTAATGCAGATGAATTCATCAACTCTTACAATACGTACTTCTCACCCATGAAAACATATTACTTGAAACACAACAGATTCTGCTTTCACAAATTGCATTGTACACACAATTGGCCTGTCACTGTCACAACCAAGACTAAAAGATAAATGCACTTCCTATCCAGTTCAATGCTTCTGGTAGCTCCAGTCACCTCCATTACTTTCAGCTGTGACCTTCTGCCAAATTTGAACCATCCCTCTACCTCTTTCAGATGCTATAGATTGTTCCAGCCATGAGAATGAGCTATCATCATCTCACCACCAAACCACAATATTCACTCATCACCTTCGGCTTTCACTGACCAAGAACAAAAGATCATGGCTTCCTGACATGACCATTGATTCAACTACTCTGTGTATCTTAGTCATTCCTTCAACAGCCTGGACATCTATACTTAGGCCTCATCCATCTATACTGTATGTAGTCCTTACAGGTATCAACGGAATGCAAGACATCTATACTGTGTCTTTAATGCTAGTGCCAATGTGAGGCACCGCATGACCCATGGTCTGCCAAGGCCAGGCACTGTGGTAGCTGAATGCTGCTTTGAGGTGCATCTGCCCTAGAGTCATCCCACTAGGGTTTCCCACTGAGGTAGATGAGTAATTAGAGTTCATCAAGGAATCTGGAGTACCTGGTCTGTACAGGATGCTGCAGGATTGCTTATTGCCTGCTGGGTGGGGCCTGTCTTTAGAGTCCTCCCTGTGAATCCCTCTGTCCCCTTCAAACCTCATCCAAACACAGTTTACTTCTGGTCCTTTGTTTTCTACTGCCTAAGCTTCGACTTATCTGGTCCCTAGTCTCCGTACCAACCCAATCACTAATTAACTATATTCTAACTGCTAATCTTAAAGACTAACTGAGCAAGTAGTCTAAGATGAGTTAACCACAACAGTTAGCAACTTACAAAAATTCTTTCTCTACTACAGTAGACCCTCCAGACCACCATGAGAGACCACTGCACTCTGTAGTATCAGTACTTCATCCTTTTTAGTTGGCATTAGTATGGACAGGGGATTGTAAAAAGATTTGACAGAAGTATTGTTTGACAAGTTTGGTTGAGTGAATGGTAGCAACTAGCTTATGTGAACTCAAAAGCTCATCAGGCAAGAACTGCAAGTCAACTGCACATGAATGTGAGAAGCATGATGTTCAAACAGGAGCCAGTATTTCCAGTAAGCCAAACATTAGTAAGCTTAGCAGAGTAAGATTGACCATTCTGAAAAAAAGAATTCTCTGGTCAGTTAAAACCTTTTCCAATACTTAACTACTCTGTGTACCTTCCAAAGTGCTTGTGACAGTAAGTTGTCCACTTCCCCCAGAGAAGATCATGTGAGGTACTGCAACTAAATCAGAATATAGATTCAGAAATGGCAAGGTAACAATACCTCATGTGACCTTTTCCTCCATTTGCCTTGTGAATAAAAAACCATCAGTTTAATAACAACATAGATGATCACAGGCTGTTGTCTGTTTCCAATTCCCCTTAAGCAATAAGCTTACTGGGAAAAAAATGTTCTGAACTTTTTTGTTTAAGAGATATGAAAAAAAAAAGTCATTATTAGTCTAGGGATAACCTCCTAAGTCCCATGCCTGAAATATTTTGCATTTTACAAAAGAAAGAATTCTTGACTCAGTCTCAACAAAGGGTGAATGACCTTATATTTAACTCCAAATGGATAATGTCTGTCAAGAATAGAATAAGATTATTGAATGCCTCCTTTCTTTTTCCTTGAATTGATATAGTACATCTTGTGGCACAAAATCAATGATGTCTAAAAAATACAGAATGAAAAGTCCAAGAAAATAAGAGCAGGAGGAGTTATGAATGCATCACACAAAACTCTCAGTACAAGTAACTTGGTTGTAAAAGACAATGTGCTTTGATGAAGAGGTCGTCATCAGGTAGAACCCAGTGGATTATATTCTTCTGGCAGGAAAAGCTGCAAAATATTGGACTGTGACAACTTAATTGGGAGCCTCGGAAGGACCTCTCACTGATACTGTTGTTGCTATCACATATAGTGTCTGTTTCCTTAAGTCTCATATGCAGCAATCCCAAAAGCTAACAGTCTGCCTCCTCACTAACCATCTACTGGAAGGTTTTTACAAGTGAAAATTAATAATAAATGGGAGACAATGACCAGTCTTATCATTCAGGGGTAAAGAATATCTTGTTCAATCTTCTTGAGACTACACAGATAATTATTAATGACTATCTATAATATATACATAATTATAATTATATAAATTATAACCATCCCCAGGTAATCTCCTCTGCAGCAAGCATAATGGAAGGATATGCAGCTTTGAACACAACTTGCTAAAATCTTACATCCTGAATCTATTTTTGGTACTATCAATTTAAAGTCACCCACCTCTTTGTTCAGCAGATGTGCATGGTTCTTTGTAATGGATACAGATAATTGCCATTTCTGTGTTTAGGAACTACAAATTGAAAGTGTTCCTCTGTTACCTTCCTCTTTGTATACTTCAGTATTTTATTCACTTGGTTCACCAAACGATTTAGAAACAGGTTATACACTCAGATGAAAGGTGGTTATAAATCAGATTAAAAAAAAAATAAATTAAGAAATGGCCTGGGTAAAACTCAGTCTGATCACTCCTCAGTAGTTCTGCCATAAAAAAATATAGCCTCATAAAGAAATTCTGTATCTCCAGCTGGGACCTAGAACCTTCTGGGTTTCCTGTGATACTAGAGCATGATTAAGTCTTCTTAGTTTTTATTTTTCACTTGTTATTGCTTTCTCCCATTCCCTCTGGCTTACTTCATCAACTCAGCAAACCCTGAACCACCAAAGATATTTACTTGCCTCACATTAATGAGGATAGTCTCATCATACAGTCCTAAGCTTTTCCAGGATCAGAGATTTTGACTGAACATTTGAATCTGAAGTGCTTTTGCAGGTAAAGTATCCACCACAACGGAGCCATGATCCTTGCCTACTGATCCTTGGTAATACTATGAGGTAAATAAATAACAGTGATATGATCCACAGAAGAAGAGATAAAAAACCAAACCTAAACAAAGAAAAAATGCACAGAGGACTGTGTTTGTTTCTGTTGATCCAAATGAATTAGCAGCTTGCTTCACCTTACAGCAAGAAGTGGCATGTAACAGTTAAGCAGCTGTAAAAAATAACAAACTTCACTTACTATATGCACTAGTGGAGCTTGTTGCAGATGTGCATTTTTAGAAAATTATGTCCTAAGCGCTTCTATTTTTGCCAGTGTTTGTATAATGAGTATTGTGTTCTAATTTATTTTTAATGTGCAACTTACCCCTTACTGCCAGACGTTCTTTGAATGAAATGGTTCTTCTCCATGAGTATTTCTGCATAAATATTTTATAACTGAACTAAATAAAAAATCACCTTATAACTGCTTGAGTTTAAACTGCTGCAAAAGTGCAAGTAATTCCATTTTCCTTTCACATTTATTCCTTGTATTTGTAAGGAAATCTCATTGAGGCAAACTCTCAATTTTACTCCAGTTCAGACTAAATGACAAGAAAATAAGTTCATTTTAAACATGAATAGGAATGAAACACAAATATGTTACTGATACAGGGCACCTTTGCTATAATTGAAATTATAAATTAATGGTTGCAGACCAATTTAAATCTGGTATAAAAAAATCACAGCTTTCTACATCATACAGACTAGCTTTTGAGTCCCCTTGAAATCGGGATATACTATGAGAACAAATAAATATAGAATGTTTTTATTTACAATATGAGAGAAATTAACAGCATAGAAAAAAAATTTGTTAGCTGATTATCTACTTCTGAACAGTACAGAAATGACTGGAGCGAAATTAAGTCAACTTTTGTGATCAGACTGAACTCTGCATCAACACACTGTGAAGAGCCAGCTTTGTGTCAATAGTGTATATCTGTAATTGGTTTAAAATAGATTTTTGAAATGTGTGTCACTTGCCATTTGCAATCCTGTTCTATCAACACAAAGGAAGAAAAAGAGAAAGTGCAATGACAGATGCGCAGGTGTTTAGGGAATACACCTATGAGGACTGTATTCCTCATTTATTTATCTTTATGATTCAGAAAGTCCAAATAAAATAATTTCCAGAAAATTAATAAGAGAATAGGGACTTATAAAAAGTTTCATTACAAGATGCAAACAAACCTTGGAAGCACAAGCATGCAGACTGTAATTGGTAAAAAAATCAGTAGAAAAAGCACAATAGAAAAAAGAAAATTGCTTCAAATCACAATTAAGCCCAGTTGGGACAGTTTGTTGCCACTGCTGAATGGGATTCTTTTTCATTTATCATCAGAATCAAAATCTCACAACTAATGTATTTAATCAGTTTTGCCACAATGAGTAAATGCCTCAAGGGTCTACATAGCAATCTTTTGCATAGGAAAGATTTACCAGAAGTTTGATTAAATGGAACTGGAATACACTCATTTTGCTGTAAACTGACATCATTCTCTTCAGAAGCTATCAGAAGAATTAGGTTGAGCCTCAGCCACCATAGGCAAGGTCAACAGCCTTACATGATAGAGAACTATAAAAAAACTCATGGTACTTTGGCAAATTTGCAAAAGCAAAAATCTGCTTAACATAAGAAATCCACTTATGAAGAAAAGTCAGTAAAGATCATAATGAGTTTTCTGTCTTGGAGAATTCAGATATCTCTAATCAGAGTAGAAAGCCTAACTGGTATGGTGAAGGCTTAGGGTATAGTTTGGAGTGCTACTTATGCAGACATACAATTGCTGAAACAAAATAGCTTTTCTCCTCTGTCTGCTTTGTCTTAATAACTGCAGCCTCTGCCAGGTTGTGGCTGAATTGTGTCCAGCTTCAGTGTGTCTTCCCTGAAATGCTAAAACATCTGCCCAGGAAAATGGAAAATAATGTCCTGTCTTTTGAAAGTGCTGTGTAGGTGGGAAATGAGCTACACTACAACCCTTCCAGCTATTGAGTAACACAGACTTAAGCAGGCAGAAGAGGAGGTTTGCTCCTTAAAGACAGAAAAATCACCAACAGAAAAACTAGTGTCCTTCCCAAAATAGAACAGATAAGAATTAATCTGCTTTTCTTGTTACAGGAAAGCATATTTGCTGTGGATCATCCCAAACACATTTCATCCTGAAGTTGTACTGCCTATCTGCTAATATCAGCTTGGGATTCAGGGCAGGGAGGCCTTGCTGGACTTAAACTAGTCTTGACTGCACTTAAGCTGAAACTATCTTCTCTTCTTACTCTTTCAACAGCCCTTTTCCTTGATAGCTGTGCTTATCCCAGCTGGCATTGCTTGTTCCTCTCATTAGGCCGTTTCCACTAGTTATTTCTGCTCACTCTTTCTTCCCTTTCTCTGTTCCTGTTACGCACTTGCTGCTTTTGCCACTGTATGATGATACTGGGTTTTCAAGGCAAGTACAGAAATACACAGATGCCTTTGCCATGTAAACTTTCCTTCTTAGTCATCTTCATGAGAAGTTAGCAAGTATTAGATTAAGTAACTGCTCAGTCCAGGACCTCCACATATAGTTGGATTTATCTAGTGTTTTGCCACAGCAAGAGTAGTTCATCCAAATCTATAACTTCTTTTTAAAGCACAATAGTCCCACATGAAATACAAATTAAACATCTTTAGGTTAGCCCCTATGTTAATTTTCTTCCTTTACTCTGAACCACATATCCCTATTTTCTGGACTGCTTCCCTGTACAGTTTTCCTAGGGCTCTTTTTAATCTTGACTTAAAACCAAATTTGTACAGTTGCAACAATCGATTTTAAAATGAGACCTTATATATAGCAGCATTGGCATAGAGGAAGAGAGGGTAACCTGGGTCACAGGATGTCATGGTTTAGGGTCAGTTAGTTGGAAGAACTGAGCTGAAAAGTAAAAGTACTGAACAGAATTAGTTCTGTTCTCACTCAAACCAGGGCATTCCACCTTTATTCCATACCATTTACGTCATACCCATCACTAGGTTATCATTTCTTTCTATAGAAAAGTGCATTGAGTTCATGTTTGTAGATTTCCATCCATTGTAGCAGTCTCACAGGGTAAAAGATGGAATTCATCACAGTTCATGTCCGCAGATTGCAGATTCATCTCAGGAGGTTACTGGATGTTACTTGATAAGGCTAGCACCTGTCATCACCATGATCTTATCCTGAAAGACACTTATTGAATACTGTTAGTATTATGCAATAAATATACAGCTTTGAATCAAGTATTGTCACCCAGAGTTAAATTTCCTTGAGGTACACATTGTACTTCACCATATTTCATCATCACCCCGCAAGTACTTCCAGGTCCTTGAGCAAAAGCAGTCCCACGAATGGGTTTACCTTTGCCCGAAGCAGGAAATACCCACACAATTTTCCCCAGCAGATTCCTTTCATACACCACAGGGACTTTATCCCCTTCTACTGTGTGTAATGGGTCTGACTGAGCAGGACCAGCTCAACTGATGGATCCTCTGGTATTGACTAACCAGGTGGCTTGGGCTAAATTCTTGTCCCATTGCTTTCAAAGTAGTTTTTAACAATCCATTGTATTGTTCATTTTTCCCAGAGGCTGGTGCATGATAGGGGACATGATACACGCACTCGATACCATGCTCTTTTGCCCAATTGTCTATGAGATTGTTTTTGAAATGAGTCCCATTGTAAGACTCAGGTCTTTCTGGAGTACCATCTCACCACAGAATCTGCTTTTCCAGGTCCAGGATGATTTTCCAGGCAGTGGCGTGAGGTACAGGATGGGGTTCCAGACAGACGGTGGTTGCTTCCACCATTGTAAGCACATAGTGCTTACCCTGGTGGGTTTGAGGCAGAATCTGACAGGCCTGCCCATACTTATACTTATACTTGGAACATCGTCCCCCATACCACAAAGGTTTTAACCATTTCACTTGTTTGACTGTGGCACATGTTTCACAGTCATGGATAACCTGCACAATAGCGTCCATGGTTAAATCCACCCCTCGGTCACGTGCCCATTTGTATGTTGCATCTCTTCCCTGATGTCCTGAAGTATCATGAGCCCACCAAGCTAAAATTAGTTCACCTTTATGTTCCCAGTCTAAGTCTGTCTGGAACACTTTAGCAGCCTGATCCACTTGCTGGTTGTTTTGATGTTCCTCAGTGGCTCGATGTTTAGGTACGTGGGCATCCACGTGACGGACTTTTACAGCTAGTTTCTCTGTCCGAGCAGCAATGTCTTGCCACAGTGTGGCAGCCCAAATGGGTTTACCTCTGCACTGACAGTTATTCTGCTTCCACTGTTTTAACCATCCCCACAAGGCATTTGCTGCCATCCATGAGTCGGTGTAGAAATAGAGCACTGGCCACTTTTCTCGTTCAGCAATATCTAAGGCCAGTTGGATGGCTTTTACTTCTGCAAACTGACTTGATTCACCTATTCCCTCAGCTGCTTCTGCTACTCTTCATGTGGGACTCCAAACAGTAGCTTTCCACTTTCAGTGTTTTCCTACAAGATGGTAAGATCCATCAGTAAACAGAGCATATTGCTTATCATTACCTGACAACTAATTATATGGTGGGGCTTCTTCGGCACGTGTCACCACCTGTTCTGGTGGAATTCCAAAGCTTTTACCTTCTGGCCGATCCATGATGACCTTTAAGATTCCTGGATGACTGAGATTCCCTATTCAAGCTCTCTGGGTGATTAATGCAGCCCACTTACTCCATGTGGCATCAGTGGCATGGTGAGTGGAAGGGAATTTACTTTTGAACATCCAGTTTAGGACTGGTAACCTTGGTGCCAGGAGGTGCTGTGCTTCAGTAACGATCACTTCTGAAGCAGCTCGAACTCCTTCATATGCTGCCTGTATTTCTTTTTCAGTTGGAGTATAGATGGCCTCAGAGCCTTTGTATCCTCGACTCCAGAATCCTAGGGGTTGACCTCGAGTTTCCCCTGGTGCTTTCTGCCAGAGGCTCCAGGCTCCAGTAATAGTTCTAACTATTACTCCCAGCTGCAGTGTAAAGTACATTTTTAATGTCCTGTCCTGTTCGGACTGGCCCAAGGGCTACTGCATATACAATCTCTTGTTTGATCTGTTCAAAGGCCTGTTTTTGTTCAGGACCCCAACTAAAATTGTTTTTCTTTAGAGTCACTTCATAGAGAGGTTTTACAATCTGACTGTAACCAGGAATGTGCATTTTCCATAAACCCACAGCACTTAAGAAGGTTTGTGTTTCCTTTTTGTTAGTTGGTGGGGACATTGCTGTTATTCTGTTAACCACATCCATTGGGATCTGGTGATGCCTATCTTGCCATTTGATTCCCAAAAATTGGATCTCTCGTGCAGGTCCCTTGACCTTGCTTCTTTTTATGGCAAAACCAGCATCTAAAAGGATTTAAATTATTTTCTTACCTTTCTCAAAAACTTCTTCTGCTCTGTTACCCCACACGATGATGTCATCAATGTATTGCAGGTGGTCTGGAGCTCCACCTTTCTCCAGTGCAGTGTGGATCAGTCCATGGCAAATTGTAGGGCTGTGTTTCCACCCCTGGGGCAGTCAATTCCAGGTGTATTGGACACTTCTCCAGGTGAAAGCAAACTGAGGCCTACACCCTGGTGCTATAGGAATAGAGAAGAATGCATTAGCAATGTCAATGGTAGCATACCATTTAGTGGCCTTTGACTCGAGTACATATTGGAGTTCCAACATGTCTGGCATGGCAGCACTCATTGCTGGTGTAACCTCATTGAGGCCACGATAGTCCACTGTTAATCTCCATTCCCCATTAGATTTCCGCACTGGCCATATAGGACTGTTAAAGGGTGAGCGAGTTTTGCTGACCACCCCTTGACTCTCTAGTTGACGGATCAACTTCTGGATAGGAGCTAAAGAGTCTCGGTTGATGTGATATTGTTGTCGATGCACCGTTTCAGTAGCAATTGACACCTTTTGATCTTCAACTCTCATTTTGCCCACAATGGCAGACTCCTCTGAAAGGTTAGACAGGACAGTCAGATGTTTCTTGTCCTCAGTCTCTACAGCTGCTATACCAAAGATCCATCGGTACCCTTTTGGGTCCTTATAATACCCTTTCTTGGTATTCTTGGCTTTATATTTTTGTGGTTCTAACGTGCCAGGACATTGAATCCACACAGTCCAATAAACTCTGTTGTCCCTCTCCTCCACCTGGCTGGAGGCAGGGCCCCTCTAATTCTGAGGGTATTGTCCATAATTGGTATCTGGGTTTGTGAAGTTCACCAGGTTCACATGATTCATCTGGTTAACAGGGTATGTGTAGATCACAGGAATTACGCCATTTACAGGATTTGCACTATTTACAGAAATTACATTATTTACAGGATTGGTAATGACTATAGGAATCACATTTTCATTCCCTCTACTCACATTTTGAGCTGAGGCCCATGTACTTGGACCAGAGGACTGCTCATAGCGGACTGGAGCAGCCTCCCTTCTGGAAGAATTCTCTCTTTTCGTTGTTCTACCTTGTAAGTAGAGTACTTGTGACTGTAGAGCAGTGGTAGGTTTTCCATCCCATCTGGTCATTTTCTCTCCAAAGGCACGGAGAATAGACCACAGTGTACATCGTGACAGGTACTGTTCCTGTTTAGCTGGTCTTGAAGAAGAGCACATTCTCCTAGTGACTTCAACATGGGTCCACTCAGGGGAAGAATAGGATCTGTTCTCCTTTCTCTATTTTTTCAATCAGTTTTTCAAGTCATCTCTTGGTTTCCTTAGCCATCTTCTCCAGGGCTGATACACGGACCTGTAAAGGACAAGAAATGCTGTCTTCATACTTTCGTGCTCTCCACTTCTGTCACATTTGGTACATCATCATCTGTTCCCCAAACCAATATTGACAATGTGTGGGAATATTCTGATGGGGCACTCTGCACAAACTTCTGGAAGATGGGTTGCTGGCATGGGATTGCATCAGGGTTCACTCTTTGTCTATCACCATAAATCACCTGTTGCACAGCTAATTCTCTCAGGTACTTAATACCTTTTTCCATGGTGGTCCATTTGCTTGGCTGGCAATCAATGTCCTCCTTATAGGGGTACCTGGATTTTACAGCTGACAAGAGTCTTTTCCAGAGACTGATAGTGTTGCTCTTTCTTTCAAGCTCTTGGTCAATGCCTCCATCTCAGGCCAGGAAACCAAGCTGCCTGGCTTCTCTGACATACAGTTTGATCGTGTGGGCCTCATTATCCCAGCATCGGAGTAGCCAAGTGATCAGTGGCTCACCTTCATAGAATCAATCATAGAATCATAGAATAATAGAATCATAGAGTCATAGAATCATTATGGTTGGAAAGGACCTCCAGGGTCATCAAGTCCAACCTTTGTTCTAGCATTTCTCTAACCACTACACCATATCCTCAAGCTCCACATCTAATCGTTCTTTAAACACCTCCAGGGATGGTGACTCCACCGCCTCCCTGGGCAGCCTGTTCCAGTGCCTAACCACCCTCTCAGTGAAGAATTTCCTCCTAATATCTAATCTAAACCTCCCCTGACACAACTTGAGTCCATTCCCCCTCATCCTATCATTACTAATTTGAGAGAAGAGACCAACACCAGCCTCTCTACAACCTCCTTTTAGGTAGTTGTAGAGGGCAATAAGGTCTCCTCTCAGCCTCCTCTTCTCTAGACTAAACAAACCCTGTTCCCTCAGATGCTCTTCATAGGGCATGCTTTCCAGACCTTTCACCAGCTTTGTTGCCCTCCTCTGCACTCGCTCCAGCACCTCGATGTCCCTCCTGTACTGTGGTGACCAAAACTGGACACAGTACTCAAGGTGCAGTCTCACAAGTGCTGAGTACAGGGGTACGACCACCTCCCTACTCCTACTGGTCACACCGTTTCTGATCCAGGCCAGGATGCATTGGCCTTCTTGGCCACCTGGGCACACTGCTGGCTCATGAACATGCTGCATGTTCAGCCGGCTATTGACCAACACCCCCAGGTCCTTTTCTGACAGGCAGCTCTCCAGCCACTCCTCCCCAAGCCTGTAGTGTTGCTGGGGGTTGTTGTGACCAAAGTGCATGACCTGGCACTTGGCTTTGTTAAACTTCATACAATTGAGCTCAGCCCATCTCTCCAGCCTGTTCAGATCCCTCTGCAGAGCCTTCCTACCCTCAAGCAGATCAACACTTGCACTTAATTTTGTGTCATCTGCAAATTTACTGAGGGTACGTTCAATTCCCTCGTCCAAGTCATTGATGAATATATTAAAAAAGACAGGTCCAAAAACTGAGCCCTGAGGGACACCGCTTGTGACTGGTTGCCGACTGGATTTTACTCTGATCACCACCAGTGAACATTCACCACTTCATTCATGATGGCTATAGTCCTTTCTCAGATTTCTCAGCTCCTTCATAGGTAAATATTTGGTGGTAACCTCTATATCTGATGACTCCACATCTGATGGGTTTGCTTTAGAAGAACCTGCTCCATTGTCATCTGACCACACAGGGTGACCTGTTTTTGTTAGGTGTTTCTTTCCAGTTGCAGTGGCATCAGGCTTTGCATCTGGTTCTGACTCATACTCAGATACATCTTCCTTATCTGTTTCTGGACTTTGGCTGTTTTGTTTGTTTTCTTTTCTTCTTGGGAGCAACTTGTACAGGGGCAGATTGAGTGGGAGTGGTCACAGTAGCTGTTGGTGTAGCTGCCAGCTTTGCTGATGCAGTTCGAACAGTTTCAGTGCTTGTTGTAGGAGTTGGAGCAGCAGCAGCACTTGTTTTGAGAACTGGAGGAGCAGCAGCAGGGCTCGTGGGGGGAGCCTGAGGAATATCAGAAGCTACGGTGCTTGTTTTTGAAACAGCAGCAGCAGCAGGGCTTGTTGGGGGGGGTCTGCAGAGCCTGAACAGTCACGGCATGTTTCCTGCATACAGAGTGTATCACAGAACATTGCAGGGAAGAGGCATGTAATCTACATTTTTTGGTGGGTATCTGACCTGTATTACTGCACTGATGACTAATCTGATGCCACACAGTGAAGATATAAGAGAATAATAGCAATAATACGATCTGTTGGTAATAACCATGTCCACAATCCTCACAATTTGAAGTTTTAAAATCCAGTGTAGTTAGATTAGCATAGTGGGTAGCAGTATAACTTCCTGAGACGAAACCAGAAGTATTCCTAGTAATAAAATCCACTATGTAATGCTCGTAGTACAGAGACGCACTCACTGACCAGTTCAGTGCAAAATAAATCGGAGATAAATACCACAGGAAAGCAATGGCTTTCACCCAGCACACAAACCTGAGCACTTTCAGATAAACAGTGAGAACAAGCAAACAATAACATAATGCATACAGCGTGTAAGGGAACAGTACAGCATTTAAGAAAGAAATGTTAAAAATACACAAACGGACACTGCTCTCAGAAATTACATCATTTAGGCAGCCTGTTTTAATTTCCAATTCTTAAAGATGCTCAGGAAAAAAGGTGATACTCTCTGAAGCGAGTGAACCGGAATTTGAACTATTCAGCAATCTATGAGAGCTCTGAACATAGCCCCATGTTGGATGCCAATAAATCTGTCATGGTTTAGGGCCAGGGCCTTTTCTCAAAGGGGAAAGAGAAAGAGAATAAAGGAGAGAGACTTAGTGATTAGAAAAGGAAACTAGAACAGATTTAATGAAAATGAAATTAATAATAATAAAAATGGAATATATACAATTATATACAAAACCAGTATCAAACCCAACCTCCCTGATTATAATTACATCACTGTCACCACTGATGCTGTGCAGGCATCAGGGGAGTCTCAGACTGGGCCCCACAGCAGACGGGAGCTGTGTTCAGGAGCTGGATTCTGGTACCAGGTTCAGGAACACACAGACCGGGATCGAAGGCAGACTGGACCAAGACCTCCTTGGGTGCTCTGAGGAAGGAACCAAAAGAGGACCCAAGTCAAGCCAAGCAAAAGCTGGCAAAGCAGTCCAAGAGGGGAGAAGGGCCCAGAGACCCTTCAGGTCCCTCAGCTCTAAGACGAATATGATGTATATGGGATGGAATACCTCATTGGTCATTTTGGGGTCACCTGTCCTGTCCGCTCCTCCCTGCAGGTGCAGCCTTTCTCTTTCTGCACCCCCCAATGTGGTACACGAGACCCAGCAGTGGCCTTGGTCTGCACACCAATCCTTGATAGTAACTCTAACCATGGGGTGTTATCACTGCTAGAAGCAGACACTGTCTGTGGGAACAGGCTGCTAACTTCAGAAAGTGCATTTAGTCAGACGAATTGAGCTGAAAAGTAAAACTACTGAACAGATTTAGTTCTGTTCTCACTCAAACCAGGACACACAAGTTGTAATGCATAGTGGTGAAATCAATGGGACCCTTAGAGAACAGCTTTACCAGAGAAAAAAGCTGCTTGAACATAGAGTCTTACTCCATATTCTTCACCCGTGTGTTTCAGAAATAGCCCTGGACTGATGGCAGAATACTGCTCTAGAAAACAGCTCCCTGCTGTCAGTTCCAGACTAGGTATTTTCTGGCACCACATAGCAATTACACAAATAAACGTGGTTTCCAAAAAATATTTCAGGTGCATAGCAGACCTAAAAATGCTTTGAATTTATCTCCATATCTTCACACACACTTTGGAAATATTTTGGAAAAGGGATGTGCAGCAGAGGGTCTTTTCCTGATGGAAAATTTCATAGAGTTTGTGGAGATCCAGAACCTTAGCACTCACTGGATCACGTCTCCATGTGGCTGCAACAAGTTAGGGGCAGATACTAAGAGAAGTACCATTGTCACCAGTGAAATGAGCTAGGCTGCAGAGTAGCTGGAAACCCCAGAATGCACTAGGCAGGGCTCATACAAATCTAGATGTCAACAGACTTGAAAGATAAGGCTCATTTGTTGTGCCTGTAGGCTCCCAGAGTTTCTCCTTGGTGACGAGATTGTGAAATGAGGCTTGCATTTCTGAGGGAAAGATATTCATAGGCTTCTGCACTGAGGAAACAGAAATTAATGCAACACTTGTAATGCTGTTTAGAATTGGAGGTGCTGGAACAGCATACGATGCTATTGACACTTAATGGAGGGATTCACACTGCATTGTTTTGAAACACCAGCCCTGTTCTGTGTATATGAGTTGCTGCTCTGCATTGCTCAGGAAGACCAATGTCCCTCCAGTCCCTGCAGAGACTTCTCTGGGTACTGGTCTAGCTGCACTGTTTTGTCGGGAAGCTCATAGCTTCAGGTCTAGGTCTTCATTCCTGATCAGGCACATCACTGTGTGATCTGGCTCCATTTTGACACATCAGTTGTTCCTCTGAGTGATAAAACCTGAATACAGAGGAACAGGACATGGATATGAGAGTCCAACTCCAGTTCCAATATGGATGCACCTACACTGTGACAGTGTCCAGTTGTCTGGCTGCCCCACGGTACCTGAGCAGGTTACTAAGCCTTTTTACCTGGCTTCAGAACTGAGATGTTCAACTCTGTGACACCTACAACAACAAGGCACAGCTGATGCAAAGGGTTGCTGCAAAGCAACCCTTTCATTTCATATATTATTCACTATATCATATGTCTAGAGAAAAGTTAACAGAATATATACAAGATGAACACTCGCAATGCACATACCTGAAAAACTCAGCGGACTGCTTTTTTTATGTCCAGGTCCCTTCCTAATCCCACCAGTAAGATGTTGCCTCTCACATAGCAGAAAAAAACAGCTTCTCCTCACTTTATTGAACAGACAAAAAGTGTCTTCTCCATCAGTATAATCTGTGAGCTGGTCACCTGGGTACATTTCAGAGCAATGTAATTTTTCTCAGACTCCTGAACAACCAGAAACAGCAGATGTGCCATCTGTTTCCAAACAATACTTCTGAAATTAATTTTGCAAAATATGTTTTTCATTCACTATTTATATTAGCCTAGTTAAGCCATACTTTGAAACAAATCAAATGAAAATAATAAGTTTAACATTTTTGGGACACTATGTTACTTCTCTTTTTTTCCCGTATTTTTCAGGAGTCCTTAATGCTTCAGTTGTTCCTGGTCAATTGTTGTGCCCAACTGTATTTCTATAGAGAGAAGGCTTTTTTATTCTGGCTTTATAATAAAAAGGAAGTGTAGACACCGCAAGAAAAATCACTAAAAGGCATATGAAATGCTCAAATCAAAGATACACCAAACCCAAACAACCAATTTAAGACTTTTAGTAAGTGTCTCTGTTCCCAGGGTTTTGAAGGACAATTCTCTAATTTACGATTAACTTGCATCTTGTGGAGAGAGTTGTAAGAAGAAAGGGAGTTAATCGGGGCACTGTGGGTAATCCCTTTCATCTTGGTGTTTTATAAGTGTTCTTGGTCATCTTGAACACGATCTGTCTATTGGCTGCTTGTACTCCTTGTCAAAAATTTCTGCTTACCTGGTGGTGAGCCATGGTCATAAACTCACTACCCTGAAACTACCATCCAAAAGAATCATAGAATCATTTAGGTTGGAAAAGAACTTCAAGATCATTGAGTCCAAGCATTAACCTAGCACTGCTAAGTCCACCACTAAATCATGTCCCTAAGTGACACATCTACAGGTCTTTTAAATACCTTCAGGCATGGTGACTCCACTACCTCTCTGGGTAGACTGTTCCAGTGCTTAACAACCCTTTCAGTGAAGAAATTTTTCCTAATCTCCAGTCTACATCCCCTGGTGAAAAATGAGGCCACTTCCCCTTATTTATATCACTCATTACTTGGGAGAACAACACCCACCTCGCTACAATCTCCTTTCCAGGTAGTTGTAGAGAGCGATAAGGTCTCCTCTGAGACCAGGCTCTCTCCAGGATAAACAACTGCAGCTCCTTCAGCCTCTCCTTGTAAGACTTATTCTCTAGACCCTTCACCAGCTTCATTGCCTACCTTTGGACATGCTCCAACACCTCAATGTCTTTCTTACAGTAAGGGGCCCAAAACTGAACACAGTATTTGAGGTGTAGCCTCACCAGTGCTGAATACAGGGAGACAATCCCTTCCTTAGTCCTTCTGGCCACACTGTTTCTAATACAAGCCAGGATGCTGTTGGCCTTCATGGCCACCTGAGCACAATGCCAGCTTGTATTCAGCCATCTGTTGACCAATGTCCCCAGGTAGTTTTTACAGGGCAGCTTTCCAGCCACTCATCCCAAAGCCTGTAGCATTGCATGGGGTTGTTGTGATCCAAGTGCAGGACCCAGCACTTGGCCTTCTTGAACTTCATCCCATTGTCCTCAAACCATTGATTCAGCATGTCGAGATGCTTTTGTAAAGCCTCCATACCTTCAAGCAGATCAACAACTCCACTCAACTTGGTGTTGTCTGCAAACTTACTGAGGGTGACCTCAATCCCCTCATCCAGATCATCGATAAAGATATTAAACAGAACTGGACCAAATACTGAGCCCTGACAAAGACCACCTGGGACTGGCCACCAACCGGATTTAACTCCATTTACTACAACTCTTTGGACCCAGTCATCCGGCCATTTTTTTACCCAGTGAGGAGTGGGTAAATGAAAGTATCATTGCCTTCAAGGAAGGAGAGTTTGGACTCAGGCCAAGTAACTATATTTACCCAAGGGTGGAGTACGGGGTGAAAAATCTTTTGTCTCATGAGCTCCAAGTCTCTTTCCCCTTCCATTTACCAAGCCTGATTGTGGACTTGGTTGAATTTCCTCAGTGCAGCCATCTGGGTTCCCTGAGTACAACAAGGTGCTTGTGGAGACTGCATCTGTGACTGGCATGGCCCCATACATGAGGGCCCTGAACGCACAGACTTACAGGTTGCTCCTAAGCAGGGTGATTCAAGAGGAGCAAGGTAGGTAATGGATGGGGTGACAGGTGTCAGGGGGAAGCAAAAGCCACCAGACTACCTATTCTGCTTACGTCTGTCCCTCCTGAAAGGTGTGCTGCCTAACTGACAAACACTTCACATTCACATTGGTGCCAAGAATGGTAGTGACTTGCCTTAAATTTATACACATTACCAAAGTCAAAGGGAATTTTAATGGCTATTTAAATACAGAATACAGTTCTGAAGTTTAATATGAAACTCAAAATCTTGCTGTACTTTCTTAATCTTTAAAATTTCATGCTAAGGCAGATCTCAACAAAATATAGTGCAATTTATTTATAGGCAAAAAATTTAAATCCTCACCAGAAACATGTGGGGTTTTTTTTGTTATTATTATTGTGTCTATCACTTAATTTTCTGTTGTAGCTGTGTCATGGAGCAGATCAAGCATAAAAGTTATTTTGCTACTAAGATCTCAAGGAACTCCAATGCACAAGGCACACACAAAAAAATCTGTTCCTTGGCATTGTCTCATTTTCTTATCTCAGATAACTAGTGTTTTTCACTCTATATACTTTATCAAATATTTGTCCATCAGGCAACATTCTTTAAAGCAGAATTTTCTGCCAAATTTTAAAGCAGTGAAAAGTGAAGGTCACCTATGATCCAGAAGAGTCCTTCAATCCTCTTGCAGTACTACTAGCACTGCAGCTTGCTCTACTGTGCAGAGATTTACTTGACCATAGCCTTGCCAGGGCAGTCCAGATTGTCATTCAAGGTAAACAACTTTCTTAGTTCCTGGATTGACATTGCATTTAGCTAAGGATGAGAGAGCAAACCACATCCCATCCTTATACTTGCCCTCAAGAGCATTCCCTACTTCATTACCAGCTATTTTTCAGGGCTTTTTCAGGCAGCAGGAGCCCAGTGCTCACTGTCTGATCCCACAGGCACAAATTTCCTGCCACCATTTGTTCATAAATTCCCCAGCTAAAGATGCATTTTCACTAGAGCAAGTAGCACATTTGAAAGCAGTTACTTTTCTTTTGCTAGTTAAATATCTCCAAGTGGAATGATTTTTTTAACCTTGGAATAGAGTGTGATTTATGTGGCGGTGCAGTTTTAGCCATTTAGCTTCAAATAAACTCAAGAAACCTATATACACACTATTGATAACCATGTGTATTAGCTGCTCTTTACATTGGTACAAACTAAATTTAAATGCATCCTATCAAAGCTATTGTAAGAGTTTCTAAATGAGTGTTTACATCAGTTAATTTTTTTAAAGAAGTACAAAACCAGAACTTATTTAAACTGGTAGCATTCCTGTTTATGCAAAGCACTTAAACATGTAAAGCAAATATTTGTAGTCTGTTGTCAATGAAAACATTTAATATATCAAAAATATTGCTCAGAATTTTACAGAGATTCACTTTTACTCATATTTTAGCATGCCACCATACTATCACCTACTAAACAATGAGGAAGACAGTGGTTGGAAAAAAAATTAAAAACCAAGCAGAGTGATTTCAGCTTTCCTAGAATATGCTAGCAGAGATCTTTTGTCTTGCACTGGATTGAAAATTACTGTCAATGCTTATTTCAAGGGACATTTCACAAAATACTGTAGAGCCTGGAAGAAACTAAAGAAAGCGAGTCTTGATTTCCTTAAGCAGTTCAAAAACCAGCATTTTTTATAGGGTACAATATATAATTATCACATTCATGATAAATTAGCCACTGAACTGTCTCTACAGAACAAAGAGAAACTACTTAAATTTTCATGAGTTTATATTTTACCCCACAAGTTGTTAAGCTTTCAAATCAGTATTTTTAGTGAAAGCAAATTGGTCCAGTTCTAATGAGGATTACTCGTGATATGAATCTGGTGCTAATAATAAACAGCTACAAGTATGAGAAGTGCAGTTCATTTACAGAATAAGTTCTTGACTTTTGTTGAGCCATAACTTAACACTGCTGAGTAGAGAGTCAACTTCACATGAGACTATCATCTGACACTATAACCACACAAAAGCCAGTGCTCTGAATGCTGACACGTCATTCAAAAGATTAATTCACAGGATAGTTTACCATCGGAGACATAGGTACATGTGCAAACACTATTATCAGGAAATCAACTTTCAGACTAAAGTTATTTTCTTTCCAACCTCAAATAAAAAAACTATGAATTTGAGGTATGAATCCTATTTGCAGTAAAGCTGCTTTTCATTGAAGTGACATTGGAAAAGCTTTAAAGTATGAATCACACTTCCTAAACTTTAAAAGCTTTTTATCTTGTCAAAATGTTATTAAAAAACTTCTGTATAAATGTGGCTCCAGTAAGGTAACCAAGCACCCTGCCTAACTGGGTCACCAATTTTTTTACAAATAAAGGGATAAATGAATTATGAGGTCTGAAAGGTCACTATTTATTGAATGAACTTTATAAAAATGTTTATTTACTGTATAAACAGCTAAAGCTTACCTCTACAAATATGCAATCTCTGCAAATGCATATTTAAAATTGTGTTCTAAAGCCAACTTGGCCACTTTTATTCATACTTCTGAATGTATGCCTAAGCCTTTGCAACATACAAACATGTATCAGTAGAGAAAGACATACATTTCAGGATACTTTTAATGAATCATATAGACCTTCTTAATTTATTGTTTGAGAATAGTGTTATACTTCTCACTTTAAGATACACTTTCTCCTGATTACCGTGCCAGATATATTGTCTGTATTAGAAAAACAGCAAGTGGAAATACTACCAAGACTTGCATTTTTTTGGAAAGAAGGCTAAACAATCTCCTACTGTTTCATCTATCTCTTAAGAAAAAAAAAAAAAAAAAAAAAAAAGATTGTTCTTTGACATCCCCAAATATACAAACTTCACAATTCTCATGATGTTCAAAGACTTACTAATCATTTGGATTTCCAGATCCATAAAGTTTAATTTTAATGGCAGCAGACATGACAGTCTGCTACTTTTTATTTTGTACTGCCTCCAGTATTTTGGGGATGAGATGGAAACACTGAGAGGAATATTACTCAGTTTTGTCACATGAGCACTGTGATAAAAACTGTGAAGATTACGTCAGTCCCATTGCCTCGTTGCACCTGAATCCCATCTTATGGGACAGATATCCCCATGGAGGAAAAGAAAGTAAGTGTTTCCTTCCTTCTTGTATTGCCCAGAGACAGAATGACAGTCACTCCCAAGAGCACTGTAGGGCAGTTGGTCTCTATTTTGTCTGCTAACAAGCCTGACTGACACTAAAGCAATGCCCCAGCACCAGGGTGTTACGATCTGTGAGATTCCAAGTGCAAAAGAGATAGAGGATTAAAATACCCTGCCAGAGGTACTCAGACTTAATGGAGAGCTACTTGATTTATTCGTGACCCCTCTGCAACAGCTCACTCTGTGCTCTTCCAGGCTGAGATCAGCATCTTCAAATGCAGAGGGAGAGAGGAAGAAAAGCTGTGTGTTAATTCTACGAGTCCTTCTACAGGAGTGGAAGCTATTCCTTTTCTATTCCTCTTGCAAGGTTATCTGGCTGTCTTAGCTAGCCATAAGCAAAAATAATCTCAGAAAACTTCCCGATACACCTTACTTATAAGGCCACAAAGACAAGAATGTATTGTTTTCAGGACCATGCCTGGAAGATGTGAACAATTCATGAAATAATGGTACGGCTCAATAAATCTTGGAAGAGATAAGCAATTTGAAATTTGTATTTGCCAACACTTGCAGAAACTAAAGACCATGCATACTATTTGTGCTTTTGAGTGGTACTCCCCTCCTTCAGAAAACTCATGTTTTCAATGAATGACTAATAGCTATAAAAATGAAGCAAAATTTGGCCCTAAAATGCTTGCCAGTTTCGCAAAATGATTTTATGGGTTTTGATGTTTAACATTAAGTTCAGCATTAAAATTTATCATTAAAGTTTATCATTAAAGTTTAACATTTTTGCCTAGTTTTTGTCTGCAGTTGCAGCTATCATAGACTCTCTTTACCATATTAGATTAAGTTAAAATGTTGATGGCAGAACAGTATTTGTTCTTCACTGCTGATGACACAATACATAAGCTTACAGAAAAGTAAAACAGGATTAGACATAACAAGGCACCTTCCAAACACAATTTATTATCTGGCCATTACCATCCTCTGAGAGTGATACATTGCTTTACTAGGAAACAAATAGAAGTTAACTGTATCAATTCTACACTACATATCTTCTGAAATAATGTAACTTGAGTGTCCCAACTGAAATATCCCACATGCTGAGATCAGTGTCTTAAGACATAGAGGCAAGATGAATATCCTGCATATCCTGCATTGTTTATCACATGGATACTCTTGAAATGTTAGTTTACACTTAACCACTTATTTTTACCTCAGAGTAGCATGTAGCAGGTAAATTTTTAGCATGGTGAATAATCCAAATTCCCTTTAGTAAGTGTAGAAAATTTTGGTCTTACTGCTTGTATAAAGTATTTACTAGATCAAAATACTAGGATGGCAAATGGCTTCATTATTTTACATCATTGTGAAATGCTATGATAAAGCACAGAAAAATTAAAATTTTTCAAGCGTTAATAGATGCTAATAAATGTTAAGAAATCAGCAGAAGCACAATTTAAGTATTAGACATGAGAGGGTAAGTTGATGAAGTATTGACGAAGGATTTTAATTTTCTAGGAACTTGTTTGAAATTATTTGAAATTACTCCACAATTTAGAAACTATTTCTGTGAGTTGATCAAATGAATCATGCTGAAGTTTTTGATATGCCAAGGAGGGAGTGAAGATCTAGGAAGACTTAAAAACAACTTTTGATTTATCCAATAAAGAAAGAAGGTAAGTTATGGGACAGAAATTCTCTTCTAAACAACTGAAAAAGGTAACTTTTTTTTTTTTTTTTAAATGGTCAATTTTCACTCATGGGTTTGAAAGAAAAGTTTGAACTTGTTCCTTTCCAAAATCTAATATACCATGTTGTTTCCTAAAAAAGTGGAAGAAAAATGAAGCTAATGTTTAAGCCTTTCTAGTAGCTGGAAGATCTGTGAGCAAGTGACAAGGAGACTGAAGTACTCCCACACTTAGGCTATTCACAGTTTCCAAAACAATTTAACGAAAGGTTACCATGTATAATAAGTACAATAATCCTAAAGTTTCTACTCTGTAATTTTCAAAGCTTGAACAAACTGAGATAAAGGAGTTGATGTGGACATTTTTTTTTTTTTTCCACTTTAACAACCCAAACCAAATATTTAAGTAACTCTGATTTTTCAGATGATACGAAACTCAGGCTTTTTATTAAAGTTGCTAGGTAGATCAGTTCCTAAGTTTTCTGCTGAGATTCATCCCTCAAGGGAATGTCAGTGTTGGCCCTGTGGCTACACTAAATAGATAGCTCTTCAGGTGGAATTCATGTTGAATACCTCTTTCTCAGATCCCTGTGAAAAATTATTATATTCACTCTAAAAAATATAGGTACTTGCACTTGAACATTTAAAATAAAATATGAAGTTTTAGCACTAACAAAGTCCGTGTAAAAGTTCTATTTATTTTAAATCAGATAAATTTTTGAGGAATAAGGAAATGAAAGAATTTCTGTTGTTGTTGTTGTTGTTAGTCTATTCACCTGTCATCTTAAGTCTGAAAATTTACATTTGTTTGATCTCATATACCATATTTCAGAAGAAGCTAACATACTAGTACTACTGTCACAATTTTTTATTTTCTTATGAGTTTAGCTCCTTCCATTTACTTTTGAATCAGTGAATATACAATAATATCTTTCATCTTTTCTGTATACCCAGAGAAAGTGGAATAGGGAAATGATTAAAGTTATTTTTTTTGTGAAGCTTAGCTTCTTTACTAAGAACACAGTACATAATTTTGAAAATCTTGCATGAACACTTTATTCTCAGCTTATGCAAAACAGTTTGGCTTTTATTGCTTTCTTCAAACAGTGTTAGGTTATTTTTCTTATTATTTATATTATTTTAATAGATAGTGTGAAAGTGACGAAAAAGCTCATAATCTACCCTAGAGTTATTTAACCTTAAACAATAAGAAATAAAGCAAAGAAGTATTTAACTGTGATATACTATTTTCCACTTGGACAGCGTTTTTCTGCATTCATCCTTCTTTTGTGATTTGCTTGTGTAAAAACAAAAAAATTAATTAAAAAAGTACTTTTTAGTTCTGATAGTTTTATGTGAAAGGCCCTTTTTTATTAATTCTTTTTAGGAAATGTCAGGATCTTCTACTGAGGTTTCCTAAAGTTCTTCAAGAGAAGACTGCATGATATGAAATGTAACATTATGTTTTTATGTATTCATTCTGGAAAGGACTATTACAAAAATGTTAATCATTCTATATAAGCCAGGATATTAAACAACAAATGGTGAGCATGACCAGGAAGAGAAGATGCTGTAAAACTTATCCATGTAAGTGTTTTTATGTGTTAATTTACTTCTTTCTGTTACTTGGAAAGTGGAGGAGTTCTTATGGAGTGTTTGGTGACTATCTGTCAGAAGACAGAAAAAGGAGAGAGAGGAAAGTGATAGTAGAAAGGACAATGATGAGAAGAATTTTTTGTTTTTTTTTTTTTTCCTCCAGATGAAGTTCAGTAGAAATGAATATGGGTTTTTTTAATATGTGGTTGTTTGTGGGTTTTTTTCTCAGAAGAGATGTGCATTAGTAACAGTGGCAGTGCAGTAAGAAAAAGCACAGGTCATATAATTTCAATTTCAATTCAGTAGCTTTTGCTGTGAAAACATTTGATGTTGCTTTATGAACATATTTAGGTTTGAGGGCAGCTCAGCTGTCTTATGCCTTTTTTTGTTGTCAAGGTTAGAATTGGTTGTTTTTCTTTTATCATACTAGCTATTTCCACATTAATATAATATAACAAAAAGCAGAAGTCCATGACTAGTTCTACTTTTTTTTCTGTGCAAAACACTACCTTGAGGATTGTGAAGGACTGAGTTGTGTTCAAGAGGGAATTATTCCATAGGAGGAAAGGCAAAATATTTTTGTCATGAGTGAATGCATCGGTAGAAATTCCTAGTACTTCCTACTGTTCTTAAAACATGGGATACTGAATGGAGTTTTTTTTTGTATACTATAATATCACTATTTAAATTATGACAATGTGTTTATTCTATGTATATTATCGTGTTTTTGTAAAAGTTCAAAGCTATAAGAAAATCCTTGCATACTCAAAAATATGAGAGATGATGAGGGCTGAAGAACATATATATGCCTCTCTTCTCAGCTCCATACTTGGATATTCTTTCAACAAGCTTTTACAAGAACTTCAGAAGTTGGTTCCCATGGCTTATTCCTTTCTTGCAGGAAACAAGTGATGGGGTTTTTAACAGAGAAGCCAAAGCAAATAACAGGGTCTTCTCTTCCATTTGTAAATGCATTTTTGACATTTATTCGTTTTCTGAATATAGTTGAAAGAAGCAAGGAAAAAAAGTTATGAAACTGGCCAAGGCTTGTTGCAGAATTAGTTCAAAATAGGTAGTGCTTTCCAGAAACTTCTTATTGTGAGACTATACATACATCTATTTTTTAACTTTACCACTATGTAAGTGTATATACTTCTTCATATTGCAGTCATACATGTATATTAATATTTCTATCTGAATTAGCATACGTTATTTCTGTACCTTCTGTTAATAAAAGATGGGCAGGAAGTTTTTAGAGAACTAGACAAACAAGTAGGCTCTGCACAGGGCAGGACGCCTCTTCTTTCAGCAGCAGAATTTGTATCCAGACACAAGAAGTGTAAATTCCCTTACCTCTCAGTCCAGGCTACAAAGAGCAATCTGCTTATTCCCTGATGCTCCCAGATGTCTCAACCAATACATTAACATACAATATATGCTAATGATATTAAAAGTAGGGGGGATTTTTGGTTTAAGTATGCATTAACATATTACATTTTATGTAATTAAGTGTGTATAAGCCATGTTAGTATGCTATATATTAATATAATTAATATAATTAATATAAATAATATATAATAGAAATAATATATAATATATAAATATATTGATACTATATTATATAAAATATATAAATAATGTATATTAATATAAATATAATATTATAGTATTTATATTAAAATCTACCTAAAATCTAGTGTGTCAGTTACAATTAACCAAGATATGGTAAGTGAAATTTGGAAAGCCATTTCATACCAGACAAAATACTTTGGTTTGGAAAAATTCATTACAGATAGATGTCTACAGGCAGCATTTCTTATTAGTCACTTTTTAGGCTAAAGAAACAAGGTAACACATGCTTAGTCAACCCATTTTAAAGCCATTGTAAACATTTGGACAAGCTTTTCCATAATGCAAGAGTAAGAACGTTTCCAGATAATAATTTAGAGGGACACACTAACATTTCTAAGGTTTGGAAGGAGTCATGTGAATAAAAAGGAAGGATAACTACAAGCAGGTCAGAGAGACTCCTGCAAAAGGCCTGGGGGAATCATAGAGATTGAAATGGTAGAAGTTGCTTTTGCAGTGGTTGTGAAGTACCTGTTGCTGATGAGGCATGCAGGGCTGTCCTGTACTCGTGGGAATCTCAAAGTGTTGCAAAAGAAGTGTGGAATGGACGTGTGTGGAAGAGAAGGACCGGAGGTATCACCACTATTCAGCACAGCCTGCATTTATGCTGGTTTAAGTGCAAAGTGAAACTGAAATGTTACATACCTGCCATTACCACACTCTCAAACCTTCAATTGCTTGATGTGTTAATTTTCTCAGTGTTCCCATGAGGTGGGGTTATTTCTGTTTTAACCGAGAAGAACTGGGTCACAGAGCACTACATTTTCGTAACTGTCAGCACAACTTGTAAGAGCCCAATAATGTACACTGCAGCCAAGAAGGATGTTGCTGGTAAAGCAGTATATGCAAGCACTCCTACTGCAAATGTAGCCTTTACTGACATAGGACATAACAGCTCCCCAAATTAAATGATGAGTAGCAGCTGAATTTACTTTTCTTGGCATCACTGTGCTGATATAAAAAGAATAGTTGAAAAAAATACACAAATCCTAAATGATGTGAAGGTGTGGTTCACAGTCACCTAGTGCCCATTTGGGCTTTGCCTGTCTTATGGATCATGATCCCACCCTTTTCGATATGCTTTGTGTACATATTCCCATCACTTCCTTTGTGTCATCACAAGTCATCGCAGATCTTGAGTGAACTAGCTTATTCCATAGGTACTTGTTTTGGCTTAGAAGTACTTGTTTTGATTGTCCTCAGGGTCGGCTTTCACCTGGAACATGGCATAGCAGTAGGAAGGCAGTGGTGGGAGTAAACAGGTAGACACAGTGGGAGGGTAGGTTGCCTTTTTCAGAATCTACAATCTTAGGTGATCATCAACTATCATATAACAGTACTGCAATTTTAACAACACAAACGTTTGGATTGGCCAACTCTCATCCTTCTGAATGCAGCAGACAAAAAGTCTAATGGATACACTTTGACTTTTCCTATAGAGAAATAAAATACACTGTCCAAGGTCCCTCAGGATTCCTGTGGAAGAGCTACAAACAGAAGAGAAATCTTTTGCATAATGCTTGAGACATACTCTGCAGAAGACTTAAGCTTCTTGCAGCATATGTAAAACATTTACCACCCCCTATTTCTGTGTCTGACAACATTTTGGTAAATTTTTTTAGAATGTTCGCCTGTGAACAAAGATATTTGTAATAAATAATACAGCTGGAGAAGTCCAATGGCACACCTCCACCTGGCTGCTTCTTGAAAGCACTCTGGTTATAATTTTTGGGTTTTTTGGCACTCTGGCCTAATGTTGATGCAGAACAATTTTTTGTTTTTTTAATTGTTCGTAAGTTGAATGGCAAAGAGGAAACTCATTCAGCTACTGTGTAATGTAGGATGCATTCTTCACATGCAGTAATGAATCACTTGGGGGAACAACAGCTGCATATGACTCTTCTAGAATAATACACAAATTCCAGGTGCAACAATTTACACTGTTAATACATAATAGAAAAAATAGTTGATTTTGATTATCAAGGACTCTCTGAATTGCCTAGAAAAATAAATTATGACAGAATTGAAAATTTATTTTTGAAACCAGCTGACCAAGAAAGTCCAGATTGCTCTGGAATTTACATGGCTTCCCAGACAGAAAAGGAATGGTCTGTGTGTAATCACCTACTTTACTGAAAATGCACCATGGCCTTTCTTCTGATCTTGCTCTCCGTGAGTATGGAGCTTAAATGTTTTCCATCTGCTCCTATTTTCCTCAGATAATGTCACGGAAGTTTCACAGATGGAGGTGCAGACATCAGGCAAAAGTTAGTTGAGCAAAATCATAAAACAGTCCTTTACCAACAAGTTTGAGGAGAAAACAGTAGTTGAATGATGACAAATATTATTTTATAGCTTTTTAGTTCAGCTGGTATCAATCACTGTAAAATATCATTATATTTTCTTTCCATCAATACATTTTATAGGGTTTTTTTTCTCCCTAGATTTTAGTTTCCTTGAAAGTAATTTCTAATACTTATGAAATATAGTAAACCCACTGGGGTAGAAGGCAGTGAACTTTCTGTAGGAAGATGTACAACATCCATGTGATCCTATGAATGACTTACTTTCACTATTCCTACCACTTGAAATATCAAAGGAAGTAAACAATGAATCATGGCTTAAAAACAAATAGTGACAACACTTATTGCTAAAAGAACTGCATGTCAGGCAACTTGTAACCAAGTCTCTTGGAGCCAGCTGAAGCTGGATTTGAAAGTAAAACAACATTCAAAAGATGTTGAGTGGTACTTAACTGGATCTTCAGATATTCACCTTCAGGCATGTTAGAAAGATGCCAGTGTTTTTTTGATTTTCACACAATTCCACTAACCACATATAGACTTTCTCTCCTACTATGGCTTGACATCTGGAAAAAGATGTGGCTGTGCTGGCAGAAGCCAACATGTTTAGCTGATATGGAGGAAGTGTGGGTTCAGATATCTTCAGAAACAGCTCCTGGTGACTGCATACCCCAGGGTTAGGATTTGGAGCAAGGAGAGGACACTGACAGCTTTTCCTTTTCTGGTGCCTGTTGTAAAAAAGAGAAACATTTAAAAAACTTTTAAGAGTTCAGCAGAACAGGAAGCTTTCCTTGTTGCTACTGCTATTCTTGGGTCCTATGGATGCAGAAGAGCTTTGGATATCTTTCAGATTAAGACTTAAGACTTCAGTTTCTGGGATGAAAATAGATAAGGTATTTTAATACTCCACAGTGTAATTCCATGTCACAAATGACACTGGAAAAAGTGAGAAGCAATCTACTCCATATGAGCTGGTCACAACTTTATGACTTCCAAATGATAATGCCACCTGCTAATTTGAATTAGCTGTGAATCTGATGGATCATATACAGTAACAGATGGTGCTTCATGCTAGACGGTACCTAGAACATACAGAAGGTAGGGGTAACAGCTTGATATCCTGGCAGCCACCGTCAAGAAGGAGCAGTGTCAGTGGTGAAGCTGCAGACTGACATCTTTGCCAGAGTATCCTGTAAAGCTGGAAGAGGCTAGCTGCTCCTCTGTAGTAGCCAACGCTGTCTGCAAGTTTTTTCTCCCTTAAAAAGTCTTTTTTTTTTCTTTTTTTTTTCCTTTCAGGAAGTAGGAAGGCCCAAACAGTCCTGCCTCTGGCTGCCCACTTCATCCTGGAAAGTGGGCCAGAAGTACAGGCCACCAGCTCCCCAGTACCAACCCAGGATGAGCTGCGATGATCTGAGGAGACTGTGGTGTGGGCTCATGCCCTGAGGGCACCCTTTGCTCCACCCTCTACCTGGGCAGGATCCCAGCCCTGAGTATTATCTAGTCAGGAGCAGGGCTGGAGACAGAGGGCTGCAGACCAGCCCAGGAAGGTCTGGTACCCTTTGAGGGTACCTTTTCAAAATTAAAAACCAAATCACTTGTGGTTATATTTTTAAGGCCTGAAGACTGTCACTTTTCCCCACTTCTGTTGGTAAAGCTTCCCCCACAGTAGCTGGCACCAAACAAGTACTGTACAGCTGCACATTTCTGTTCCTCCATGCTTCCTATGTCTGCTTTGGTGTGACTGATTGGTAAAGAAGGTGGGTAAACAAGCTACATGCCAGCTGAACTTTCCTTATCATCACAAATATTCCCAGCTGGACAGATGCTTCCAGAGGCTGACTCTTTTATGCTGCCTAAGCAAAGTAATGGAGACAATTCAGTGGAAAGGATATTGTTCTACATATTTGCTGTTTAAATAGCTTTCAAATTTAAAAGCAGTCTCTTGATTATCTTTAAAGTGCTCAGTGAATATGAAGTAAGTAATGTAAAAATAATTTCATGTTATTAGGGGACTTCAACATGAGCCAGGGATAGTGGGTATACAGTAAATTTAGTTGACAAAGAATATTCAAAAATAACACAAAAAATAAAATATGATGTCTGCAATTCCCAGAATTCAATCTAAGACACTGTTTTGATAAAAATAGTGCTATTTAGATAAAATATTGTGTGTTTTAAGTTCAATATGTAACCACAATAGAAGTTGTTACTGGTATGTATTTAATTTTATGGTTATTTCTCTTTAAAAAAAAAGACAAGATTGGATATAATGGCATGACTTTATGGTAACATCTGATGGTTATATTATTAAGTGTGAAATTATTTTTATTCTTTTCTTTTTACATATATTTTATGTCTCACTGTTATATTAATTTTAAAATAACATCATGGATGACATATCCAGATTATAACTAACAAATTCCACAGCTGTCTCTTTCCTTTTATTATTTTATTATATAGTCATACAACTAATTGTTCATCAAATTTTCAGTAACTGGGATGCACCTGAAAGACAGTCTTCGAAAGCACATAATGTGATGATTATAGGTACCTGGCAATAATTTTTTATTTTTGCTTCCTCTCTGGTATTTCTACCCCACTCTTCACAGCTTCTTTGCAAGCACATTGATGTAAAAACCTGAACTTGCATTTATTTAACATTAAGTTAAATAGTTAGTTAATTAGTAAATATCACTTATGAAGCAGCCTTAGCAATGGCATCACTTCCAGCACATAAAAGATAGAAACCAACACAAAAATGTCCATGAGAAATTTTACCAGAAAATCAAAAGGGTCATACATGAGTTCAATAGCATTTAGAAAAAAAATTTAGAGGGGAAAAGATGGACTTGCAACCTAAATATTTAGATTAAAGACAAAATATTGCTTATAATTTCTGACCTAAACCATTTTCTTCTGAAAGGCTATTCTTAAGGGAAGGGACACTGCAAGGGAGAAATATGTAATACCAAGAGAAACCCACCACATATGGGAAAAGGGAGAAAAGAGTTCATACTAGGATATTGAACATTGTATAATCAAAGGGAAAACCCCAGTACTGTTATTTCTCGCAAAGACTACATGTTCATTTGTTTCCTTGGTCCCTCTCCTCATGCAGACCTGCTCCTTAGGAAACTCTGTGGCTGGCACACTGTCCCCTCCCGCAGTCATGGAGGCAAAGTGCCACACACTCCATGTCTCTGCTCTATTTTCATCCAGTCTAGCTACAGCTGGGAGCTATTGGAATGTGCTGCAGTGGTTGGTTTAGGTACATCACCTGCCCTAGCACAGGCCCACACTGACCACTACCGTGTCCCCTGACAGCTCCTGTGACCATGGCTGCAGCCTTGTCCTATCTGTTCCACCACCTTCCTGCTTCCTGCCCATGAGCCAGTCTGGGGCCACATCATACCAAACAGGCAAGCACAGCCTAGTGCCGTGAGTGAGGGCACACAGGCTCCTGATGAAACCTAGATACTGAGGCTAATGTGGGTACAAGACTTCCTGCCATGATTCAGTCACCAGTGCCCACACCCGCTCTGTCTTCTAACACAGCAGCCTGGAAGGGTTTCCTTACCAAACTATCTTGGGTGCCACCCAAAGCTCTCTTCTGCCTACCAGCACACTTTGAGCCACAAGTATCACCACATGCACTCTGATTTTGTAGGTTATTTAATTCATGAAAAGGGTGAGTTCTACTCTACTAAATAAAAGTAGGACATAATTAGGAACTGTACCTGTTATGGTCCACATGAGTTGTTAATTCATTACTTAGCTTGGTTTTGGATGCTTCCCTTACCTTCCTCACATCTCAAGCTTAGCTTATTTCAGTTTATTTCTTATCTCATTGATTCTTTACTTAATGTAACTTCATTTTGCAGATACTTCCTAGCACACTGAGGCATAAGAACTAGTTCACTGCAGTCAGATAGGACTATCCACAGCACTCAGGATGGTAGGTCCTGAAAATGTGTGTTTGTTTGTTTTTTAAGGGATTAAATTAAAGAACCATAGAATAGCCCATATTGGAAGTGACCTCAAAATATAACTGGTCCAGCCTTTTGTGGAAAAGAGAGCCTAGATGATATTATCTAGCACCTCATCCAGTTGTGCCATGAAAACCTCCACCACACTCTTGTGGAGACTGTTCCAGTGAATGATTATTTTCTCCATGTGGCTCTTTATGAAGAGAGTCTCAGTCCCCTTTGTAGATGTTCTTTAATTATTGGAAAACTGTGATAAGACCCCCCTGACCCTTCTCTTCTTCAGAGTGAAAAGACTTAATTCCTTCAGCCTTTCCTCATAGAGAGGTTCTCCAGCCCTTTATCTTTATGGCCTTCCTTTGGGCCCTCTCCAATCTGTCCACATCTTTCTTGAATTGTTGGTACCAGAACTGGACATCACAAGTGTGGCCTGATGAATGCCCGTACATTTGCCTGGGTATTTATGTTACGTCTTCACATATGCAGGACCTTGCACCTGTCTTTGTTTAACTTGATACAGTTCTTGCTAGACCACTCTTCCAGCCTGTCCAGGTCTCTCTGCAATAGGAGGCTTAGCACTGAGAACAGACAGGCTGCTCCAGATTCCAGTACTAGAAGCAGGGAGTGGAGCTGGATCCATCTCTTTTTTTACACTGTGGTTTGATAACAAGATGAACTGTCTGTGCCCTCCCCTGACGAGCCCTACTGATGTGTGGTATGTTTATAGCCTCAGTCCACATAATGGAAAAGGGATTAATTTATCAAGCAAATGTTCACAGTGTATATCAATGCCTGTATTATTTCAATCCCTTTCACAGCTTGGGAGCTAAAAAGGGAGGGTCTGAAACTACTGTGCTCTGTGCTTCATGGCTCTTTCTCTGACAGTAGATATTTTACAGGAAAATTAAGGGTTAAACCACCTTTCCTCTGAATTATCTGAAGTATAAACAGTATAATCTAAAAAAAAAGAGATCTGACATACCTACTGCAAATAAAATAATTGTCACAACATTTACCCTCTTAAAATTTCTCTGCTCCTTCCACATCATAGCAGGATCCAAAAAGAAACAAGTTTCAGACTCTGTAAAATGAAATTCATGACCTGTTTAATGGCATATAAAAGTTATCAGATTTATGCTTTAAGTCAGAGTCTAGAAAGAATAATGAACCTACAGTGAGACACAGCATCCTCAGAAATAGTAAAATTCTTACTTGTCCTGAAAACTGGCAGGGTGTCATCTCATTTTTCCATTCTGGTAGAAGCAGACAGAGGATTAAAACAAGGAGAAAAACAATCTTAAGTAAAACAGATATGACTCAGGGCTCAAACCAGAGACAGATCAGCTATCTTGTGATGCCATGCTGAAAACGCTCGTAAATAGAAACATGTTAAACCAATGTTTAGTACATGAAGCTTAGGCTTGCAAAAACTGTCAGTCTCCAGAAATTTCTATCTCAGCTTAGTATCTTCCTCAGAATATAATTTATTTTATGCTTATCTTTGTTGGGATTATGAAACCCAATAAATAACTTAAAAGGAAATTTATAGGGCAGTATTTATAGGTAATCAGTATTGTTCATGATCTGTCTATGTACATACTTCCCTTTCATCCCAACTGGGAAGGCTAAACTCTTCTCAGTCAGATGGTTTGCAAGTGCCGACGTCCTGTTTATCGTTCAAGTCCGTTCAGATGCAGTGCTGAATTTTAGCATTAAATGTGTCCATTACAGAGGTTGCTGTGGAAACAGCTATGCTTTAAAACTGAAATGCTAGTTTCGTTATTCCATTTCCACTATATTTCCATTTTCTGGTTGTAGCCACTAACTATTTCAACAGGCCAAATGTTTGCAATATGCCCAGAAGACTGATTTAATTTTGGTAGTTTGCATCTATTCAAGCATCCCTGAATTCTGTGTTTTGTTTTGAATACAATGCAATGTACCCCTGGCCTGTGTATATCAACCTCATTTGTATTATATATTTTGATACAATGTTTCATGTAGAGTCCAACATTTAAGCTCAGCCTCTTTTATAGGTCTCAGTTCAAGCAGAAAGCTTGAAAAAATTTGAAAAAGTAACAAAACCAAACAGTGCTTAGCCACTTCTTTTTCCTAGGTTTTTTCCTCCTTTTTTTTTTCCTTTTTTTTTTGGTTTTTTTTTGGGTTTTTTTTGGTTTTTTGGGTTTTTTTTGTTTTGTTTTGGTTTTGGTTTGGTTTTGGGTTTTTTTGTTTTGGTTGGTTGGGTTTTTTTCCCCATCTAAAATGTCCTCTCTGTTTCAGAAGCCTCTGAGAAAATAAGATACATAGCTATGGCTTGGACTTCAAACCTTACTGACCACATCTGCATCCCATTTTAGCACTTTTGTTGCTTGAAACTGTCTTTGTATCATTGGCACACGTACTATTAATGATTCTCCTTTTACTACCAAATCAGCTAAATGCAAACAACCTTTTTCAGTTTCCATCTGCTAAGTCAAGCAGTTCATCTAGGATGGCTAACTGGGAAATGCAACATTTAGTAGAGTTTAGTGACAGTAAAACTAGAAAAATCTTGATGATGAAAATTGCAGCAGCTCCCCCAGACCTTCCAAGTAAAGGCTTGCACAGGCAGTCCCCAGCATGCCAGCAGGATTTGGATATGACTAGTCCTGTGTACATTTATTTGTTTCCATCCTTTCTTTCCTCATCCCTTCTTCTTCCCTCCCTCTCTTTCAGAAATCTCCCAAATACTGCAGCTCACTGACTCCAGAAAAGCACAGCTAACATGGGCCAGTAAGCCCCAACCATCCCAACCAGATCAACATCTCAAGAGCCAATTCATCTCTGTATGTAAGCACCTGAGACTTCTCTGCCAGTACATCTGCTGCCAGAACTTGTGTTGTAAAGACCTGGGAAGAGGGAGGGCCACTGACGCACCTTACCAATCAACACTAATGTCATTAATTCTTTGTCAATGAGAGGAACATTAAGAAAAATAATCCCATCCAGCCTAATTAATTTGCCAATCTTTGTATTAAATTATTCATCATAATATCATACTCATTCCATGTGGCTTCTATATCAGATTGAACATAATTTTTTTAATGCTCACATTCTGCTGATAAAAATTTTGCATTGTGTTTCTTCAAGATGACTGGTTACAGCAAATCTATTAATAACTTCTTAATGAAGTGGAAGTTTTTTAATACGTCTTAATCTAAACTGTGCTAACATTTCAGTGTTAGAGGAATTAATTCAGGAACTTCAGATACTATTTTCATTTAAACAAGATTAAGTGAGTGATCCAAGATTCGTGCATCAACACCTTTTCCTACCTAAAAAGGAATTTTATAATAGCAGATTTCACAATAGTAGGTTTCTATTTTATTGTTTATTTACCTTGAAGAAACAGAAGCTATCCATTAAAAGCATATATTTGCATTTTTTTGTCAGGAGCTTGTTCACAATGTTCTCACTTTTCCGTTTCCTTGCCCTGAACAATGCTCTAGGCATTGCTGATACACAGCTATGGCATTCACAGGCATATTAAAGTTATTTACAAAATTGTTGGAGGCAGTGAAAGTCTGGAGTACATGTCACAGAATATATTGCCTTTAGAAACTCCAGTTATAAAGTCATTTCCTCCAGTTTAATCAGACCCCTGAAATGTTTCGAATGGCATTGTATAAACAAAGCAAAACGTTAAACAACATCCTCCCTGTTTCCCTCAGCAAGTGAATAACTCTCTATTTCCCAAGGGAGAGAGGCTCCATAAGACCTGAAAGAAAATGAAGTTAAAAGATTAGAGTATGACCTTGAAAAAATAACCACAATCAAGGTATTGCCACATGCCATTTCAGCTTCAATTAAAAACAACTTGAAAACTGAAAAAATAAGCTTTGTGGCTGACAGCTGAGTGCTTGCAGCTTAAAAATACTACTGCATCCCATTTTGACCTGTTCAATGGAAATATCACCACAGTCTATTAATTCAGATATCTGATCTGTATTGTGAGAGGAAAAACAGTTTCTTTTTTCCTTGTAAGATAGTTTTATCAGATGTTAGAAGAAATGTCAAGGGAAGAAAACAAAATTCTGCAGATAAATAGAAAGAACCTTCCAAGAAAGCTCATGTGTATAAAGTAGTTTCAGGAAACAGCAAACCCCATAGGTTTTGGCTTTGGACAGTGGATCCAGCCTGACACACACTCTTGCATCAATGCAAACAAAACAAAAAATAAAAATCAACAAAATTCTTTAGCTTAGGTGGGACCTGTCAGTTCAATTTTTATACACCCAGTATGGTTCCAAAGTAATTTTTCTCATTAAGGAAATCCTGCATATGTTACTTTCATATTCTTGGCATAATTCTCATGTGTGTCAAGAATAGAAGGGAAATGGCCTCACGGTGCAGCATAGCTGATATTAATGCAGCAATGCAGCCTCTTAATGTTTACCTTTTTTATTCCCTTACTTTTTTTTTTACTTTTTTTTTTTACTTTTTTCTTTTTAATTATTATTTTAAGGGAAAATCAGAAAATGACAAGAAAACTTGTAAAGGAAAGTAATCCTTTGCCAAAATATATCTTTTCTTGCACTGGCTGTGAATAAATTTACAATGGTGAAGTAGCAAAATACAGGCAAAATATAGAAATATGATTCCTAGTTGTTGTTGGGATTCCCTGCATTTCTTGCTCCTGGTGGAGATACCCTAATTTTTGTGTATCAAAAGAAGTTGAAATATACTGTTAGAGAAGGGTAAACAAATCAGTGTCAGAAAAGAAAGCCCCAGCTTCAAGACCACTGATCTCAGCCAGTAAACTTGATCTCAGTCAGTAAGCTTTTGTTCTCACCAAAAGTCAGTGAGGAAGTTGAAGTACACATACAAGATAAGCTAGGATGCAAGACCAGACCATTCTGAGGATACATGATTTTCACCCACAATTACTACTGCAATTGAGGGCAATTATTATTATTATTGTTGCTCGTGTCATCAAAGGTGAGCTGTATATTTACTCATATACACCCTACATGTGTAAATGTTATGCAGGTATATATATCACTTCATTAAATGGTGTTTTCTGTTTGGGAGAGTAGTTAGGGCAATTATGTTTTTCTATTTAGGAAAAACTGCCAAGTCCATAATCTATGATGACCTGGATGTAAAGTATTAGTTCATGCCATTTCATATAGAGTTCAGTAGTATGAACCTACTTACTGCCTTCCTTACAGAGAGCTGAAAGGACTCCATGGTAAAGACGTCCTGTAATGCTTCTTGTGTGGTTTTATGACTGCCTTACAGAGAAAGAGCCAGCATGCAAACTAAATCCAGGCACTTTTTCAAAGTGAACAACTCTGAATGGCTTCTTCTGAACATGAGTAGGCACTCAAGAAACAGAAAGAGTAATCTGTATTGCAGACTCCAGACTCAGACAACCCTGGAGAGTTAAGTAAATGTTCACTCATTTTTATAGGTTAAAGAAAAATTATCTGGGCTTCTACAAAGAAAAGCTCACCTTCTCTCCTCCATCTATCTGTTCACATCTGTGAAGGCACCAGTGAGTCAAACAGCAATTCCCTATATCATGCAGAGAACCTCACAAAACTGTTTAGTCCAGTTACAGACCAAAATTTCCTCTTGCTGTCTAGAGAAAGGATAACTTATTTCAATATATATGCACACATACAAGGCCTTTTCTGTGCTGTCACCTTCCCACTTCACTGCCCAGTAACAGTTACATGCTAAATATTGGAGAGTGACTGCCTCCACAGTCACAAACGGGTAACAGTGTCACTACCGGTATTTACTAAGAGCCTTTGTTTATGGGTTTCAAAGAAAATTAGTGTGCATACATGAAAGTTGCCTATATCCCCACGGCTGTTTACTGGGCTTCAAGCAGCAACATGCTGGACACGTGTGAGCAGGGCTACCCCTCTTACTATTAATGAGCTGCCTTAGAAGTTACGCAGGGAGGGGTGACTTACTTAGAGGTCACAGGTGGGATGTATCAGATTAAAGAGCTTTGCAGCTGAGCTGTTAGGGCATGAGTCCTCAAGTAAGTGTCTAAAGTAAGTGACAGCAATTGGCTCCCAAAAGTGTCACTTCTTTCCTTTCACTAGAAAGAGAAAATATTTTGTAAAGCTCTAAAATAAGTAAGATGAATCCTGCTGATTGAAGCAAGGATGTGTTTTTTTTTGAAAGTCTCTGTCTTATCATCTCACACTTGTCTTTGCACTTGCAGATAACCTGAGTGTAATGCTTAATGCTTAGCTATCTCTGGATACCTTTGTTTGAGTACAGGAGACAGTACCTTCATTAGCCTTGCTCTCTACCAGAGGTAATTAGTCCAGATGGTTCAAAAATACAAACTACAAATAAACCCTTTAGGTCAAAAGATTCAGTGTCTATTTCAGAATCTCTCAGGCAAATAAAAAATTTTGTAAATGTGGTCTTGAAGCCATTTTAAATCCTTCTAGTTACTGACAGAGTCAAACATTACCTGCAAGGGGGCATGGGAGAAGTACCTGTTTTTAGTAAAACACTAAACAAAGAATTGATTTTTATTTATTTTTCATGTGTGAAAATTATCCTAATGTTGAAATTATCTTCTGTCTGCCTTTGAGTGTAATAAAAAGCACTACAGCAGCTGGAGAGTGCTTGAGGGATTCTTTGTTTGCTCTGTGATTTTTCATTTCACAGACACTTATGAATTACCACAGTCATTTCACAACTTCAGTACCTGTCCTGCACTACATTTTAGACAGAATATAATTTCTAACCCCTCTGGTATCATGGTGGGTGTGCATTTAGAGGGAAGGGGGTGATTCAGGGTTAACTTGAAGTACAAAAGTGTTTGAGAAACTGTTGGTATACAATAATGCAGCACATCAGTAAAGGTTGCCTTTCTTATCAGAAGTGGACAAGTGTCTAACCTGTAACCCAGAAATATCACAATAAAAAGTTTTCTTCTCAAGTTAAGCCAGGCAACAACGTCACTAGATCAGTCTGATGATATTCTCAGCTGGAATAAATGGGCAGGATGTAGCACAATCCACTCATGGTTTTTACCCTCAGTAGTGGACTGGGCTCTCATTTCTACCTTAATGTTATATTATGTAATCAAATCTTTTGCATGAGTAATAGTTTGCCCAAAGAGAATGTTTAAATCTCACAGCATTAGAACTGCCACAAGGAGAAAACAAATTTGTCATGTAACATCTCAGGTAGAACACCAGCATACCTGCACTAAGAGCAAGAGGAAGTTCTTAGCAGGGTAGAGATACATAAGAAGGAGCAGTCACTAGGATTAGATTTCTGTCCAGCATTCTCTTTTGATAAATGAATGTATTGTAGCGAAACAGAAAGAAAAGCTCAGTCATGAATTTGCAGGAATTTCTTTATAATCTGTGTCCAGAGAGTCAATGGTCAAGTAACTTTCCCCCCAATCTACATGAGGGTTATTGATAGCTCTGACATTAAGGACTGTCTGAGGCAAGAGAGGGGAAAGAGATCTATTCATAGGTGCTGGTTAAATGAAAACTCAAGAGCATGCTCTATCTCACATGATGGATTTTGTTGGTGGAGCTGCTCTTTTATTAGCTTTGATACCAATAAACCAAAATATATTCTGAATGAGAGTCCTCCTAATGTTTGGAAGCTGTTTTCTTGAATAAATCCGATGTTACAGAAAACACAATGAACACAGTGGCATATGAAGTCTGCGTTTTCAAAATGCTTAAATGGCTTTTCTTTCTTCTAGTGAATCAGATATACAGACATTTTCCCTTCAGCTTCACTGCATTTTTCCTGTTACGAGCAATAGAACAAAATTTTCATTAAATCTTTTAACAAGTTCTTAGTCAGTCTTCTGTTAAATTTAGTGTAGATACTTTAAGGTAGCCATTTCCTTTGAAGGTATGTGAAAATGCCCCTACATCTTTATTTTCTACTGAGCTCACAGTAATTATATTGAAGTTCTTACTTGATGATAAATAGTTGTGGGAATTTGACAGATTAGGGACATGGTTTACTGGTCACCTGGCAGTGCTAGGTTAATGGTTGGACTCTATGATCTTAAAGGTCTCTTTCAACCAAAACAATTCTATAATTCTATAGTCTTAGGCCTTCATTTAACCAGCAGTGATTAATATACTGCCTGTTCTCACCATTTCAGACCACATCTGATTTCAGAGCTAAAAAAGACCTTATGTAGTTTGGTGAAAATATACTTGATCATTCACTCACTGGCCACAAAGATAAAAAAGAAATTTATACAGAAACTGTTTGTAGATGACTAGTATGATACTTTTGTAATAGATACCTGAAACGTCACAGCTGTGAAAAAAAAAAAGAAAAGAAAAAAAGAAAAAGGTAAGAGAAAGAGGAAAAGAAGAAAGGAAAAGAAAAAAAGGAAAAGGAAAAAGACAAAATTTATCCATAGAAATCAGGGAAACTTTTGTCAGTAGACAGATGCTCTAAATGAGCCTGGTTGTATAGAGTCAAAATAAGCATTTTTCAGCTGCATTGTTTTGAAACAGGTTTTACTTAAAAGTCATCAGGATAAAGATTCCTAAATCATTAAAAGATGAAGAGTTAAAAAATTACAAAGCCTAAAAAAAAGGCAAGAAATACCTAAAGCAAACAGTAAAATTGATGGAGCAATTAAAGATTTCCCCCTATGCCAAATTATAGGCTGAGAGAATAAGATCTTGTTTGTAATATGGAAAAATGGGCACCCTGGAGCAAAGACAATGTATTTTAGTCAGTTAATTGGAGCAAATATTCCCATATATCATTTTTTGTTTCCTGAGATTTCTTTATAAAAAGATTCCAGAGCTAGAATTCTTCATACAGCATATCAAATTCAACTTTAGTAGGTATTGCCTGAGAATCGACCACTCGAGAAACATTTACCCCATATTTGAATGAAGCTCAGGAGAACATTTTATTATTGAATCTCAATTAATTTAGTAAAATATGACTCTTGCTTCAAAAGCACAACTACTTGTGCCAACGAGTTGGCAATTAAGTACTTACACCTTTGTCAATATAAAGGTAGATTAAGTTTTAGTTTTCTAACAAAAGGATATTTTCAATAAATGTGGAAACAAATCATACTTAGTACTATGAGTAGAACATAATTCTGGAGAAAATTAGTTAATAAATAATTATCAAAGCTAATTTTCTTTCCCAAATATGGACTCCACATACATTTCTAGTTACAAATAGATAGCTGATTTATACTAAAGCCAGAAAATTTTGAAAGAAAATGTCTTCTTCTGATGCAACTTCCCTCCATATATAAGGTCTGATTTCCTACTGGAAAAGTCCAGACTGCTGATAACCCAATACACTTTACTAGAACTGGAGATAATGCAAAAATAAAGCAATTTTCATAGCAATACAAAGATCATGGAAAAGGCAAGGGGACATTCATATCCCTCCTCCTCCACACCAACTTTGCTTTCTGAGCTTCTCAAAGAAAGAACTGCACATAAAAAATGTCATCCAAGAAGCCACCATGAGCAGCTGGCAAACTAAAGAGCAACTACTATATGAATTATGGACTCTAGCTAAATCTCTACCACCACCCATTAGTAGCCAAACAAAAAGTGGAGTAATAGATACAGAGAGGGAGAAAAATAAAAACACAGTCTGTTTTTCTCCTTGTTTTTTCTATCAATGTGCATATGAGAACCACCTTTTTAATAGTCTCCTGAAAGAAAACACCAAATTGTGAGCACTTAAGCAGACTCTGTATCATATTTAGTGCATTTAATTTACAGAAGCAAAGGTGCCTGGGTTGTCAGTAGCTGATATTTTGTTCAACAGAAAGCTGAACATAAGAACATCTGCTGTCTAGAAATGGCCATTAGACAGTGAACCTTGCAGACATGCAAGGACATGCATATGACAGATAAGGCAAAGCAGCAAAAATTATTGTGCGAATTGGCACTGCTTCATGGCACTGACATTGCACATTTTAGGCTAAGAAGCAGCAATCTTCTACAGCAGCCAGACATATTCATTTTTCTCCATTTGGATAAAGTCATCCCAAAAATGGCCACACTCTGATGGGAAACAGGTGATGTACCAGAACAGAGGCAGATAAAGAGCAACAAGCTTGATATTTTTGCCTGTACGTAACCTCAGGCAGGCAAGAAGCACAACTAATTAAAGATGGACACCCTGGGACACAACAACAGCGGGTCCCAGATGTCAGCACTTCACAGTAATGGTTGTTGGTGTCCTGGAGAAGTAGGTAGTCTCATACCAGTTACACAATGTCACCTACTGCTTCTTGCATTTTTATTCACAGTATCCGGTCATATCAGAGCCAGCTAACAGTACTACTACTGTTAAGTAGTCACAGCTGGAAAAATTGTGTGTTTGGTAAACGAGAACAATTCTTATTCTGAGTTCAAGCCAGACACGAAATCCATGAAACAGACTCCTTACTTACGAAAAATTTCTGTGCAATGTGTGTCTCACTGCAAGTCCATGTCAACATCTAAATAATGATAGCCCAACTTCCAAAATTAACTAGTAATTTTTCAAGTTTTATAATATTCCCAAGCTGTTTACCAACAGCAGCCACCAGTAATTATTTAAAAAAGCAGATGTAGTGGTTTGGAGAGGATAAAATTTAAATGTCTCTTGATACTAAATAATATGCTAATATACTTGATACTAATGACATGTATACTTTCAAAAATTCAGTGTTATGACAGAAGTCTAATATAAAGAGGGTCAAAAATTGCCTCTCTTCCGTCAGCCCCACTAGACTGGATTGCCAGTCTTGCCCTTGTTTTGTGGCCCTAATGACCTAAACAGGGTATGTGAACAAAAAAGTATCTGAATCAGATAAAAGTTGGCCTAACTGAGTTATTTATCAGTGACTCAACACATCTCTTCTATGAGAAGGAATAGCACAGCAGCAACAGTGGGTACTAGATTATATTTGCATCCAGAAAAAATGTATCTGATATATGTCTGCAATGGAACATCTATTGGCAATACTCCTTGAAGATATTTTTAGATGCCTTATACTATCCCATTTAAACTGAAATGTATTATACTGCATCAAGAAAACAAAAGGGTTAATAGTGTTAGCTTCCCTTGAGTTTTCTGATGTATTTCTGGCTAAGGGTAGGAACATCCTATATAATGTTTAATATGTTGTAGAAATAGCATGGATAATCCCAAGCTAAGTTACTTTGAAATTTGTTTTCCTTTCCCCCATAATACTAAGGCTGCTTGAACATACGACAGCATAGCAGGATACAGATACTCCAATACAAGTTCATTCTTTTTCTATGTTCAAATGGAAAGTCTTATTTTTAAGAATTATGGAAGCATTTAACTGAGGTTCATACATGATTTTTTATCTTCTATGACCCTGTGCACCAGTACAGGTTAGGGGCTGTCAATCTGGAAAGCAGCTTTGTGGAAAAAGACTGGGAATCTTGGTGGACAACAACATGACCATGAGCCAACAATGTGCCCTTGTGGTCAAGAAGGCCAATGGCATCCCGGGGTGGATCAAGAATAATATGGCAAGCAGGTTCTTCTCCTCCTCTCCTCTGCCCTGGTGAGTCTACATCTGAAGTACTGTGTCCAGTTCTGCGCTCCCTGGTTGAAAAAGGACAGGTTGCTGCTGGAGATGGTACAGCAAAGGGCTACAAAGATGATTAGGAGACTAGAACATCTCTCTTACAAGGAAAGACCGAGGGACTTGGGTCTTTTTAGTCTGGAGAAGACTGAAGGAGGATCTTATCGATGCTTTTATACACTTGAAGTGTGTATGTCAGGAGGATGGGCCCAGTCTTTTTCAGTGGTGGCCAGTGACACGACAAGAAGTAATGGGCGTAAACCTGAAGATGAGAAGTTTCATGTAAATATAAGGAGGAACTTCTTTACTTTAAGTGTGGCAGAGCACTGGAACAGGCTGCCCAGAGAGGCTGTGGAATCTCTCTCTCTGGAAACTTTCAAAACCCACCTGGAAGAAATCCACCTAGAGAGACCTCTAGGTAAACCTGCCTTGGAAGGGGTGTTAGACTTGATGATCTCCAGAGGTCCCTTCCAACCTCTATCATTCTGTGATTTGCTTCAAGAGCAAAGCAAAAAACTCAAGTCATTGTCTTTGCATTTTTTAATTATATGACACAGGTAAAGGACAGTGATATAAGAACTCCAAAATCCTTTTTCTGAAGGGATCCCAAATTGGTTTGAAATACTGATTAACAAATAAGCTACCCTGTGCTTAAAGGCTGAAGGAACAACTTCATTCCCCTCACTGGGACAGTGGATGTGCCTGATACTGCCATCATATCCATGACTGTAGTTAACCAACACTGCTGCTGGTCTCCTGTGAGCCTCAGTTCCATGGAACTCAGCACCAGCTGCTAAATCTGCTTGGAAAAAAGTGATAAATTAGGCAGCAATAAACTTCATGTTGTCAGGGTGTGGACTATTACTACTATTATATTCAATTGACTGATTTAAACCTACCATGGGCATATTAACTGTTGTGATCATAATGTACACATTACTTTGTTTTTTTCACCATGCTCAGCAATCCAAGATCAGAAATTATGCATTCAGGAGCAAGAAACTTCCAGCAGTGCTTCTGGTCACTCATCACAATCCCAAACTTACCATTTGATAAGCACAGACAGATGGAAAATTCATCTGAAAGAGACAGATGAGAATTGATGCTCTAAGCAAGACTCTGATATTTTATATTTCCACCTAGCCTCTGACAACAGCTGCAGACATGCAAAACAAGCTTCTGTTCACAGGGAACAAAATGACAAAGAGAAAATTGTAGTGTAGGGAGGTGTTCACATCCTCTGTCACCATTCAAGAACAACACTTCCTTGCAATAGGTTATACAAACATAGGAAAAGAACACATCTTTTTCCTGAAAAAGCTTATGACCTAAAAAACCAAGAGAAAGGCAGGGAGGATAAAAAGATGTAGAGAGGTTTGCTCCTTTTCTGATATAGTAAAATCTATCTAAGTATATATATGCAGGTTTTTCTATATAAACCTTGTCCTAAACAAAGAGCTAAAACAATCCAGTAAAGACAGGCAAAGATCAAAACCAATTCTGTCTTACACTCTTACAGGGTATCCATAGTTTCCCACATTAATCATGTATCTGGATTCTGGAGAGATGCCACAGCAGAATGAATTTATACTGAGACTTGGACCTCTTTTTCCAACAAAAGTAACTGTTCAGGGGACTTTGAGTGTAGGGCTGCGGGTTGTTTGCAAGTGTTAGTATGTGAATTATAGTGAATTCTATGCCTAAAGCTACTGAAAATAGAAGGATTCAATTGTGGACATAAGAGAAAGCAGAGCTAAGCTCCCATGTGAAAAACAAATACATTACTATGACGTGCTCAAAGCAGGCAGCGATTACATCTGTTCTTAGCCTGGTCTTCCTCTCCCTGCTGTAGCACATGGTGGTCCTGCAGCTACTGTAGTGACAGGGATTGTGTAGGCATACTTTAAACTAGACAATCTGGGCATTTGTTGGCATTGTAACCACAGTAGTACAAAGCTCAGCATGAACTAATCTCCTTAGCATTTACCCAGCTTCTCAGGTGGGTTTTATAGCTAACTGTGCTCCTTGATCTGGCAGCCCAGAGCTAACAGCAGCAGGGAAACTAGTTTAAAGCTAGCTTAAATATATCCCCTTGTATTGTCATCATTGCTTCAGAGAGGTAACTTTACAGAAGCTTGACTGCAAAGTACTGTGGAAATCAGAGACCTTTCAGGAGCTCTGAATCAGCTCTCAAAACCTAGAGTGTTGTAAAAAAACAATCTAGGACCTCAATAAGCAAAGGAAGTATACAGGAAAATTGCTAGTGGGATTTTGTGGAATTTGTTTAAAGCACAACAGATTTAAAACCCCCAAATTGCCATGCATGACAACTATAAGAGCAACAGAAATGTTGAACCATCCATACAGAAACTATGCATACTATGGTAAATGTAAGGATTAAAACAATGAATCAATAACTTTTGGGTTACTTTGCACAGCCTAAAGAAAAATGAGAACAATAGGGAGGAATCGCTACATTTACTTTTAAGTAATACTTGGGGATAGAGACAGTGAAACAGGTACCCGTAATTAGGCAATCTCTCTAAGTAAGAGCCCGTTAAGCCATGCTAGCAGAAATACAAGACTGATAATCCAACACAGTGAATTTTACAAGAACTGCTGGGTAAAAATCAAATTAAGGCCATCAGTGGTGAAAAGGGGATTCCTGGGGAAAATAGTTTTGTGGAATGTTTTTTTTATTGTTTTTAAAGCAGGAAAACCAACACACATCATTGGGGGAAAAAAACTATTCAGGAAAAGCCTGTTAAGTGATGATGACAAGTACAACTGGTTTGAAGGACAACATTGTATTGATATTCTGTATATGACCTTTTGTTTTATGAGCCAATTTAAAATAAGCTTTGCACAAAATGCTTTAGGATCTACACTGTTAGGATTGATTTGTTTAATGGCCACAGCAGAGAAGGAAAAAAGAATGAGTCAGACAAATGGAGGACCACACCACCAGAATTACATTTTACAATACCATTTGGTACCTGTGGAGTACTCTGACTTGCAGGAAATGCCAGTATAAGGTTTCACTTGATTTCTACATGCTGATGTGCTACTTAGCTACTAAGGGAACCAGGCTGCATTGTATCAAACCCATTCTCCTTGGTGAGATTTGTAATGCTCCTGATGAACTGTACTGCATAGAAAACTTCTGGCAAGTCATCACAAATTACCCATAAAATAGAAGGCTTGACTAGTAAAGATGATCTTTTCAAGATCATTCACTATGAGACATTAATTTACAACAAATCATAATTCCAGCATCATTAATGGACAAATATTCAGTAGGAACAAATAACTCACTTCATCTGACAATCCACAAAAAAACCTACACCATAAACCTGTAATACATTTCCACATTCTCTCCTTATCCCATTAGGTAGATAGGTTTTACAGGGTGACTGGAAGAGCAAAATATTCAAGGACACACAAGAAAATAATTAATTTTTAAAATAGGAAGGCAGAAAAGAGCTGCTTTTTTAAAAAAAAGGAGTTAGTTAAAAAAAGAATCTGAACGAAGTTCAGTTTACTTTGTTGTGTTCCACAGCCAGTGGCTGCAGTCCTTCAACATCATCTTCTCTGTTTTGGAATTAAAAGGAAGAAGAAGTAATCAAGTGCATTTCTTTCAGGCAAGTGATGTTTGTTTAGAATTTAGAAAGACCGCACCAGATAGTATCTGGCTTCTAGAGATCCAAGTGAATGTATTAAGAATGAATTTTTTTCTCTTCAACCTCATGACAAAAGCTGGCAAAAGAAAAATGAACCCTTGAAAAGGCTCTGCTTGGGGATCTTGTTTGAGACAATGGAAACTTTATCAATGTCTTTAGGGAAACAAGAAGCAAGGCTGTCCTGGGCCATTAAAGCAGGACTCTTTGCTACTCTGAGAACACAGTCAACACATTCCCTATGACTGAGATGACACAGAACATACTGGAGGGATTGTAAGGACTGTGTTGGAGGAAGGCACAGGGTATGTAATAGAGAAGAGTATAAGTAACAGTGACATATAAAGATGTTCACAATGGAAATTTATACTAGCTAGCAAAGGTCCCTCTACACCTATGCTACTGTGTACATCTTAAAACAAACAAACAAACAAAAAGAGCTGGAGACTACACATTTAAATAAATTTACATACAGTATTTCATCAATCTGTTTCATAAACAGCTATACAGTGCTGTTTGTGGTTTTAAGCTGATTATCCAGACAATCCACATACTTCTAGCAATATGTATAAGTATGTCTTAGGTAGTTCTGATTTTTTAAAAAGATCCCAGAATTCAGTGATGAAACACTGCAGACTGACCAGAAAACCTCTGCCAGCAGTCATAAATATAAGAATGAAACCTTGTAGTTATTGAAGCATCTCTGTAAAATGTTACCTGCTGCACAGAGAATCTCTTAATGAATAATGGGCAGGTGTTTTCATTTTCAGCTCATTAGAGGAGCCTTCTCTTTCTACACAAGAGCTTTGTTAATGGTTTGTCAATCCAGAGTGTTATTCCTGGATATTACACCAACAGTAGCCCTTCTATATATCATTGCTTCTATAAAATACATTACATCAAATCAAAGACTTTTCACAGTGACTAGTGCTAATATGTCTATGCTGGTTTTGATATTTCACTTGAAAATGGTCAGAGAGTTTCAGATAAAATCATTGATCACTTTCTAAAGAATGTCTTTTCTTCAGATCTCTCCAGTGGGGCTTCTAAGCTTTTATACCTGGAGTCACTTATGAAAAATTGTCTTCCCAGATTTTCAAGAATGGATATCTACAGAAAGGACCTACCTACATTGACAGACCTAGGTGAGCAAATCCAGGAACTTTTTTGTTAATTCCTTAGTCACAAAGAAAATTCACTTTCCTACAGGACCAGACCATCACACCAGCCAACACAGATTAACAGTGAGCAAGTGATAACAGCTGCACCTCTGAAAGGAGAGTGCATGGTCCACAGTCCTGTATTATTTTTTTCACTGAAATTTCTCTAATTGCAGCTAAAGAAAGGGAGGGGAAAACAAAGAGATAGAATTTGTAGTTGTGGTACCAATTTAATAATTTAACACCTATTCACTGGGGAGACTTTACAGTAGGTGCATTCATTTTGCTGAGGGCACTGCACAGCCAGCTGAATGTAAAGATTTTTTACAACCTCTGACTTGGGTTTGGTATAAATAGGTGACCTAGAACTGAATGGCTCTGCTTCACATTAACAAACCTCTGAAAACTACCTATGCCTCATGTGTACACTTCCTTCCACTGTTAATTCTTTACTGTGAAAATTTGCAATCACAATGACATTTAACAAAGGTGTCACAGAAGATTAAAGATTTTCTACCTGGACATGCTTAGAGAGATAGAAGCAGAGTTATGTTTTACTTGAGAAATTCTGAAAATACTTTAGGAAAAAATAATCAGCAATCCAAAAAAAAAAAAAGAAGAGAGAAAACATTTTCCAATAATGAAAGGAAACAATTGCTCCCTAACTACACATGCCTTTCTTATGAAAGAGTGGTGAGACCGCTCACTGGTATTTCCTAGGCAACAATTATACAAGCAGAAATAAATCCCACTGAATTATTGTGAATTAGCCTTAAAAAAAATAGATTAAACATTAATATAATTCATAGCATAATTCATGCAGAAGTAATATTGGAGTGCAAAAAATTAAGGAATTAATAGGGTGTTCTTAGTACTTGATAAGGTGCAGCTGACAAGCAGCCCATACTACTTCAGCAACTTAAAGGGAAAGGGTTTTTCCTTCCACTCAATGTCCTTCAAATATACTTGCTGCAGAAAGTGGGACTTGTTAACCTTATAACACTGACATTTAAAAAGTAGAGATAATTATAAACAAGGTGAGCAAACCCTACCAAGCAAATGGGTTTAAGTGGAATACTTATAAGATCTTTTTCTTTTTTTCTTTTCTTTTCTTTTTTTTTTTTTTCCAAAAAGAGCTAAATATGTGCTAGAGAACTTTAATGAGGCAGTGCAAACAGGAATTATCTCAAAAGACATTCACCCAGAGATAACACTATCCAATTTATTTGGCTCAGAATTTCACTCACAGTAGCAAACACCCTGTTTAATTAAAAGAAACATTCATATAGGGAACATGAGGTTCTTGAATATGAATTTAAACATAACAGCCTAAGAAAGCAGTTAAGGTTAAGAATGGATTGTAATTCTAAATGAAATTATCTGCAATCCCTACACTTCAGAAAGTTCAATAGCTGTACAGATATAATAAGCTTGGAATTCAAGGTACCAGATTTCAGCTAAAGTAATCTGTTCAGAATAATTGATAGGTGGCAGGAACTGTGTGTGTATAAGGAACTTAAACTTGCTCATACTGGAGTTGTTGCCAAAGCCTTCAGCTACAGCAATGGTTGCTCCTTCCACCACAAGATAGTATGCAGTGTTGTTTTGTTTTTTCACAGTATCTGGATAAACCTGAGCAATTCTAAAAGCAAGATATGGTTCTACGCTGAAATAGCTCCACTGATTTTCTCCATCAATATTAAGCAATATTTTGTCTTTTTGACACCAGTTTCTCAGATTTCACTAAAATGAAGATGTAAAGCTGTAATTTCTTGCTTTCTTCCATGAAAATAAAGATAAGAAGGTAACTGAAAAGAGACAGATGGAGTTATCAAGAATGAATCATGCTTCACCTGATTGCCTTCTACCTGTCTTCTACCAGTTGTGATGACTTGTAGCATGGATGTTGGAAGAGTGGTAGATGTTTTTTATCTTGGCTTTTGTATGTTATTTGATGTGTTTTCTGACAGCAGTCTCATAGCCAAATTAGGGAAATATAGACTAGAAAAATATTGGCTGGACAGCTTAGCTCAAATGTTCACCACCAGGGGCAGTAGTGTAAAGTCCAGTAACTCAAAAGCAAAGCCCTGCACCTCAGATGGGACAGCTCACTGCATGGGCTTACAGGATGGGGAATGACTGGTCAGGGAGTAGCTTGGCTGAAAAAGACCTTTGGGTCCTGGTGGACAAATTCAACATGAGCCAGCAATAGGTCCTTGAAAGCCAACAGCATCCTGGGCTAGTGGAATTGCAACCAGCAGGTCCAGGAGGGTGAGCCTTCACCACCGCTTGGCACTCATGAGAGCACATCTGGAGCACTGTACAATACAAAAAAAACCTTGACATACTGGAGAAAGTCCAGCCTGGGATAACCAGGGCGGTCCACGGCTGGAGCACTTGACATATGGGAACAAGCTGAGAGATGTGAGTTTTTTAAGCCAGAGAGAAGATAGGGCAAGGGGTATACTGCAGTCTAGAGCTATTTAATGGCGGGATGTGGAGACGACAGACACTTCTTAAAGATGCAGAGTGGAAAGATGAGAGGTACCAGGGGCAAGTTGGAACATAGAAAATTAGACACAAGGAAAATGGGTGGTCAGACACTGAAACAGAGGTCCAGAGTGGCTGTGGGAACTCGATTCTTGGAGTTATTCAGATCTCAGCTGGGGAACCTTGTTTAGCTGGCCCTTTTTTTCAGTAAGGACTGAACCTCCAGTTGACTGTGATTCTGTAATTCTAGCTCTGCAGATTCACCAAACGTAAAAGATAAATGAGGTATTTCTCTGCAGATCTTCAATGTGCCCCAGTGTTTCCACCTAAACTATTTACAAAACTGCTTTATAAAATTCTGGTTGGTGTACCTTCTTGCGGCTAGCTCTTAACTCTGTTAAGTAGAAAGGTACCACTCCATTGTCATATCATAAGAATGAGGAAGAATAATATGAAAAGATTCAGAGATGCTCCCAGAATCACACATAAAGTTTTGGGAAGACCTGGAAATTCTACATATGCTCCCTGAATCTTAGGGTAACCCTAAACTTTAAGATGTACTTTCTTCTCTGTACTGAAGTAAGCAGACATAATTGTACAAAGGTAAATCGGCTTCTGAAAAGCTCATAGCTCTCTCAAATTAGCCAAGAAGAGATAATTTTGTGGCAGATTATTGCAGGTGGCAGCATGTGACTGCCATAGCCAGGGTGCAGGGTTAAGAAATGGAAGGTAGGAATTAAAGTAACATGTTAAGCAAGTGAAAAAAATGCCATATGACACTGCAAATGGGGAAAGTGTTCATACTACACTTTTATAGAATCAATTTCCAAAGTCTAGCTTCATTTTAAGTATAATATGTTGAATCACTCAACCAGTAAAGGTTGCCATGGACTAAATGTAACTGTTTTAAAACAAAAGCCATGGTTTTTGGTTTTTGATTCTGCCTTGCAAAGGGATGAGCTGGCCTAGCCAAATGCACATATAGCCCCATACACAAGGCCACATCCCTTTCACTACACAAGGTAATGTGAAAAGCTAATTAACATATAACACATTAAGCTTCTAGCTATTAACTAGCAGTGGTAAATGTTTTGAGTGCATTACCTGGAATACATTATCCTCACTCTCTGATTTCCACAATAAATTAAAAATTGGATCGGTTTGAATTATATGCATGTGGGGAGAAAGCTCAAAATTATCAAAGTGTGTCTGCATTGTAAAGTTAAATGTGTAGGTAGTTCTCATCTTAAAGTTTTATGGGCTTGCAAAGATTAGATAATATGTCAGAACAGTTAGGAGAGAATTGGGAATCCTATCTGCAGTTCTTCTCCAGCAGGCTCACTTCTCAGGCTGACCTGCTAATAAAGGCAACTTCTGGACCATGAAGAGAACTACTGAAGCAGAGCAAGGTGTAATGGCCAGATGCAGTATTAATACCAGTTGTGAATTACATATTATTTAGGCCAAGCAGTAATATAGAAAAGGATATTTCCAGTGATGGCTAAATGAGGAGAGAGAGGAGGAAACTGCTGACTTTAATCATGACTTAGTATGCTGAAGGAATATTTCTCTTTCTATGAACAACAGAAAAAAACCCATACATTTCTCACTTAGACTTACTGGTATGAAAAAGGCAGACCAAGTTCTCAATACATATCAGGGTGAATTATTTCAAATAAGATGATGTTTTACTAAGAATTCAAGGAAACCAAGACAGAGATAAGGAATGGTTGGAAATGGAACCAAGACAATGAGGACAAAGCTTAGAGCTGTATTCTCATTTAAATAGCTGTAGCATCTAAAAAACATATGTACCAAGTATGTGTGATGTTAAGGTTACTCATCAGTGTGGGGGCTTGTAATGAGTCCCTTGGCATTTATAGAGGGACCTGGACTGTGCAGCTCATTGTTGGAGGCAAATGAAACATCATAAACCAAGGCAACTCAGCTTATTATATTTCAGTGCTTCACTTTACCCAGGAAACATAAGACTCCTCTAAAGAGTATGGTCTTTGTACTCTGCGCTATTGGTAAACTTGCAAGACTCTGACCATGTACAAAAAAGGAATTTGAACCAGACTTTTATGAAAAAATATTTTCAGCTCTAAGGAAGCAAGATAGCAGAAAAGCTATGGGATAAAGATTTGAAACAGTGCACAAAGCAGCAAAAGCTATAAAATCCTAGTTAATATACATGAGCAAATAATTAGTATGCATTGAAGCCTTAGGAAGAAAGCAGATGCACAAGCATTTTTACTGTAGATAAATGCAGTGTGGCTGCTGCTGAATGTAAAATACAGAAGACAACTTTTTTCGTCTTATTCCTCGTCATGCTTGATGATTTTGCAGCAGTTTGGGATGGTAATTAAGTAGCAAATTTATGGAAATTAATGTTTTACCTAGGCCATTTAATCTAATTTCCAGGTTGTGACTGTATGGGAAGGAATCAAGTATCCCTGTGGTATCCCTGTTTTACAAAAGATACTATTGCTATATGCTGAGAAAAGATGCAGACATAACGATTCTCCACATTTAAGATATGAGAAAACCGTGGGAAGGGTGTAAAGTGTTTTTTTAACTACAGACCAATAATTATCTCTGGAAGTCAACATTATTGTTGTAAAAGGTAATAATTTCCTTTGCTTCCCCTGCATTCCCTGCTTCTACAGCTCCATTGTTCATTGGCATTCTTCTGAGGGTGGTTCAAGATCTCAGTCTTCCAGACATTTGAAAGAAAGGTGAATAAATCTCTCTAGCACCATAAAAACCTATGGAGAAGACAATTTCCTTTACCATTCCCAGAAAATTAATGTGCAGACTACACCAACATTAGAATTCTGAGCAGTTGCTGACATCTTGATACTTGAGTTCCCTATAGATTTTGGCAATATCTGGGGTGAAATACAGTGTGTCCGACTGTTCTTTACTGTAATTCTTGGATCTATAACTAAAAAGTGGTTAAACCATAGTAGCTTTCTTCTTGTCTGGCACTTACAGAACATACTAAGCAGGAGCAGGATTTGGTTTGTTTCAAGATCTGAAGTGCAAGAAATCCATTGTGTGATGTTGTAGTTGGATATTTTAAAAATAGATATAGATCCAAAGATGCAGCCTATGACACAATGAAATACTCAAGAACTATTTAAGATTGACTTTTCTGATACATAACATAAAAGGGAATTAAAGGTTTGGTCTATTCTTTGTCATTGTCAAAGAGACACTAAAGAGAAAGAAAATTTAGGGCCAGACTGTAGTCTATGCTAACAATTAAGCTGATTGGTTTTATATCTTTTGCAAGTGCTTATGTGTGAAGCACAAATTAAGTCTTGAGGTGGGGGGCTTTCATTGGTTCTCTTCTTGTCTCATGAGGCTGTCCAGCATCTAGCAGACAAGAGTTCGGCTTTCCCCGTGCATGACTGATGGCAGTGCACTGGAAGGTACAAGCCCCAGAATCAAAGCGCTTCTGTGTGGAGTAATGAAAGTGTTAAAATATAGTTCTGTGGCAGGTTGTATAAATATGATCATATTTCTAACTTCTTAGCAGCCATGGCAAAGGGAATGGCATCAGAATCTGATGAAATTATATTGCCCAGTCTTCCTGTGAAAAACTTTGCCAGTGCCACCCACAGTCCTGTGGAAAACCAGTACTGAAACGCAATCACTCATCTTGCCAAAAGCATCCTTTTCTCTGCAGTAGTCCAAATGTTTCTTCTCTCTCTCTTTGTCATTAAGTGAACATTACAAAACCCATTGAGCACTTTCTATTGTTCCCAGAAGCGTGTTTCTACTACTGAGTTATACAGCAGAAAAAGTACAAGTAGCTGCATGTTCATCAACCTTCTTAATTTACACTCCCTCCAAAACCAGCACATATCTGAAACCTCATCAGTTTCTAAAACAAATTACACATCACTTCTGACTTATATCAGAATTGAAGCAAAGCTCAATAGGGCTCATCAATTCTCAGCAAAGGCTAAATAGCATAGTCTGAGATTTGTAATGCCTGTTTAAAGTTTTTTTTTTTTTAAATATGCATATAGACACCATTAACTAACATTTCTTCATGAGTAACCAAAGGCAAAGTGCAGTTGTCAAAATCAGAGAACAAAGAACATCTTTGTGATATATTAATGTTTTGTGATAAATTTGTCACTAGCACACAGCATATTATATCTATTTTATCTATCTTATGTTTCAGGCCAAATTGTGCCATATAGGAGCTGAAGTCCACTGTCATTTTTTGTGCCTCTTCAAGTATTGGGAAAAATCCCTGCAGCTCTAGGGTACAAAGAATTTTCCAGTATCTTGAAATACAAGTGAAAAAAAAGGAGAAAGAGGAAAAGAACTATCTCATAGTCTTTGTGCATATATTGCAAAGATGAACTTGCAATTTTGATTCCATTTACTGCCTGTCAGAATGAGATGCAACTGGAAATGAAATTCAGTGAGTCTTCCAAACATTACCTACTCTGTTCTTTAAAATAATCCACCTTCAAATATCAATGGAACAATAAGATATAGAGCATACATATTTAAAATCAGTGTATCCACAGAGTCAGCATTCATTCTCCATTGTCTATACTTTGAAATGGAAGGTCTCTGTTTTCCTTCTGTTTTAGAGTTACATTGAGACTCTTCAAGCACTGACAGAGGTGTCTGGGAAGAAGATATTTCTGCCTGTTGGTAATGTTCCAGCCAGACTCAGTCATAAGGACAAAAAATATGCCTTCTGATGTCCCTCCTCTCTTTCCCAGCATCTGGTGCATGGTCTCTCTTAAAAGATATTTTCTTCTTCTTTAGGAAGAATTTCTTCCCCATGAGGGTGGTGAGACACTGGAACAGATTGCCCAGAGAGGTGGTGGAAGCCCCATCCTTGGAAATTTTTAAGACCAGGCTGGATGGGGCTCTGAGCAACCTGATCTAGTGGAAGGTGTCCCTGCCCATGGCATGGGGGTTTGAACTAGATGATCTTTAAGGTCCCTTCCAACCCTGACAATTCTATGATTCTACACCCATGAGTGCTGCTGCTCCAAGGCACAACCCATTGCATACAATTCAAGTTAGTGTTTAATGTTACAGTAATTTTAGGCTTAAACGCATATCTGTGAAGTGTCCTTCTACAATAGTGGGCAAAATTCCCATCTATCATCTGCCCCATTGGGGCATTTTTGCCCCAAATTTAGGTTTTTACACCCACATTCTATAGACAGTCCTGTAAATCAATGTGGGAAGATATATGCATGAAAGTGTGTATGAAAGTGCCTCTATGGGAACAGACTGGATGTAGTCTCTTCTATCTGAGATGATCTGTTAAACTAAAGATCATAGTTTTGTCCTGTGTGATTAGGTTCAAAGAAGAAAAGGCTAGGAAGAAGCTATGGTTCATTTGGGCCAGACAGAGAATATTCTTCACTTTGGTCCAGGATTGTGTAACCAATTTACATTGATTGTGCAAATTCTACTTCACAGATGTAAGCTGCTCTAAAGCCCCTGAAGTCAAAAGAAATCTTTCCATTGACTTCAGTGGCTTTGAGTCCTACTCAGTACTCCACAGTACAATCTGTATTTCCCCCTCAGATCAATAAAACGCAAAACAAAATATTCACTATGTAGTGCAATTCATCCTGCTCCAGCTCTGTAGCAGACGAATGAGATGCCCTTTATTGAAGCTCACAATGAATAAATGAGACTCTCTGCAAGTTTTATATGTTCATCAATGTTCATTACTTCTCAATTGATTTTCTGAGGTCTGAAATATTCTTCTACCTGCATTTAATATATGCCCTTTAGTTTCTTTGACTGCAATTGAAATTCTCCTGGCTCAGATTCCAGGATGAAAGTTCTGTATTTTTTTTTATGATGTGATGACATAGTGCTAATTGCATCCTTCACTAAAGAAGGGTGGATACCTTAAAACTCACCAAGAATTTATAGGCCAATAAATGAGTTTACTGAATCGAATATCTCTAAGAAAAAAAAAAAAAATTAATATTACAGAATATTCACAGAAAACAAAACCTGAATCCAACCTTAGGGCCACATTCTAGAAATCCTTTTCTATGAATTATATGCAATCAGGGAATGAAAATGTTAACACTATGAGTCACACAGATAATTTAAATTATTTTCTTAAAATTTCTAAGCCAAACATTCAGGATGGCTATCTGACTTGAGCTTCTCAGACCAACATTTAGTCACAAGAATTATTTATTAATTATTTTGAAAGATAACCTGGTTTCCGCATTTTCATCCACTATACAGTTTGTGAAAGCCACTGATGCAATAGGATATCAGTAAGGAAAATGACAGGTCTCTATATGAAGTATGTGAACTTTTTAGGAGAGTATGTAGTGGCCTGAAGACAAAGACAGTCACAACAGGTCTCCAAACAGGTGGCTCACGCAGCTGTTCCTGCCACAGGGTTGAAATATCTTCAGGCATCTTACAAACTCTCAATGTTGCTGCTTGCAGAGGATTCTGTTTCAGCCAGTTGCCCTCCCAGGGGTGCAGAGAGCTCTCCTGAAGGATCTGTCTGCAAAACACCAATCTCCTCACACAGATGTACACTGCCACTCCTGGTGCTCCTTTCATTTCTCTGTGACAAATCTCAAATCTTTAAGACACTTGGGATGTGGTTTCACACTGACTCCAGGCCTTGCCTCATCCTAAACAGGAGCCCTGCTGAAATCTAATAATTCCAGGTTTTATCTAGTCTGGATTAGCTGCTGCAATATTCTGAGTGTACAGCACCACTGATACTAAAATGTGGGCACACAAGAAGGTGACAAGACATGTGGCAACGATTTGACAGGAACTGACCTTCTAGAAGCAAACGAAGATTTAAGCTGGTCATGAGAGTACAAGAAAGAAAGACATTACAAGGTTGAGCCAAAGCCACTGGGAACAATGCAGGGGCTGGAAGTACTGCTCGAACACAATTTCAGCAATTGCTGCAGAAATGGTTGGGGGAGCCTCCTGGGCCTGTTAAGAGGTCAGGCTATATAAAAATAGCTGACTCTTGCTTCAGACCCTCTAATTTTTGCTTTTTAACATTTTCCAGAGTATCTGATTCATCTGTACTGGAAAGCGGATATTATTTGGGACTGGTAACAGCAGCAACAAAGAGAATATCTTCCTTTTTAAGGTAATGGGATTGTAATACAAAGACTGAGAGTGTGACAATGTGGTGCACTGACTGCAGCAATGCAGTTGGCTCCAGTTCTCCCATGTCCACTTGCTGGTGCTCACATCTGCTGGTTGTTGCTGAAATGGTCTGAGGTGACAATACTACCCAGCTGCTTCGTTATGTAGTTGATCATTTCAGTGACTCAAATTTATCATACAGTCCTGGAAAAAAGTTGTATTAGAACAACTAAGGTGGTTGGCATGGCTATAGTGACCAGGAACAAGAAGCCAAAGGTAAAAGGAGAGCTATATGTCATTATGTCCTTGGAACCAAAATTTGCCTCAAGAAAACAAGGAAGACCAGATACCCATTTTGTATATTTACGATTCAAGCCTATGAGGAATTATTTTTTTTTTTAATCCAGATAATAATTGATACCAAGCAAATGTCAATAAAGGTAGCTAAAATGCTTTTTGGAGCAGTCAATCCTCACACAAGACACCCTTTTCATACAGCACTGCTCTACTTAAGAGAGCAAATCTCACTGCAGTCTTAATTATGAAGCTTTGACTGGAAACTCCACAGTATAGAGGGACTGGAAATATTCAGGGGCTCACCTTTGATGTTGACTCATTTCTAGCACACTGGAGTCTCAGTTGGAATTCCTAACTATGATGAATATACAACTAACTACAAAAATATTAATTTCAGTAATAATAATACCCTTATTCTGATTGACTTCAATCCAAGAATACAAGCCCCAAAGATACCAGAGGAAAAGTTAACACTCCATTTTAAACAGTGCTGTTTTGTCCTGCAAATAGACTCTCACTGTTACTAAAAATACATTCAGCATAAGTCTGTGGCATGATGGTCAACAGTTTCTAATATTGTTTTATGAACCATTTTAGTTATGATGCTGACTCCTAAAATTGAAACCAAATTAACTGTAATTTTGCTTCATTTTGCTTGGAAAGATTTTTCAATATAAATTTTGGAGGTTTTGGGGTTTTTTTTTAAAGCACTGCTGTTTCAGGTTTTGCTGGCAAATAGTGCTGAACTCATTCAGTCTGTTTGCCAGAGTTAAGGTCACTGCAGCTTTAGTTTTACAAAGAACACCATTTTTCTGTTTCTCTGTTAATCTTGGCCTGAAAAGACCACACATTACCCTTCCCAATTGAACAGTTTAGCCTTTGTTCCTTTGTTTGGGTTATACTATTAATCTGCTAGGTCGATAGCAAAAATGTGTGAACGGCTAGTGTGCCAGATGATTGACAGGCAATTAGCAGCTTCTAGAGAACCGTGCTTTGAATTCCGCAGATATGTGACTGCACTGGGAAGCAGAGGCTGCTGATCTAACTTTTTTTGGTAAACTTTTGCTGCAATACTAAAAATGGGACTTTTAAAAGAACTAGTGTAACTATTCTCAGGAGCTTCAGCTGCAGGAGACCCAAAAAATTGAATCAGAGGTGTGAAAAGCTGTACTGTAAGCAAATAATTAACCTTTATCTATTCAGATCTCTCAGAAAATAAGGTTTGTAAAGCAGCTTTAGCTTTAAACTTTATCTGATGAGCAAGAAAATTTCCTTATTAAAATACACATTTAAGAAGACATTTTCCTCCAATTGCCAGTCTTTTGTGGGAAAGATGTGTAGTCAATGAATAATGAAACTTCCATGCTTGCTAGTCTTTTATGAGGTTCTAATTTTTTTCTTGCTGTTCTTAATTCCTTACTCAGATTGCCACTTATTTTGTCATGTTAAACTTTCCTAGAAAGTAATAGTGTGAATAGCATCCCAGAATGGTGTTGCTATACTCTCCATTGATGTTTGATGCTGTTTCATTTCTCAGTATATAGAATAAGTCTAGAATATGAGTTACATATCCTTCCATGACAACATTATATTTTATTTCCTGAAAAGATTTTGCCTGTGCAAAAAGATTCATCATCTTCAGTGTGTGACTATAGGTCATTTATTGCAGACATGAGTATGCACCAGAGCACTGCCCACTTCGTGACAATGTCAACATTTTTTAAAGAGGTTGGGACTTGGTCAGCCACCACCAGGATAGATGGTTACACCTTTACTTATTCACATTTTCTTCACACAAATCTTCATCAACTCAGGCAGGGAAAAACCATATAGTCCTTAGTTCACAGTTGCTTTGACAGTGTGAGGGCCTCTGTCCCTTCAAGTAGACATGGTGCTGGACTGCACACCCCTCTGATTTGGAGAGTTGCTGCCCACAGACATGCACAGGTATGAGTATAACTGCAGGGAGAATTTGTAGGAAAATTGAAATGTCTCCAGCCCCCCTTCCCACATCTGCTGTAAAGACTTCTTTTGCACAGACACAGAACTGTCAAAATCTTAGGGGTTTAGCTTTTGTTCATGAGACTCAAGAATTGGAGGCTGCAAGTAGCATCAAACACACTCTGTCAGTATGAAGGCATGAGCTGAGTGTAGTTTGGATTTGCACCTTTGGTTCCTAAGAGAAATGGCTTTTTAAAACCTGAGGCCTAAACCACCATGTTGTCACATTCTTACAGCTTTAAAAACAGCCATAAAAACAAGCGTGTTAGAATTACAAGATGTTTGCTGGGGAGTATAATAGCACTGTACTTCTCAGTCAGGTAAGGGTTGTTTTCAAATAAATGGAGTGCAATCTGTTCACACTTACGCTTCTCAGAATATCTGCCTGATCCTTTTGCAAGTTGCATTATCTTTTATGTCAAAACGTCCATGTGTTAAAAAATTCAGAATAATTCGGGAGTTTTTCTTTTAATACAACAGCTGCAAAGCTTTTCAGATGTTCTGCAGTGAAAATAATTTTATCCATCTAGGAGCTCCGATTTCATTACATGAATTCCTTTTGGCTTCCCCTCAAGCAAATTTTATTGATGTAATAATTTAAGTTGTTTCCAATTAGGCCTTGGAAATTAGGTGTTCTAAACATTTTCATTAGAAATCTTTGATATTAGTTTAACAAGTACTTTGTCATACAGCTTTACAGCAGGGACACTTACTTCAAAAGATGATAACCAGGACAAATCCTGAAATAAATGTTTCCTTTCTTGTAGCATCAAGGGAAGAAATGGGAACAGATAGAAACAAAGTTTGTGTGTGTAGGAAAGAGGAGCCATATTTCTCAATTGCTATTCATTTCACTATTTCTCAGACATTTTCATTACTGAACTATCAGCTGATAGACTTGAAATTAGTGTGTGTGTGTGTGTGTGTGTGTGTCCCTAGTCCTGTTACTGCAAGATGAGTATAATGTTCAGCCTTCCTCTCCTAGTCTCTTAACTTCCAAGTGGCTCCAATGCTTTGGCTTTCTTTGTCTATTGATGAGAAAAATAGATAAGCAGTTGAAAGGGAAAAAAGAAAATAAACCCTAAACCAGACATAGCAGCTAAGTAGCTATTTCAAAAGAGTTGACATTTCACAACCTGAATACGTTTATGTATTTTAAATAATTCTAATATTAGAAAATTCTCCGAGGAAAACCATGACTTGTTTCCAATTAGAAGAATTTAAGATAACAGCTCTCATTCTGCCTCCTGTGACAATGTCTAGAACAGCAACATGGAGAAAAGGTAAGTATTTAGGCCCACGGCATCTCTGAGTCACTTGGAAAATATTCCTCTTATTTAGGAAGGCATTTATGAATCCATTCATCATTGTTATATATCAAGGCTTGTCTGCTACTGAAGAAATTCTTTTGTACCCTGCTCTACCATTCTGATTTATCTCAGTTACAGATAGTTTCATATTCACCAAGAGACACAGCTGTCTGCATCGGTCTTGAACTGTGGCAGGACTGAAGACCATGTCCTGCCCAGCTTAGGTTTCATTCCACAGTAGACCACATCTCCCTCAGGATAGGGTTTAAGTTATGGTGCACAGTACATTGCACAGAGATGCTCAGAAGGTACCAAAGGTGACTACAAGGGCAAAAGCATCACAGGAAGCTTACATTCAGTAGGAATGTGTTCAGGGTTTGCACTGACAAAAGCCCCCAAACCTGCTTTGCAATCCAACACCTCTCAGGGAACTAAAACTAACTCTACAAATCTTTTGGGAGTCTTCTAGTATTTATTATACTTGAAGCCTGGCTCTGTTTCTTCTGCAGGCAGGAAGCCTGCAGCTTACTTTTCCCAGGCATCTTCACATGGGACAATGGGCTCCCTGTTTTCTGCTCACTTGTGGTCTAGCTCTCTCTTTGTTTTATCCTGAACTCCAAAACCTTACCTACATGAAGCATGCCTGGTTGTCCCCTGGGAAGGGCAGTTTACTTTCAGAAGAAGATTAGATCCCATCCAAAGTGCAAAAGGTAAACAGAAAGCTCCTCTCCCTGCTGTCCTGTTGTACAACCTCTTCAGTGTGATGTAACAGACATGGTACCACTACAATAACCACAATCAGATACACAAAACTGTTCTGCTGTCTGTCCCAATACTCACGCTTCAGGTGTTTCAGCCATATCACTCTTCAGCATCTTTGACAGAAAGGTGACAAATTATTACTTTCTGTCTCATAAGTGTGGGGGAGGAGGCTGCAAGTAAGAGGATCTGCAATGCAGTCAAGAACTAAACTCAACTCCAGTACTGTTCCTGAAACACACAAGTCACCATTCATCTGTGCTAGGATATGCTGCTACCACCAGGGTGAATCTATCATCAGCAATAACATGGCCCTGGCTCCTGTCTGCCATGAATATTTGCTGTCTAGCTGTGTGCATTTAGATGTTCTCTTGCAGTGGCAGACAAAACATATTCATTTATTTATGTATCAAATCTTATAGTTCAAGAGTGTGATATTATGCGTCTAAAAATGCAAAAGAAAATAAACCAAGAAAGGAAAGCAGGAGAAGTAAAATAAGCAATAGCAGATATTGTTGAATATACCTTTTGTGATTTTGTATTACAATTAAAAAAATTAGTTAATACCTGTATCTCACTCACTAAAAGTTCATACATTCCTCATAGAAACTATGAGTTTCTATATACCATTCAAACCAGTCTCTTTAAGAGTATGCAACAGCCTACTGGATTGCAGACCCATTTGGTTTGTTGTTGGGAAACTATGTACAAACGATGTTATCAATGAGATCCTGAACTACTGTTTTCCACATGGTTGCCCACATCCAGAGTTTCTCCTCACAATTCAAAAAATTTGGTCTATTAGTGCCACAAAAGAAAATCACAAAACTCATCCTTCCTGTAGGTTGCAATGCCTTGTTGCATCAAATTCCAGACAAACACTAAGCTTTTTTGGATACTTGGAAGATTAAAAGTCCTCTTCAAAGGTATTGCCTATTGGAAAAGCCTAGGAGTACTGCTTTCCATCAATAGAGTGTCAGGAATTCACTAAGCAGAAAAATCTTCTGTATGTCCCAAAATCCCACTGCATCTATACCTTTAACACAAAAACATTGACTTGGGAAGTATGCCTTCAAGGTACAGAAACAAGCAAGCATTATAACTCCCTGGACACAGAAAAATACTAAAATATCAACTTAAAAGAACATTTTGTAAAGTCACAAAGAGTTTTGCTTTGGCTATGTTTGCCCGAGTTTGTTTGCTGGAGTTTTCAGCATCATTTGCAGACTTCAAAATGTTTGTTTCTACCAAGTCCTTTGTGACTTGCTCATATTCAAACTGCGTTTTGGTAGGAATAAATCTGGGCTTGTACAGCATCTTCCACATATTTTGTCTTGCTCACAGCATACTTTAAAACAAGCTACACTTCATCTGGTTCAGCAGCAGAATGCAGGCCTACTTTTATGGTGGATACCAAACACATTGTGAGATGCCACTCAAGGCTGTCGTGTCTGCTAGGACATCTTTGGTACACCAAGGGCATGCCAGGTCATACCTGGCTGGTGCTGCTATCATTCAGCGTTTTTGAATAAATGAGATTTGAGTAAGGCACACTCACCCTATGCTTAATTTCTTCTGGTAAGCCAGTGAGCTCATCTTCCTCTGACCTTGTACCAACACATAGGCACACAGATGACCTAAAATTTGGACATTAAGCCCAGGTCAAACCCTTGGAGAATATGCCCCCTGAAGTCACACCCAGTACAACCAGACTTTTAATGCAGATTTCAAGAAGTATGCCTTCCACCACCTCTGACCTGCTCCCTCACCCACCAGGGGCTGTGGATTCATACTTCCCTATGAACTTTCTCCCTCATTGCACTTGCATTTCAAAAGATAACAAATATTCAGATACCCCTGTTCTTCCCCACCCCCACCATACTCACTCCCTACTCTGAATTCCTTTTCCATGACCTGATTTCCACTCCACGCATGCCCCCCTCCTGCCTGTACTTGCTTACTGCAACAGTCCACAGAAGGCAAAGGCTTCACTGTCCTATCACTTTCTGTTGGCAGCCTCTTCTTCATGCTGCTGCCTACTCACATGAGAGGTACCCAGTGATGTAGAGGATAACAGTAAGTTACCAAACTGTAGAAACAACACATTATAGTGTCTTTATTGTTTTAAACATGCATTTCCATTTTTACAACATCAGGTGTGATGTTCAGAAACTGTTTGTCTTTTCAGGGTGAAAACTAATCCAGCTTTCAGAATTAAAATGGGAAAAAAAAAATAGTGTTAGCTATTGGAAATGTGAAAAAGAAAATCTGTATATAATTAGTAAATTCCTCCCACTGGAACAAGCCGCTCAGTAGAGATTCCCATTTCAATGCATGGCCTTGTTTGCCACATTAAAAGCAACTTCATTTTCTGATGTTACAATACTTGCAATTTTATAAAGGTAGTATGGACTCTGCAACACCCAGACACCTTCCCTGTGCTGCTTCTTCTATGGCCACGTGAGATGGAGGGGTTCTACTGGCAAGATCCTGCATCTCTCCCCCTGTGTATTTTGGTAAGTCTCCTTTAGTATGGTAAATGAATACTAGACATATTCATTAGCCTAAGCAGACTGTTCCTTCTCAGACTGCCCAAAGAAAACCACAAAATTTCAAGTGTGTGCATATACCACTCACAGCAAAACAGGCACATTTTATTAGTGTAACAATTGTTTTATTTCAGTTACTTTTTCCACATAAAACTTTATGTAGGCTACAAAAATCGTGAAATGCAGAAATGGTATTAAAACTGCAAACTTAAAAGTTTTGATAAAAACCCATGTGTCTTTCCCTGCTAACAGTAACCATTTAAAACAAACCATACTTTGATGGATTCATTTAATAAACATACCATACACTTCTCAAAAATAAATAAAGAACAACATCATAAAAAAACAATACCATCAACAACATGAAGCATTTAGTTGTCTTTTTTTTTTTTTCCTTTAAAGACAGAAATAAAATTTCTAGGCACAGTTTTAGGCATTATAGAGGACACAGAGGCAATAGGTTAGTGTGCACTGCGCTGTACAAAAATACAGTCTGAATAAATTACATTGCTAGCCATAAGATTAGACTTCACTTACCAGTCAGTTCATTGCATGTTTAATAATATACAGTTACATGCTAATCCATATATATCATTTATATTTCAAACACATAGGTCTCTCTATATCTGTTTTTAAAATTTACAAAAGCTAAACGGAGTTGTGCAAGAAATCCAGAAGAGGTGCTAGGTACTTGTCAGCACCGGACGGTATACTTTAAGCTTAAAAAATACAAATAACTAGCCCTGCTTGCAAATTTTATATATATATATATATTTATTCATATGTATTTGGAAGAAAAAACCAATGGATTTGTTGTGTTAGAGAATCATTCTGTCAGTGAGATAAAGCCATGTAAGTGAAATAATGGTGGCATGACAAGCACAACATACAAAATGATTAATTTGTTATGTACGCTCAAGACACAGATATGTATCTTTTCTGTGGCTAGAAAAAAAAAAATCAGCATAACGTATTTTCTTTTAGTTCAGTGCCAAGAAACAGAATGCTTGCCAAAATTGGCAGTGGTATGGAGGGAAAAAAGAAACAGCAATAGCAACATAAGCTAAAGGTAGTACCTAAATCCATATACTAGATGCCCAAATGCAAAGGACCTGAGGAGTTTGCGGTGGGTCCTAATAGCCTGCATTACCTTCAAGAGGAAAAACAGGTGTTGAGACTGAAAATCAGATCTCTTACTCAAATATGAATGAAGAACCTTGCCTTTAGACATTCACACCTATAATTTTTTGGCATGAACACCTTTGATAATAACACAGCCAGGTGACTTTGAGAGCACATGCCATTAATTCGCGTACACCTTAGGCCTGACAGTTCTTTTTGCTCAAATTCTCCATAAAGAAAATTGATTTGATAATTTAGTGGGAACAATAAGGGTTCAGCACTGTACCTTCTTGTCAGCATAGGTGAAGTGCCATGCAATATCAGTACCAAAACACTTACCTCCTAGAGAGGTACAGGCATCTTCTCACAGTGGGCTTCTCTACTTTAACCTAATTCCCATGCCAAACTATAATGTTCTCCATGCTGCTAAATGAAAGCAGAACTACACAGCTGTTCACAAACATACAAAATTAACTACATACTGAATACCTGCCTTAAGTCAGTCTCAGGAAAAAAAAAACAGAGTTACAAACCTCCTCTGGTGTCTGTGAAACAAGTGGACATAACTTTTTCCCCCATCCTTTTTGTTCTCCAGGCATTGCCATACAATCCCTTCCAAGTCAAGGTATCATTTTGCTCCATCTAATCTGATTAATCATCACTGGTCCTGGAAAGAGTGCTGATATGCAATACTCTGCCATGGTAGTAAAGACTTAATTCCAGAGAGCCCTGGAATTTTATAAACCAACTGTACATCAGCAATACTTTCACAACAACCTCCTAAAGGCAGCCCTGTGGTGCCATGGGCAGTGCAGAACCTCCATGCACCAGCATTAACACTGTAGATATGGTCTTAACATCGAGTAATTCATCAGTCTCTTCTGTGGAACCAGCAAAACCATTTGTGTAGAGATGGATGTGTAACCCCAGCATATCTACTTTTGCAGAGGTCTACATAGAATATATTTTAAATTTCTCCATTAAAAAAAATAGTTATTTCTAAAGATTAGAATTGTATAAAAATATGTTCATAATTAATTGAAAATATTCAAATAAGCAAGTCGTAAACAAAAATAAAAATGATGCAGATTAAATTCATGTGAAACTTATCCCTATTATATCTTGGGTGTCATTTCATGAGTACAGGCACTGGCTGTTTTAAGTGGGAAACATACTAAGCAAGGAGAAATTAGATGTACATGATCACCAGCCAGTCTGCTATAAACTCAGCTTTTGAAAACAAGAGACTATCTCCTGAAGTGCTTATGTTTTAATATGGACACGATAGGGTCTCAGTTGTATTCTTGATGATCAGAAACACTCATAACCTAACTAGATTTTTTTTTTTAAAATGGCAGTTTTTTTCTTTGCAACAGCCTTAGAAAAGAATTTTTAGTATGTACTAGATTGCAAATGGAATAGCAAGTATTGTTCTGTCCAGTTCTACCTTAACTTGATGTAAACTTTTAAGCATTTCCCGTAACACAGAGTCTGTACAAGGGCATATATAGAAGACAAACCATTTTATGTTTATTTTGTAACACCAACCAATATTGGGGGTACCAATCCAAAGCTTTCAAGAATGTATACAAAGTTAGTATTTTAACCACTGCACCACAGCTCATATTACAATTTTAAGATGGATCGTCTCTCTCCCTCAGCATTTTTATTTGTACTATATATGTGCATTTATACTAACAAATACCTTTCAAAAATATAACTGAGATTGTTCCATATGCATTTTTTTCATGTCAACGTTTGCAATTTAAACAAGTACTTGGGACAACTGCAGTTCATTCATATATTTTAGATGCCTCAGAGGCAGATGAGGTCTTTTTCTACTCCCCTTTTTCTCCACCCTCCCAGCAATACACTCACAGCAGAGACAACTTCCAACTACACAGTCAGAAGCAGGCATCTCCAGGTTTGGACTTCCTTCAACAATCTGCTACAGCTGGCATGGTGATGACGATTAACAATTCATGAAATCCTGTGTGGTTGGTGGGGTTTTGTTTGTTTGTTTGTGTTTTTTAATTACTCTCCCAGAAGACTGTTGAATGCAGATATTAGACAAGTCATTAACCAGTTACATTCACTGCCCTCAACACAGTCACTTGCAACTAATTCCTTAAGAGCTTTTTTGAGCAAGTAACAAGGGGCCAACACAGCTTATTGTGCAAGATGCCATTGCCTGCTTATCAGACATCTGAATCCTCTAAGATACAGGGAAGCTTCTAAATGGAGCCTATGCCAGCTGCTCCCCTGAAGGCAATAGCAGATGCTGGCATTGCATTCTTGTTCCAACTAGTTTTCTCACAATGATCGCTGTCATGTAGATCCTTTTGCTTGTTGTCAGAAAAAATGAAGCTTATGTATCAGCAGCTTGCAGCATCTGCCTATGTAAGATCAGCAATCCTACTGTTTGCAGTTCTTTTAAATGGTTGTAAAAGCTGGTTATAGTGCTCACACCCAAAAGGTAAAGGCTATTTTATCAACAGAGCAGACTGTTTGGTGCTCCACAAGTGTTCTAAAAAAACTGTGAGTTAGAAAAGATGGGGTAATCCTTTTGTCATTTTTCATTTCATTAAATGACTCTAGTAATAGTCTTCATAGTTCTTAGGGTTCAGGCAATAAAGAATGGCACCCCCAAATGAAAATATAGTTGCACCCCAAGCCAAGCCATAGCCCCAGTTGAACTCATGGTATATTTTCAAGCTGACCGTTTCGATGAACTTGATTGGATAAAGGACTAAGCTGCACACCTGAAGGACAACTGCAAGAGAAAAAAAAAGAAACAAACCCAAATGTTAGAAGAAGACTTAATTTATTTCCATAGAAAAATGAAAACAACGCATAACTGAAATTCACACTTAAAATGCTTGGTGCATTTTAAAATGCTCTTGGTGCATTTTTAACTTCTAAGTACTACTCTTTTTGAAAAAAATACCACCTTCTTTTCATTAACAGAGAACAGAGCGGTTCTTCCATATTCCCTTGTTAAACAAATGTTATTGTTATGGTATAACAATGATCCTTCAGATACCCACAAAATAAACAGCGAAAGCAATCTTTTCCCAATTTTTTTTTCTCTCTCCTTTGTATTTTAGTTTGCTGTCATTATGCCTTCTATAATAACCAAACTACTTCTTCTATAGCTGTTATTATAAATAAGTCAAAATGAGAAGTAAGAATAAATGAATAGTAAGAAATATAGCTCAGAATCAAATCATTTACTTAGCCTAGGAATAATTCATTGTAGTAGGTGATAATATTTATGTTCAGTAGAGACTCGCTGAATTACTTATTTCATATGCATTACTGTGTACTGTAATCAGAATTAATGATATTGTTACACAGAATACCAAGGAATCTATAAAGTTTGATCAGTCACTAAACTTCCATCTGACAAAACATTGCCTTGAATTACAAATTTAGGGGGTGGGTCAGAAATGCTTCATGGTGAAAAAGAAAGCTAATAAGACAGATCAAATCCAAGGCAGTAAAAGCCTTAAAAAATCATTACTTTCTACATCTGTGTTTCCAAGAAAGCCAGATCTCCTGCAGCTTGATCCAGAGGTCTACAGTGTAATTCAGCAAACCTGTTAAATTATTGTGCTACATAAAATAAACAAACCCTCAAAACTACATAGAGTAACCTGTAAAGGAAAATACACAGATGAAGAACCCAGATTTTCATGAGATTTCTGTTTCATCAGCATCCATTCTCTTTCAAATGCAAGCACACTGTTAACAGAAAATTAGGTCATCGGTTTCCAAGGTAAGCAGGTGAAAATTACACTTGAAGACAAGAACAGGATGTTACTGACTCTTCAAGCCTCTAGTTCTGCAACCCACTAAAGGCATGGGAATGTACAAACACCCCTTCCTCCCCTCCTTATCACAACATTCCCTTCTAGCATTTAAAACTCATAATTTTTAAAGACTTCAGCACATGACTGCCTCTGAAAACTACACCAGCCCTGATTCCAGGAAGGGTGTTCACATCCACGCAGTGAAGTGTGAACTTAAGTATTTGAAGGCCTGAGACATACTCTGATGAAAGTTCAATGGTATGGAATGTAATGTCACAGTTAACTACTTCTTTTTAACATTGACTGGGGCATTTTTTTACAGTTTATTAGATATTATAAAATGAATTAATGTTACAAGAGCTGTTGCAAAGCCAGCACTGACACAAAATGCAAGTGGGTAATAGGAAGACTACTTCAGATTACAGAAGCCCTTCTGAAATTACACTCAGAAATTACAGAAAAATATAACAACTTTAATTATATTCTCCTCCTGCTTGAACCATTCGCACACTTAAAATCTGTCATTTGCCTTTTCATTCCCACATGTACTCTTTAGTGCTGTCAAACTGGCACCTTTTGTTAGTCCTGGAGCCTAATGTTTCCCTGTCCTCTGAATGGGATTGGTATGGGGAGGTGATTTCCAACGTGAAGTTTTACCACTGAGGGTGTAGTGAACAAAACACTCATTGGAAATTTCTTCTTCCTGCCCCTTTCACTTACCCTACAGACTAGTTTATGGACTCTGACTTCAGACTGACAATCTGAATAATGTTAGGATAGTGGATATTCTCATGTGGATACCAAAATCCTCAGGATTTTTTTAATCCTAAAGTTATTGAAGTGTTACTCTGTATTATTCTATTTTAATATATTTTTTGTCTGCCAGCTCACAAAACACAGCACAACACTGAAGAAATTTTAACAGGGTACACTCGGGGAAACACCCGTTCTTATGAAAAGATGATGTATTCTAACTCTGTTTAATTAGAACATTATTATACCCCAAACCACCTGAACTTTCAGACACATCTTTAAGACCATTCAAAGCCAAAAAGGATTTCCTAAGATTAATGGAAATAAGCAAATTATTTAGTGGCTTCCTGAACTGCCAGATGAAGCATCTCTGCTGAGCCAACACAGAAACTGCTGTGTGAATGTGTGTCAAGTGCCAACTGAGGAAGCTCTCCATCTTCCCTCGATCTAACATACAAAGTATGATAGATTGTATTCTACAGATTGTCAAAAAAATACAAAAAAGCAATTCTTTTGGAAGAGAAGTGTTGTAAAGCAGCACCACCCACAATAGGCATTTTAGACATTTTTCTAGTGAGGGTTCCTGCTTTTTCTACTACTGGTCCAGCTGCACTATGGTAAAACTTCAAGGAAGTGCCAGCAGCAACTGGCCAGTGGAAACAAACACACTGCATAACACTGTTATTGCTTTGGACTATTTTTGCCTCTTGTCATTGTTTCTCCCCGTAGAGTGGGAAGGGATCCATATATACTAGAAACAACAATTAGCAAAGTTATGAAAAATGACAAGTATGACCTAAAAAGATGTTAAAAGCAATGCTTGCAACTACCCATCTGCTTCCGATGAATTAAAAGAAACTCTACATTTTGTTCACCTGCCTACGGGAAGTGTATCTACTACCTTTCTTCAGATCTTTTCCCATAGGAAGAAAGGGTGCAAAAGAAATGTTAAAAAAATCCACTTCAAAATACTACTCAGAAAAGACTAGTCATCTCAAAATAGACTATTCTTTTCAAGTTTAGGCCCATTTTCATGACTATCATTATGATGTTTGCAAGGTAATTGCACAGGAATGAGAAACCATGTTTCTTCCATTATATTCATACATATATTTATACATATATATTCAATTATATGTACTTACCATAATAAACACAAAAATCATAACAAATACTTTAAAACTATGAAAATATCATTTCAGTCATCTTTTTTTTCCTTGTTCAAATATTTTACTATAACAGTTTTGCTGTCAAAACCCCCTTACAGTGTGGCCTTCTGATCTGTCTATATTTATGAATTTGGTGGTGTTGGCTAATAAATTCTGTATTTCTGTTACCTACATCATTCCTCCTCCTCATTCACATGAGTAAAACATTTAATTAATAACCAGTGGGTGTTGCAATTTCAAAGATTAACATACATGCAACTGCTCTCTATGAAGTTGTTTGTACTTAACAGAACCTGTGCAATTAACTGGTAAGCAGAATGAAGAGGAAGGGGGTCCATGCTGATTTTTAAAATATCACTAGCTCAAGAACAGGCCACCCTGTTACACAGGAAGACCAGGAATTTCAGCAGGAAGCCCAGCTGCCCAAACAGGGAGTTTCTCAATGAATGTGCAAGAAAGGGGCAGGAAACAAGGACAGAAAATGACATAAGTATAAAAGCACTGTTTTGATATTTAGGTACAAAATCAGGAAGGCCGAAGCCCAGCTAAAGCCCAACATTAAGCTAAGAAATGGCTAAATGGGTAATAAAGAATTTCCACTGGTGTGTTAGTTGCATAACAAAGTTCAGGAAACATTTATATGATGATGGACAGGAAAGCCCATCCAGCAATGGGTGATGCACCATGATGCCTTCTTCACAACCTCTAAGTGACATGGTTTGGGAGGGTGTCAGCAGTGCAGGAACAAGTTAGGGATGACTTAGAGCTGCATCCATATCTATGGGAACAGATGGCACTGACTGAGGATAAAAGAGTTGGCCAACGTGATCACTAGCTCTCTATCATCTATGGAAAAAATCACAATGACAGGAGATACTTGATAACTGGGAAAAGGCTAATGTTGTTTACATCTTTAAAAATGCTAGAAATAAAAAATTCACAAAACTATAGGCTGGTCAGCCTCAACATCACCCCTGGAAACATTATGGAGTACATCCTCTTGGAGTTCACCTCCATGAACATGCAGAACAAAGAGGCAATCAGTAATGAACAGGGATTCACCAGGGGGTACCAAGATAATGAGAATACTAGAGCAAATCAGCTTTAAGAGGAGGATGAGGGAGCTAGGTTTATTTAGACTCATGAAGAGGCAGATAAAGAGTAATTCCAAACCAGACTACAGTTACCTGAAAACGTAGCTGCAACAATGATAAAAACCCCAAACCTCTTCTTTATAGTGCCAGGCAATCAAAGATAATGGCAATGGACACAGATCTCAGTTTGGACAGATTCAGAATGGACATTAGGAAAGAAAAACTATCATAAAGAGTGCACTAGGGTACCAGGACAACATTCCTAGGAGAAGTTGAGGAATCTTCATCCTCAGATTTCGTCAAGACTGGTACAGAAAAAGTTGCAGCTGATTGACTTAGTGTTAGCAACTGTCCTTCCTCAACAAGAAATTTAGACCACATGATCTAGAGTATATTTCCTATTTCTTCGATGCTATGACTCCTTTTTCCACCCTGTAGCAATTTGTAGTACAACATACGGAAGTCAGCCCTACTTTTTCAAACCAGTCTACCAATTTCTCAAAATCAGATTTTGTCCTACAATTTTTTGTATCTACATTTTTTTTCTAGGTTCAGTGCAAAATTTAATAAGTAGACTTTTATTCTGTCTTCCGTATCATTATGAAAGTAGCTAATAGCATGGAACTTGGGATGTAATCCAGCCAGACTATGCTCTGACTGTCCAAACAGAAAGATACATCCTCTAAATAATCTTAAAATGTTATCTGCTGTCTTATTTTTCACTCTCTCACCCACAATACTTTCCGTTAGCCATGGTTTCCCTAGCTTCTGTGTAAAAGCAACCTGTGAAACATTTTAAAAGCTTACTAACCTCAACAGGTTAGTCTTCCAAACATTGTTAAAATTGTGAAAACACAGTCCAGAAGGCAAATATCTTTCTAATTACATTTTTTTGTTTGCTTTTATGGACTTTCAACAATTACATTTTCTCTTCCTACCCCTAAATTAAGACTCATTTAGCACTCAGTTATATGGTAACCATATCATGAGACTCCTCCACTAACAAGTTTGTGAGCTTGTACTTTGAGGACACAACTTTAAGGTCCAGTTTGATTCATGAGCACTAAGACACCACTGCAAGTATGTGAGCTAGTGACGTCTACTAGACCAAAAATGCTGGTAAAAGCTGTATGAGCCAAAGTGGCTTCACACAAGAATGTGCTGTAACTGCCTCTCTGTATGATCCATTTTCTTCCATTACCTGAGGTATTCCTGTTCCTCTCCCCATTACACACAGCTTTCCTTTTTCTTTCTCCCACACAGTGATGTTTTCTACCTGACACCCACACAGATCATTAAAAGTCTCTGGACAATTCATCCTGTGTCCTTCTTCCAGAGGCATCTGGCAGACTCCTAATAAGAGTCATAAAGAATGTTAGTATTGTCAGCAGATTCACAGGTTCAGGCAGGGTTTATCCTCAAAGATCTGTGAAATCCACAGGTAAAGATTTGAATCGATGGACAGTTACATAAGGCACAAACTCCACTGCACTGCAATCTTAACTTTCCCCTCTTCAGTAGGGAATTCTTTCCATAATAATTATATTTTACTTTTTGATGCAGGCAAGCATTAAGCCACCCCCACATCCAACCTTTTGTAGTAAAGACTAGAACTAATTTTATGTGTAGGGAAATAGGTTAAGTTTTAAGCCAAACAGCAGGATTTGAGAACAGTTTTTCTTGGGGAAAGTTTTTTCGTCTTATAGAACAAACTTAACTATGTATTAAAACAGCAATATGGCAAGACAGACAGTGCATGGCTGAATAATTACTAAGGTAGCCCACAATGTTATCAGAAATTAAGTCAAAATCCAAATAATAAACCACTACGGAAATTCAACAAAACTATTTCCTGAAGGTTAACTGTCCATCATGCTTTATAGTCTACAAATTAATACTAAATTTTAAAATAATGGCACCAATGCCTTTATTCATCCAACCAAGCAAGCAATGTGACACATAGAACAAAAAGATAAGATTTCCACTCAAGAAATCTAATCCTAGGTTGCATTCATTTCCTAAAAGCAAACAAAATATAACCTAACAATCTCTTGAAAGTCAAATAAAAGTGCTTCTTGAAGGGCTGCAGCTCAATCAAGATAACGTTAACAGCAGGGGGCAGCAGGAGCCTTCCCCGCAGGTCTGTTTAATTCCCGAATATCCTGCAAATTCTGTGCCCTTATCTTTTCATATCCTTGTAAGTGGATTTTTTTAAATACATCCCGAAGCCTAGATTCTGTCATCCTCTTCATTATGGGGTATCAGAAGGGGCTTAAGCTGCTGGCTCAATGCAGGTATGAGTGACAGGATGAAAACAAACCATGCTTGGTGAATCTCAGAAGAAACAGAAATATCCATTCTGACTAAGCCTCAAAACACTGGAATGTACAAAAGGAGATGATTTTATATTGTAATTATACCTCACTGGACAAGTCTTACAGACAATTCAGATTCATAGGTCTCCCTTAAGATTTTATGATAGGTTATATAAACTGTTTTCATGTTTTTAGAACCAAACAGGGTCACCACTTGACAGTTTGTTAAATTAATAACCAAGTAAGCAAGCTGACACAATGAAATTAATTCCTCATGACACAGGGGCATATATAAACACCTTGCAACATAATCCTATTTATTTTTACACATAGAGCTTCAAGGGTTCACATTCAGGCATTCATTTTCCTGTTTTAAAACTGTAAAAGGAAGTACATAAAAATAACAGAAATAGCTTTGCATGAAGAATAAAAATGGGCACATCAAGCAGCATGAAGTCACAGGTTAAAAATGGTACTTTGAGATTTATCCACTGTTGTTTCCCCTGCTGCATGTACTTCACAAAACAAGAAATATAATGCAAATAAATAATTGTTTAGGAACTAATAAAAAAATAAAACTGACTGCAAAAATAAATAATGCCATGCAAAACTAGTAGCCTGAAAAACAGAATTAACACAGGAGTAGACCAAATGCTTCTGAATTAGTATGCCAAACAATGCATATCTTCCTTCATAAAAGTGAAGGTGTTCTCATGAAATTTTCATAATGGTGTTGGTAATTGCTCACCTGCAGCAAAGAGCATGACTGCAACTGGTCTGTAGAACCGCCTCCGAGATCCCACGCAGATGGAGATCAACCCAACCAGGAAAGCTATGAGAATAATGGCAGCACCACCCAATAGCAAAGCAAGAGTAGCTATCTGCCAATCTAGCGGAGGGGGAAACAGAGGGGAAAAAAAATTAATAATACAATTTCAGAAAAACAAGCCTATAGGCCTGACAGAAAGAACAGAACATGAGGAAGAGGCTCAGAATGGAGGCTGCATCAAGGCTCAGGTAAATACAAGTTGCTGAATATACGTTCAACTGTGGTTTAGATTTCTTTTCTCCTAATTAGTGAAACACGTTTATACCACAGATGCAACTCAGGAGCAAAGTACCACAACCTCCCACACTTCTTCAAGGCCTAGTTGGCCTCATTGGGATTTTGGCTTGAGTAAGTCTGAATAATTTAGTTCCCTGTATTTTGTCCAATTTAGAATGAGAAATTAAGGCTAGGTCAGAATTAGCTAATGTGTGTTAGATGAGCCCAAGCCTGTTGTAATTTTCTCACAGAAGAAAGTCAGACTCTACTTGAGCTGATTAGGATGACATAGGAAGAGAAATGCTTGGAGATTTATCATATACATCTGTCACTTTGAAGTACCAAGGCCACATAATATGAATAACTAAACTAAGATAAAGGAAGGAGATCTTCAATTAATAATAATAAAAAATATTCAACAAGCACAAAAAAAAGGTGGAAATCAAGCTCTTATAAAGGCAGTAATGATCATTAGATGCAGACAGAGTCAAATCTGAAGTCCATTTTAAAACATCAGTTATCTTTAAGTTTCAAGTTTCCTTTCTTCCCCTGAAAGCAACTTCTGGATATGGTCCACTGTACTTTCTAATTATTTTCATACATAGCATATGCAGTGATGAACAACATCCCTGCAGACTTAAATCACATAAAACAAAATCCATTTTCAAGTTGATGGCCATCATGGGTCTATACAACATCCAAGTTTTAACTTAAGAGCTTCTATAAGATTTTAGAAAGGCACAGTCTTTGTGCCTTTGCAAAAGAGTATGTAAGACCTCATCTGTCTCCAATCGTGGACATCAAGAAAAAGAATGAGATCACCACTTACTGTTTATCACCACTATCTAGCAGTTCAAGGAACATGAAGAAAAATCAACTTGTGGAAAAAGGATCTATGTATCCAATGTATCTCTCATTACTTGGAAAATACTAGCACTTACACAATATTCAGAATAAAATGTTTAAATGCATTACATAGTTCAAAGAAAACAAGATTATTTCCAAAATAAATTTAGAGATCTTAAGGTTACTAAAATAAGAACAACAACAAAAATCCACATTCTTTTTTTGAAAAGAGCAAAAGTATTATTTTAAAATACAGCACATTCAGTTTCAAGAGAGGTCTAATCTGCTGAAGATACCAACAGTGCAGCTGTGGGGTTTGGGAATGGAAGGTTGTCAGTTATTATCACCAAAAAGCCTTCATACATCATATGAAAAAGGATGAAGGAGGTTAAAAGAAGAAAGTGAACAGAAAAGCTATAAAAGCATTGCTAAAAAAGGAAGTTAATTTTAAAGGCGAGTTTGTGCAAGTACGCAGGTATATTTCCATTCTTCTTAGAAATCCAGACATGTTGTTTACTAATACTTTAATTAGCACTCAACCTTCCACACTATTTCCACACTATTACTCCTTATTTTCTTATCATACTAAAACCCAAGACTGGGAACAATCTCTCATTGTCCTACCATCAATATGCAGTCTCTTATATCAGTTTGCTGTGTGGCCCATTGCTTTACTACTATTGGGATGGAAATATGATTTTAGTTATGTATGAGAATGTTATGAAGAATGGCTTTTAATGTTGACATGATCCTTCAGATCACCAAGTGGTTAGTGTACTGATGAGTTAGAAACCACTCTTCCAATATAAGAGTGCATTACAGATATAAAATACAGAAATAAATAAACAGAATGGACCACTTTGGAAGAACATGAAAGGAATCCTTGCACTAGAAAATTGCACAGACAGAAAAACTAGACACATAAATCCATATTTCCCCAAAGTTAAAAGCCACACAAAATTGATGAAATAAAACAAAGTGCCAAACAGGAAAACTCAAAACCTGAGATTTCTGAAAGCCACTACAAATAATAAAATGTTAAATGTTATCTTCGCATTGATAAGATGTCAAAACCTAATACAAATGAAAGGTGCACAACCTTAAAGTAACAATTAAATGGAAAAAAAAAGTTAAGTATCCTATTGCTTTCCAAAACCACATTGGCAAGACCACCAAACAAGTGAAAATTACTAAGTCAGAGAAGACCTGAGCATGGGGTTAAAATATAGTACAACTTTCATGACAGATATATTTATGGATTTTAGAAAGGTTAAAAAATAAACAAACTACCTTACTATAGTACTGATGTGGGAGGTAAAAGGACAAATGAGTGCTGGAAGACACCTACACTCACAACTAAAAAAGAACTGATTTAATTAAACAAGATTAATTTTCTGAGTAAGAGAACCTACTCAGTGATGTTGACAGTAGGACAAAACTGAGGCTCTTAATGTTCCTCAGTGCTAGCTGAGGATCAAGTATTGAATGTTGTGCTCTGGATCACAATGTCTGAAATTGCCTCTTTATTTTAGATCCAGTCTCCATTCAGAGGAGTATACAATGTTACTAGCCTTTGCCTTGAGCTGAAACCAAGAGGGATTCTGGTTAAAGAACATCACGAATGTCAAACATTAGTGCACAAACAATACTGAGATGAATTTTCCTATATTGCCTATCATGGAAACTACATGTTTAAATCTCCTTGTCATTTTAGAAAAAACCTTAACTTTCAGCTCTGAAAGCCATTTGATCTGGTGACAATATAAAGGTTATGTTGGATTAAGGAAGTAAAATCTTCTGCATGGGCCTTTCACTCAACAACAATTACTTTTTGAGAAAAAAATCCAGGCCACTGGACTTCGTATAAAGAAAAGAAACATCTAAAGAAAACTGAATCACTACCTCTGAAGGAAGAACACCCTGTAAGTTAGATAGGTACAACAATAAAACTACATAGAGCAAACACAGTTTTCTACAATAAAAATGTGTCGTGTTCCTCAGACTACCCAGGAGTGATTTATAACACACAACATCAAAACGGGAACAACAGATTGCTTTTTTACATAGTGTTACTGGTACACAAAACATAAACATCATAAGCCTACTTCAGAGTATTGAAAATATTTCTAGGCATGCACCTATCATCCAAATAAGTTACTATACCCAGTTTAGGAACCTCAACAGTTCAGTAAGGCTTCTTGTTCTCACAGAGATAGAAACATGCATAAACATAAGCAAAATGGGACCTTATAGATAATAATAATTAGTTTCCTGAATTCAAAACACAATTTGTTTACACTTTAAGAATGCACATCAGCATTCCTCACTGTACATCACTACAATTCATTTACACTACACAGCCACTATCTAAGAAAAATCTTAGGAACTAAAAAAATTGCACTCCTACAAATCTTAATAAACTTTTCAATTTTAAAAGCACTGTCATCTCAGTCATGCTGAAATTAAGTTGCTTTGTTGATTTATAACTGTAGAGTCAACAGAAAGCATAACTTCATATTTTCTCAGTATTTCACCATTTTAGCAGTATGTTAAGAATTACACTTGATTATCATAGAATTGTTAGGGTTGGAAGGGACCTTAAAGATCATCTAATTCCAACCCCCCTGCCATGGGCAGTGACACCTCCCACTAGAGCAGGTTGCTCAGAGCCCCATCCAGCCCAGTCATAAAAACTTCCAAGGATGGGGTCTCCACCACCTCTCTGGGCAACCAGTTCCAGTGTCTCACCACTCTCGTGGTGAAGAAATTCTTCCTAATGTCTAACCTGAATCAACCTATCTCTAGTTTTAATCCATTCCCTCTAGTCCTATCACTGCCTGACAGCCTAAAAAGTACCTCACCAGCTTTCTTGTAGGCCTCCTTCAGATACTCGAAGGCCACAATAAGGTCTTTCCTTAGCCTTCTCTTCTCTAGACTGAATAATGCCACCTCTCCCATGTAAACAACCAGAATTAACACATCTTTTACAGTTAAGTAACTTGAGACAGATTTCTTAAGAAAAATCTCACTTAATGTGTACTATTTTCACATCTGAAAATCTAAACATATTTTTGTACCACACAAGAAGCATCACAAGATCTATAACCATGGGAAATACATACTGCAGTTCTGACAGTTATGATAGGGTTTGCATATTTTTTTTATTATAACAATCTGCCTATTAGTTTAGGGATGTGGATATTGATAGTTGGAAATATATACAAATATGAACCTAAGTAATTATCACATTTTCAAAACATATATGGTGTAAAATGCATTAAAATTACCATCTTTGGTAAAAACTAACCCAAGCAAATGCTGAAACAATGATAATAATGTTTCTTTTCAATTAATTCTGCATACAAAAGTCAGTGCTTTTTGTAAGGACAACTTGGTCTCATTGTTCTTTGGAAATTCTCCCTGTTTCTTAATGATATGGAAGCACCATTCTAATTGCACATTGAAAAGTGTGACTCTCCTCCCTTCTTCCCCTCAACTGAAATGACCTAAGGCTTTAGGCAATATATTAATTTTTAATTGAGAAGCTCTAACTGTTCTATTTCTCGGGCAAAATAATACTTCAGTACTAGGATAAAATCAGGAAAATCCATAAAAAGGAGAAAATATCTCAAAGTTCTGAAATGTTTATTTTAATAACTATGTCATTTTTAACATGAGAAAGAACACCACAAGGGGCTAGCACTGTCATAAATTTAATGTTTTCAGCAAGTCTCCCCCAAATTAAATATTTTCCTATATGTTATTCTACAGTAAAAGGAGTAGTAGACATAAAACCATATTGTGGAATATGTGAAATGTCTGTGTATAGGAGTCTTTCAGATAATATAGGTGAATTGAATTAATCTTTTAAGAAACAAGTATTTCTTTTACAGAATGCTTCTCCAACAAGTCCTCTCTTCACAGAGGCTGAAGTAAGAAAATCCATTCAGCTATTTCATGATCAAGGTAACATCTGACCTTCTAGCACTAAACAAAACCTTGGTAAGAAACAAAATGAAACAACACACTTAGGTTAAGTTTCTCTGATTCATTACAAAGTTTCCACTTATGTACCTGCCCTCAGCCAATAAATATTCTTAGAAATCATAATATAACATTTAAATTCAAGAATAATGAATTTGAAAGAACGTGTCAAGTAAAGCATGGAAAGTTGAGGTACCCACACAAGGAATTAAATATAACCCACTCATGTCATAACAATCAACTTAGAAAAATAAGATAGCTAGAGATATTCCTAATTGCTTCATATACAAACTTATTTCTAAGTTTATAAACACTTACCAACATACCCATCTGACAGTCAACAAAAGTTTGAAAAGTGTAGCAATTACATGAAACCCCGAAGGTAGACTCTAGTATCTAGAAGTGCATTTGCCGCACAATCAGTAAGATTTAGTCTTTCTTCAGCATGATCAGCACAGACTTCTGCTGAAGGCCAAGGTCCGTTAAATTCAGTGGAAATACCAAGGTAAAATAAATACTGCAGTGGTCATAAAGTCCTCACATAAAAGTTTTCCATGGAGAAGTCAATCCTTTGGAACCTCACCTGAACCAAAATACTTTTAAAGGAACTGCTCAGATTAATTCTGCTCTGAATAAAAGGAATATTGGCCAAAGTTGAGAAGCCCAGTGTCCGTAAGTTGCTTGGTCCTTACTCTGCTCTTGCACAGCCAGAACCACAGGTACAGTCTTTTGAGACTCTGTAGCTTACACTTCTGCACATTGCAGAGAGAAGCACTTTCTGGTAGCATCCAAACCAAATCTTCAGTAAATTGCTCTAGCCACAGCTTTCTGCAGTGGAACCTTGTACAAAATGAATAATCAATATTTTCTACTCCTTGTCAGTTTATATAGTATGCTTCTTACTGTTAGCTGCTGAATAGACATACTCCGGGTTTTGTATTTTCTTTTTATTTTATGGATTGAGAATAAGACTTTTCTAAAGTATGAAAATGACTCGTGCATGTGGATCCTCAAGTCATTTAGACACTTAAAAGCCATTACCAGAGCTGTAAGAACCAGCCAGCTGTGACTGAAGGCATTTCATCAGGATGGAACTCAAAACACTCTACACCAAGGCTTTCTTTTGAAAGACAGGAATCTGAATACATGAAATAAATGTGTGAGGTCACAGATAACTTAAAAAGAAGCTGTTTGTGGAAGACAAAACTGTTGTCTGATGCTTCTTCAGGAGATTTATGTACTGAGTTATTTCCTAAGAAACAGGTCTTCATCCACACATAGCAGCACATGGAACAAAGCCTTCCATAATCCAAGTTGCACAAGACAGGTGGGCCTAAAAGTGAGGCTTTCTCATAGCTTTAATTCATCAGGATTTTGACAACACCCAAACAGATATTTCAGTATTTTATGCTGGGTGCCAAAATCTGAAGTGCCTCCTAAGGATAACTCAGAGACTCCACATAAGAAAGGTATCTGTCACTTTCCATTTACTGTACAAGACACTCATAGGATGATTTAGTGTTCCTGATGTTGAGGGAAGAGTCATTTAAAGACAAAGAAAAAAGGGAACAAGCACAGAGACATGTCCAAAACACAGCTAACTGTGGCAAATCCAGGTACGCCTGTGTCTTGCAGAGAGCAAAATGCTAACAGGTAATGATGGCAGCTGACTAATGAAGGCGGCAAGGCAGGCACCTCCTTAGCTGCAATATATCAGGGACTAGAGGGCTCTTCAGAAACTGCAAGTTCTTTGCTTCCCAGCTCCATCTCCAGCCTTGAACCTCGGCTCCCACTTCCTAGAAGAATTTCTTAACCACTAAGGTAGACTGAAACTGCTTTTCTCTTCCATTTGATAGACCCAAGCTAGAACATAAAAGCATGAGTTCTACAGAGTCTGTGAACAAGTATGAGGGAATCCAAATCCAAGTCTGGTTTTTAAATGTGTCTTACCTAACTGGTCCATTCCAACTTTCAGGTGCTGTTTGCACACCTTTCCACTGACATAGAATCATAGAATGTCAAGGACTGGAAGGGACCTCGAGAGATCATCTAGTCCAACCCCCCTGCCAGAGCACGATCACCTAGACCAGGTCACACAGGAACGTGTCCAGGCGGGTCTTGAATATCTCCAGAGAGGGAGACTCCACAACCCCCCCCGGGCAGCCTGTTCCAGTGTTCCATCACCCTCACTGTGAAAAAATTTTTCCTTATGTTTACATGAAACTTCCTGTGATCAGCTTCAGCCCATTACCCCTTGTCTTATAACTGGGCATCACCAAGAAGAGCCTGGCTCCATCTTCCCGACACTCACACTTCATATGTTTATAAACATTGATTAAATCACCCCTTAGTATTCTTTTCTCTAAGCTAAAAAGCCCCAGCTCCCTCAGTCTATCCCCATAAGAGAGATGTTCCACTCATACAAAAATACTGAGTGTTACTGTAAGATAGCCTGGACTCCGGGCTCTCTTACCTTTGAGAGAAAAAGTCCTTAGGAGTCACCTACAAAATTTTATCCCTCACGCTTGTTCTTCTCCTATGGCCTTCCTTTTCTCCACAGAAAGATAACTGTGATCAGAGGGAAAGAGGCCAGCTCCATTCTGGGCGAGGTAACAGACCACTAGCAGGACACTCCAGGAAATATGTGCTCTACCACTGTGTCACAGTTTAGAGTCAGGGCGGCCCCTTAGACCTATAACAGACACGCTCTGTTAACCCCCCTCCCTCCCCAAAGGGGAAAGAGAAAGGGAATAAAGGAGAGAGACTTAGTGATTAGAAAAGGAAACTAGAACAGATTTAATGAAAATGAAAATAATAATAAAAATGGAATATATATAACTATATACAAAACCAGTATCAAACCCAGCTCGCCAGATGGTAATTACACCACCGTCACCACTGATGCTGTGCAAGCACTAGGGGAGTCCCAGACTGGGCCACGCAGCAGATGGGAGCTGTGTTCAGGAGCTGGATTCTGGTACCGGGTTCAGGAACACGCAGATTGGATTGAAGGCAGACTGGACAGAGGCCTCCTTGGGTTCTCCGGGGAAGGAACCGAAAGAGGACCTGAGCCAAGCCAAGCAAAAGCTGGCAATGCAGTCCAAGAGGGGAGAAGAGCCCAGAGACCCCTTGGACTCCTCAGCTCTAAGCCGAACATGACATATATGGGATGGAATCCCTCGTTGGTCAGTTTAGGGTCACCTGTCCTGTCCACTCCTCCCTGCAGGTGCAGCCTTTCACTTTCTGCACCCCCCAGTGTGGTACACAAGATCCAGCAGTGGCCTTGGTCTGCATACCAATCCTTGGTAGTAACCCTAAACATGGGGTGTTATCACTGCTAGAGGCAGACACTGTGAGAACAGGCTGCTAACTTCAGACAGTGCAGTTAGTTAGAAGAACTGAGCTGAAAAATAAAATTACTGAAGAGAATTAGTTCCGTTCTCACTCAAGCCAGGACACACTGACTATCCTCAGCCTGGGAAGAATGCACTTGCTAGGTCAAGGGAATAATAAGGCAGCCATTGTATGAACTCTGCTTACCTTTCAATGGCAAGCAGAGCTCCCCTGCCTTCTAAGCACGTATGGGACAGTTTAGTTTCCAGAGAAGCAAGCAGCACACAAAGCGGAAACAGTCTCAGTTTCTCTGGATGGTCTCTACAGCAGTTTTCCATGAAACGCAGACTGCATTAATCTGCTTGGCGTCTCCATTTTGGCTGACAAGTTCATCAGACTATGTGTGGCCCTGAGACATCTGGACTGAAACTTTCTGTGTGCTTCAGCACTACCACAAGTTTATATATCGCCTCTCTACAGGGGATCAGACTGAACAATAAAACCAATAAAAATATGGCAAGCACCACTGATGTTGTAAAAAGGAGATAGATTTTGCAAGACAACAAGATGGTCTAATGCCTGGGATGGGTTACAGACGTATGACCAACTTGAAACGTAGCAGGTGCTTGCTCATCTGTCCACTGACACATCTCTCCTGAAGACTAAAACTTACATTCCTTATTTATAAAAAATATACACACTTTAGGGGTGACTTTTACAGCTGTTCCGAGTCATGGCCTGCCTTTACTTCTGAAATCATGGAGTAAAATCCTTTAAATGCAGTGCGTCTTCAAATAGAGAGTTAAGTGGTGCCATTATATAGCTCTTTATTTTATTATTTAAAGGCAACATGCATTGCACATCACTTTTGCCAACAGAGGACTTCAAGACAAGCATAACAGAAACTCATGTAATCTATAATTCATTCACAGAATAGTACAGCATGTACTCAGGCATTTCTTCCATTGGATACACAGCATTTTTTCTGAGATTAGCTCACTACTATGCCATTTTAATTATTAGCTATTCATCCGTTCAATAAAAAAACAAAACACACACACTCACAACTCAAAGAGCCTTGAAAAAACCTGGAAATCTTAGAGTTATGTCATTAGGAGAGAAGCGTGGGAGATGTGTTACACAAGCTTTTCAAGAAAAGCTCACCTTTTCTGACCTCTTCTATATATACTACTACATTTTAGCAATCTGTAGAAGTATGTTTTGCATTGGAACAGGCAAGTAATTATTTCTCACAGTTTCCAGTGTTCTTCAAGTGAACTGGCAATCTCTTGCAATTTTCAAAATTCATTCTATTGTTCCTTGAGAAAAACAATTAGCATTTAAAATAGCTCAAGGAGTACTTCCCATCAAAATGATGGCCTTTATATTACAGAACAGGAAGCAGTAAAAACACAAAGCAGTACAGCTGGATAGACTTTACTCTGTCTACTGCTTGTTACCTTGAATCTTATGTGGTCATACTTGGCCACAAATCAGTAATAGAGGCAAGGTTACTCTCTAAGCAATTCTAAATATAAAATCTCATCAAATATTTAAGCCACTTATATGATCCCTAACATAAGGAACATCTTTTAACTTACTGGTGCAAGACTTCTTTACTTTAAATCTTGTTTATTAAATAAAAGGATAAGTTACTGATTTTAAAGTTGCAAAGAACAACAGCAGTAACAATAACCTGCTAAGGCTAGATGTCTGTCTCCCCCCCCCCCCCCCCCACCCCCTCTCCTC